>OZ001260.1:23726077-24326077 GCA_963924015.1 Macrophya annulata
TATTTATTCAAAACGTAATTATTTATATCATTTTTTTTTTTTTTACAATTATCATCATTATCGTTAAATGAAATGACTGTCAAATTAAATTACTACACCGATAAAAATTGAGTCACTGTATATATATAAAGAAAAAAAATTTTTAAATAAAAAATAACCCCGTTCAGTATTTGAAAATTATTGACTTTAGTAAATACCTTACGCTTTGATATAACGAATTGATAATTTTCGTGAATAGGAAAGATGATACCGATATATACTAACGAATCGGAAATTTACCTTCACCTTCAATTACGTACGTTAGTATACGTATAAGCGAGGAGTATGTCTGTGTGTGTCTGTTCTGTGTGCAAAGATTAATGAACCAGAGGGCAGGTTTTAATTGATACTTTGCAAACGAGTTGGCTTCGTTCGTTCGTTCGTTCGTTCTGCACGGAAATGAAATTTGAGAGAGGCTGTAAAATCGGCTAACTATACACGTATATATATATATATATATATATATATATAAGTGTATGTGTACGTAGTAACCACCGTGCGTTGAAAATAATTCGTTTAAATTTCAACCATCACAAGTATTATTACGCAACATTGAGAAACGAAAAACTTATGTAGGTAGGTAGGTGGATATACGTATAATAATAACCCAGTTCTTTCGAGTCCCACCCCGGGGGCAACAGTGCACGCGATCGTTCGTGTCGGTTCACCGTATCTACTACTGCCTACCTTTATCCGACCTTATCCCGACCTTATCCCACCCTGAACAGAACATCGATTCTGAAACCGAGTCCTCGAGACTATTTCTTACCTAAATTTAATACCGTCAAACTATTTTATGACTAAGTACATTATGTAGTGCAAATTATTTAGAGCTTCAAACGAATTTAGGAAATCATAGGTTTTAGTCTGTAACTTAGATCTTAGACTTGGCAAATTATTCACTTTAGTTTTTATACCCATCCTTCGAAGTCGTACGTTTATGTCTTCATCCGTAAATCACATAAGCACATGTGCTACCGCAGGTCATTCGCCATTTGACTATTAATTATTTTTCCCACCGACGTTCTCTAGGATGAAATGATTAGTTATATTCGAGGCTGTATAACATCTGGTATTAAAGGCGTGAACATTTTCCACTTTGTCATTTCCCTTTTGTAGAATGGAGCGTAAAATGGGCGGAAATAAACAGGACTTTTTTGGATAATTTAGTGTGTAAATTTCCTGGTCTTTAAAATAAATTTCGGTTATCATTTTTTTTTTGGGGGGGGGGGGGGGGGGGGGGGGGGGAATATGAGTTTGAGAAAGCCATCTTTACCTTCATAATCCGACAGCTTTTAACTGTTTAGATCCCCCCCTTAATCTACGAACGTTTTTTAAGAGTCAAAAGTCAAAACGACGAAGGAGCGTCGCGGCGCTATTTATAATCTACTCTGCGGACGTTCACCCGCTCCTGGAGTAGGTAGGTACATCTTTGAACACGTATACGTCGCAGTTATACGCAAATAAGTATCGCGTTATACGACCAGAGGTTACAGAGATCTCGTTCCCACTTTGGAAGATCGAAAACTATCGAGGATACTCCAGATTATTATTGAGGGAATAAATTTCAATAACCATGATGCATATTAAGTGTAATTCGAGTTAACGAAGAAAGAGAGACGATTTTACTTTCGGTGTTGCAGGAACGAAGTTACGAATTTTAAAAAGTTACGAACGTTCAAAATTACGAATTCGTTTGGAAGGATTCTGAATTCTAAAAAATGTTGAAGTTCAGAATATTAAAATTTTGGAAGATCAGAATAAAGACAACTTCTGATTCTTCTTCTTATTCCGTAAGGCTTATCCCGCTTAGCGAATGTAGCCGATGCAGACACCTCGAAAAGTCCAAAATTTCGAAGGAAAATCGGTAACGATTTGACAATTTTTCTCCAAAATATTCTCACTCTGTTATATATTTTTTGATTTCTATGATGACCTGCACCGTGGACGAGACAGAACATCGGTGATACGGTGGTGGGTCGAGGTGTTTGGTCTAAATAAGAATTGGACGAACGCCAGGATGCAGAGTGATCGTTAAGGGTTTTCTAAACGGATAAATAAATAAAAGTTGGTTTTTAAGAAGGTGTTTCGCGGTCCTCGCTCTCCTTAGAGAAATACGAAGACGAAGACTAGGTCGACGTTCGCAGGCGGTGACGTTTGATTGATTGCAGGCGACACGCTCCGCTCTTCCTGCTCCCTAGGGAGCTGGCTTCGATGGATCACCTCCGTCCTGGCTAATTCATTTCCCACGTCCACCTCCTCAGCGAGGTGGGTAGTTATACCTAACCTCTTCGATACCGGAATATAATAGAATAGAATAGAATGGAATAGAATAGGAAACGAATTTCTGTATACGTTTGAAACTTTTTCTTCAACAAGTATCAAATCAGCAATAAATTTGAATCACGTCTTAATCAAACTCTGAATTATAATCAGAATATAATCATGTTGATGTTTGTTTTACTCAACTATCAAACCAAGCATTAATTCGTTATAGAATGAAGGCAATTTCCTTTCACCGCGTAGCAAGAGACCTTTGCAGATTTAGAGACACTGAGCATAGTGCAGCTGCAGAAGTTATAAGTCGTCGTCGACGAGTCTATTACCGTTAAGAGTTTTCAGAGATGTATATATAAGCATGATAATAATGGAGAGAGCCTAGTTTACACGAACGTTATTACACGGAGGGTTACACCAAAACCACTGATTCGTGAAATTGGAATATCATTTTTCGAGACTGTGTATATAATGAGTCAATGTAAAAGAGTAAAAAAATAAAAAATAAAATAAAATCTCTAGCTCTTGACTTGTGAGAATATAATAAGTATTAAGAAACAGATTAACGCTAGTAGTTAACAGATTAATTCAGCTGTCGATATCCGATTGCAAAAATATTCATATAAGAAATATGAAACTGGGATAAGAAACAATAAATAATAGTCATTTTCATAGAATTTTGAACCCTTTTTAATTTTTCTTATTTGTTTTTGAAGAAAAAAAAAAAAAACCATGAAATGATAACAAAAAAAAAAAGTCGAAACTTAAATACGCTGAAATTTGCATTTATAGTTAATTGAAAATATCTCGATGTCCGAGTAGCACCAATCGAGAAAAAAAAAAAGAAAAAAAGAAACTTGTATTTACAAATCGACATGTGTATAAGTTAGAATTGAGCACCACTTATGACGTCACAACGGGAATGGAAAGCGTGGGGGACGGTGGGGGTCAAATGTCACTAAATGACTCAGAACCTGGTACGACGACGTATAGTAAGAACGTAGATCCTCCTCGTGACTATTTATATTAATCTTCATCGCCCGCAGGTACCAACCAGCACCTGTACTTACTTTCGTGTGAGTCGCTGAGTTAATTGAACACAAAAAAAAAAATAAATAAATAGAAGTAAAAAAATTAAAAAAAAAAAAAAAATAGCCAAAATACGGAAATAAGAAAACCCACGACTAATTAGTAGCTATAAGAACCGTTGAACCAAGTGCAAGATCCTGGGTTACGACATTTTGGACCTCGTTAGTGGACGCGTTTCTCCTTACTTCCGGTCATGACGATGATCATTTATTTTTCTTTACAATCGCGTCATATTATTGACCCTGAGATTCTCGCAATAGCATGGACACGTGCGACGGTCATCTTTCTTTATATATCTGTAATACCGGTTTTGGATTATTGCCAAAAACATTTTCCAAACTGCATGAGCGAAAATTTTGCCAACCATTATCGGTTATCTTATACGTTCATTTCCCAGGATATTAAACTCTGGGTTATAATAATAATAATTTATTATCGGTACTATGCCTTTTACTTTATACACAAAATAATTAAAAAAAAAAAGTCAGCTGTTTCTTTTTTTTTTTTTTTACCCAAAATTAAGTGCAACGGAATTATAAACGATTTTAAGATAGCGGAAAATGTGTCTCAATTAAAATCGCGGTAGCCTAAACTATAAATAATTTACAATCACTGTATAGTCAGAAGATAATTATTTTATTATTTCATAATCTTACTTAAATCGCTGTCTCTTCATTTGCGGTTATATTCCTCGTATTGAATCTTGTAAATCAGTTACTTAAAAGAAAAAATTGAAAAAATAAAACCAGCTGTTTATTCCATCAGATCATTTTAGATCCGTCTTAATAATTCCTACAGATATTTCTTTCTTTATTTTTATTATATATACGATACGTCGTTTTCTACATGCAGTTATATCAGTCAAATTTCAAAAGATTTTTTACCTAGTATAGAACTACTGACAATCGCTCAGACTTTTGTACTACTACAAACTCAAAGGCTAGTTACTGCTGCTGTTACTGTAGGTTATAAATGATTTTTGGTTGTTAAAAACGGATGTCGTAAGATATTCAATTTCCCCCACTATTTATAAACTGGTTGTAGGTATATCCTCGCACGCTGTAACGTTTCTCGTCCGTGTGTCAACCGACGACAAACACTTCACAATCAATGGCCTTTTAACGATTCAACAGGATTTCCCATGGTTCGTTGAATTTATAATAATAATGAACGTTGTTGGGACCGCTTATACTGCTGCCACAGCCACAGCCACAAACACGCGTTTCTCGTCAACCCACGTTTCCGCTTATAGCTTATACATACACTGTTTAGATTATAACGATTTACAGGTGCGACTTAATTGAATTTTTTTTTCTCCATCACATTATCATTGGTTCCTTTTTTTTGCTTTTTCTATTTTATTTTTATTTTTATTTTTTTTTTTTTATTTTATTGGCAGTCGACATTCTGATTATTTTTAACTCTTTGATGGAAAAAAAAACATGACTTGTATCAAGATATATACATATATATATATTATAAGTATAAAACCTCGCAGTTATAAATTGTATCGCGATCATTAACGGCTTTCTCAAAAATACGTTTCACTGCAACTTCGAATCGTTCAGGCTTGAACTTTTGAGGAGTAATTAAAGAACCGCTCGCTTTGCCGAGCGTATCTAATTTATTAGTCTAGTTAATGCATTGCCTTGCCACTGTGTAACGCTTTGATAAATAATTCTATCTACGTGACTCAATGTGACGTAAATTTTTTTTATTATTTTTTTTTTTTTTAAACTTATATTAGTTATTTTCACAAACAGAGTTTTAACTGATATACATATACATATAATATGAATGAAATAATTTCGAAAGTAAATAAATTGAAGAAAAACTAATGGCTTGGTAATTCCCTAGTTGCTGTAGCTCGTTGCTAATTCCTATTTACGCGATTGATCAATCGTATTACAATAGTTTCTTAAGAATTACTTGGTATAAGTTATATATATATATATATATATTTTGCGTAATGAAAATTTCGACAAGTCTATTATAATCGTGCTATTATAGTTTCCAGTTTTCTGTTACAGTATATAAGTACGTAATTGTATATGGATATACAAGTTTGCGAAAAAAAAAATACATAAATAAAAATAAATAAACATGTCAGATAGGATGAGTCGAAGAGACAGGAAAGTTTTGCGCAAGTAGAATTGCTAAAGTTTATACCGAACTTAATGTAGTATATATATATATATATACTATTATAACCTACCTACACGACAAGTTCAAGAACTCGATTAAACTCTTTAAATTCTTGTCTTAAGAATATCTCTCGGCTTATGATTTAATTATTCATTAATGAATTTCCATCCTGGAGATTAAAAAAACAAAAAATATGTATATACATATATCTACATCGATTTTACGCAGCTTAAATGAAGATACGAAATTATTCTCCCAAAAAAAAAAAAAAAAACTAAATCTTTATATAGATACTTTGTTATATTTTCTTAATGAACGACAGATTTTATTGAATTAAAATTTTATTCCGAATTATAAAACGATCCCCCCCCCCCTCTTTTTTTCTTATTTTTCTATCTACGTCCGCTTCCATAACGGGAATACGAATATTCGAAACCTCGCAAAAATCCGGTTAACTAAGTTTTATTAATTAAAGAGCTGGTAACAGGTAACAGAAGGCCAATAATAAAATTCCGTAACAGATGAAGACCCGTCACTGCAATGATAACTATTTAGTAGAATGAGAATGAGAAAAAAAAACAGCCATTAAGAGAAAAAAAAAAAAAACCAAGGAAACAAATAAAAAATAAAGACACCAACGGGATTCAAAAGTTGTATGTATACCTACTTTATGGATACACGGGTAAGTTGCAATTAACAAACAGGAATTCTATGAAAGCTAGAATTACACGATGAGAAGTGAGGTGAATTTGATTTTCATAGACGTTAGATACGGTTTTCAGACGTTACGAACGGATGAAAAGAAAAAACAAAAATAAAATAAATAAATAAATAAATAAAATAAGACAAAACTAGACATAATAAAAATTCTGAAACGAGAAAGAATGAGTCTATGATATCCAGTTAAAAAGCCGGGATGTTCATCAGCGTTAAATTGCTGACCTGTTGATATCAGATGTTATATAAAATAGTAAAAATGGACCACGGAAAAACTTTATTCGCGTTATATGGAGATGTCGACGAGACCATTTTAACCCACCTTATAAAATTTGTTTATTGATTACGATGTTCAAGAAATTTAGTATATATAACCAATTCATAAAATTGTTCATCCTCATTTTTAAAGTCTTGTGTAAAGTTTCAATAAAACTGAAGTTGAGTCCTATTAAGGTCCTTCCCACATTTTTCATTCCTGTGTTAATATTACATAGTAGCAAGAAATAACAAAATAAATAAAAATCAGGTAAACATAAAGTTCGTTAATAGTCAGTGAATTAGTACACCTGGGTATAAGAAATCATAAAAATCATAGGATAATTAGGGATCGTGAAAAGAGAGAGTATTACAAGCTAAGGCAGGTATGTAGTTAGAGTAGCGTTGCCACCATTTTTCTCGATGATTATTATTATTATTATTATTATTATTATTATTATTATTCTTTTTATCGTCTAAACGTAAAATTTTTACTTGGTCAACAAACGTCAATAACGGATAGTTTTACGATCGCGGCGATTAGATAAGTGATTACTTATTCGTAACGCGAGTAAATTTTTACGAGAGTCCTCAGAGCTAATTCACCTGCGGAAGGTTAATTCTCACTTTTGAAGCGATAAACTTGTTAGTTCTCATGCCATATATACCTACCTACTGTATAGATCCTGTCTTTTTATGACCATATATAAATTATATATGTATATATAGGTATATATAATATAATATAATATATGAGTCATGAATTTAATTAAATATTTATAATGGTACCGGAATTATGAATATGTAATTCAAGATCGTGTATAATCAGAGTTCAAAAACCCTGGCGTGATCTATTTGAAATTCGAAAACAAGAAACACTTTTACTTTTCATAGTTTTCTAAATACTAATAATTTTTTATTTTTTTTTTCAATGAATGAGCTGTTATTATTATTATTTAGTTTTTTATTTTTTTTGTTTGTTAAATGAATCCATAAACTTGAAAAAATTTATAATAATATGATCGTGTGTGAGGGTAAAATCGAGTTTTGGAATTAACAGAAGTATCACGTAGGTAGAAATTAGGTGCGTGTGTATATATATTGGTGACAAATTGTTGGACGTTTAATTAGCGACGACGATACTCAGGAATAATGAGCAATAGCTATCGCAATTAGAGGCTAATAATTAACGTGGTTGCGTTGAACTAAGTAATTAATATCTGGTTAGGAATCAAATTAGACTACTTCGAAGTCACTCCAAAGATAGTAATTGCCCCATTCGTCTTCGGTCAAGTTTCATGCTTCCATCTCACGAGTAAGTCTGTGTCCGAGAAATTCAGATTTCGTAATTACGCCACCTGCACCCGACTCCATTTTCAGCCTCATTTAGAACTGGTCCGGCTGCTGCTGCCATGCTCGTGCTGCTGCTGTTGCTACTGCTCTTACTGACGCTGTGGCTAGAGACCACGGGGCTTTACTCCACGCGCTTATATACGCGCATGGAAATTACTCTAGATTAGGGACTACGAGTTTGTTCATCGTAAATGCAATAGCTGCATGTGTTGCATAATTATGGGGCGTTGCAGAACAAAAGTAGCTAATCCAAAGAGAAAAGTAGAAAATAAACCGAGGAAAAACAATTTTCTCAATTCGAAGATGCTTGTATTCTTTTTTTTTGAAAAAGATTGATAAGAATTTTTCCAAAATTCGTAAGCTATGATTCAAGCTATGAACTAACTCGACGATTAAACGTAACGAAGTATAATCTATCTCTCATATTGTGTTTCGCGATGGAGGAATATACTTAAGTACAAGTACTCGAAGGTAGAAACGATATATTTGAACGGATTGCTGCAGCTTGCAGTAGATAGGTATATGTACGTAGATTGAACTGGGTTACAAGTACTCTTTTATACTAGGTTCAGCCACAGCTACAGCCACAGCGAGAGGTTGAATTGTAGCTATTTGCGTCCAGTCGTATGGTACACATATATATGTATGTATATATGTACATACCTAATACACGATTACAATCTATTATATATCACTCTGCATATATCACTTTGTGAAACAATTCCATATCGATACGATATACTATCGAATTAATTGACACGTGTAGGTAACTAAATTTCTATATAGCTTTAAACGCTCGGTAGTTATAAAGATCCTGGTTAAATCTGAACGAATATAAGATCGAAATATATAATCAACGACCTCGTAACCGATCCTATTCTTTGCAGCATATACTTTATACATGGTATGTATTATGCAGAATTGTTTTTTTTTTTTTTTTATCCTTAAGTTTTTCTATCCGAATTGTTGAAGCGTAAGAAATTATTTGAAGAAGTTTTTAAAGAGTAGCAAAATTATACGGTATACATATGTAACTATACATAGGGGATGAAAGATTTATGTATGTTATAGGTATTATGTATAGGTGTATGGGATACGGACTATAGCGTACTTTTGACATTGTTAATGAAAATTAAATGAAGTGGAATTAACTTGATACCCGAAAGTTAAGTTTCTCAACCCGAAATATCAAATGACGAGAAAACTTTCACAGCCAAATCAGTTTTGATGTTGTATGAAATTCAATAGATATCAAGTAACTCGGTCTTTGCCCTGCAACTTTATCTGCATCTTGGTATACCTATATATACATACATACATACATAGATACATATATACATACTTTTCTACCTACCTACCTACCTACCTACCTACGTATACTTCCTCGTCGATAAAGGCTTTGGAACAAAGTCTAGTTGTTAAAAATCGGTACGATACATACCTACGTTATAAGGTAAGTTACAAGGTATAGGAATATACATCGTGCGACTAGAGATATGACGAAAAATAATAAAAGTAATCAATAATACGGAGAAGACGACTACGACTATACGACTAAAGCGGAAAGTTTTTACTTGAAAAATATTACCTAGCTAACATGACAGACATGTACAACAGCAGCTGGTCAATCGGTCATTCGACCCTCTCATACTAAAAGCCACACCACTTGATTCACTGCGATAGAAGGTGTCGAATTTATAGCTTCTTCATTTTACATCTTAGTTATACATATGTATATAGGTATATAGGTATAACAGATATATGTCTATAAATAATTTACAAAACGAAATATTAATCTCGTCTTGGGTGTATTTTTTTCTATTTTTTTTTTTTTTTTTTATTGTAACCAATAAACACCACAGATTAAGATGTAACTTGAATTAGTTATAGTAGTACCTGATAGATATTCAAACGATATACATATATATTCTGGTAACGAAAATCCATTTTCTTACCGTCAGATAGCTCAAAGATTTACATAATCATACGCAAATTACGAGGAAAACGCGTTCCTACGATAAGGATATATAGACAATTACGCCGAAGGCTTCTCTTGGTACATAACTATACACATGTAAGAGTAGATAATTATTTATACGACGGATATATCCGAGTAATTTTTATTTATTTTTTAATTTTTTTTTCTTCTTTTTTTTATATGTATGTATATATAAAAATATGCATGTCTTTTTGAAAAGAGTTAGATATAAATATATATCAAAAATAGAACTAAGTATAAAGAAATTAGAAAATAAATCAATAATAAACAAGCAATTAAGCGCGGCGCGTACATTGAATCAGGGAAATTAATCATTCTCAACGTGTCTGTGCAGCGGATGCTGTAAATTAAGAAGAACGGTAAAGCCAGCGTTATCCGTCTAATAATACACCCGTCTATCTTGAGCTTATGGGCAAAGAAACCATTGCCCTAAGAAAAATCTTTAGTGTTCATTAACGTTTCTTAACGTAAGAACGGATTCTACGCTTTCAGTTTGTTTCCTAATGCTCGCGGGACCTCCTGCAAATAGAAGACCTTTGGGAAAATGTAGTTTCGACTTTGACGATGAGTTACGATCGTCTATACGCTTTACCTACCTAACCCTAACCCCCGTTTCGTGGACCATAGACACACATTGCATTTTATATATTCGTAAAACTAAATATTTAAAAGTTAGCTAACACTCGTTATACTTAACGATTATGATAATAGATATACAAAAGAAGATGGATAAGAAGAAGAAGAAGAAGAAGAAGAAGTCACGGATACTTTGATGTGAAAGATCTAAAAATGTGTAGAAAAAGGACGAAACATAAAAATGGGTTTTCTTTTCACTTGGGTTGTAAAAATGTTTCGCAAAAAATAGAAAAAAAAAAAAATAAATAAAAATTCACTCGAATTTTTGGAATTACGAGAATGTTGAACTCGCGCTTTTTGGTCTTTTCAAAGCAATCCATTATCTCCATTGACCGATGAATATAAATTGATATATTTATTATTCAGAAAATAAAAGAAAAAAATTAAAAAAAAAAGAAACAGATGTGTATCTTGACATTTTAACGGTTTACATCTCAAACTGGTAATATTTCACGTTCTGAATGAAGAAATACCCCAGAAAACAAAAGAAAATATAAATAAATATGGAGCTCGTACGATTATCGTTTAAAAATAAAAATTATAGCTACGTGACAAACGAGGAAAACAAAATGTTGACGTATGGTATAATTGATAAAAAAAAAAAAAAAAAAAAAAATGAAATCATGCAAATAGAACTAAACACCATAATACACCTGAATAAATATATTCTAGTCGAGAGAACTGCTCTCTACCAAATCGCTATTACGATACAATAATTAAGTAAGTTCTAGATTATATAATCTGCGAAACGTATTTTTGTAGATAATTGAATACGATTTCCCACGTTTGTTTCCCCGATAATCTAGCAATGTAAGATTTTTACAAAAAAGAAACTCATTTCTCAATTTTTTACCGATAAAAATGTGTATATGTATATATTGTTACATAATATAACGAACTAAAATAAACAGAAGAAAAATAGAATTAAATAAAAAAAATTACCAATAATATCAAATAATAAATAAAAATTATGCCAAAAATATATATATATTTTTTTCTGAGACAATGCATGGGGTCAGAGCATTGAACGACGTTCTCTAAAGCGTCCTTGACTACGTCCGCACTGGATCGTTTCTCGATTCTTGACCCTGGTAAGTCGGTTATACAGGATTATATGTAGGTATATCCGTTCGCCCATCTGTGCTTCTTCTCTTAGTGATAATAGGGCACAGGGCTTGTGGTACCGCACAAGTAATTGGTAGGTAGACTTTTTTCTGTTTTTCTCTACATATATATATACATATATATATATATATATATATTTTTTTTTTCTTTATTCTTTTTCTCTTCATCCGTTTTTTTTTTGTCTTTCCCCTCCCCTCGGTTAGTCCATTCAAAGCACAATATCTATACTACACAGGTCTATACGCGATGTTCAATGGGACGATGAGAGATCCGGCAGTATTTACGGCCTCTTAAACAGTAAAGGCCGATGATTTTCATTAGCAGTGATTATTCTACCGTGCAACTATATACGTATATATAAATATAGTAGTATAGCCAGCCACGATGTAGGGATGAGGGGGTCAGAGATATACTCATAGGAAAAACGGAGGGGATGGAAAACAAAACAAGGAATTTTATATAAATTAGATATATAGACATTAGGGCATACATATATACCTATTCATGTATACCTATAATACGTCTACACGGCGAGGGTAGAGAGAATCGTGTTTGTCCCCCTATCAGGGGATGACGCAGAAGGTTACGTCGGCAATAATTGCGACCAAAATATCTCCCTGGATTGTTTCGTATTTTACGAATATATGTATTATACAGGGAAGAAAAGAAACCAACGACGAAGGTCGGAGAGAAATTAATAAAAAAAAAAATAGTAAAAAAGGAATAAAAGAAGGACTAAAAATGAATCATATAAATATAGGTATGTATGTATCCTCCGCAGGTCGGCTGTAGGGTTAATTAATTCGTCCGGCATATAACGTACCTATACACGCAGTTCTCCTGCACACTATAGCAAACCTCTGTTAGGTATCTAGATGCTACCTACTTTATACACGACAGTTTATAATGTCTACTTAATAAAATTTAAGCTACAAAAATAACGACAATTAAGAATAAGAATAAAACCAAGTATAAAGACTTATAGGACGAGGAGTCCCCACTGCTTCTTTAAGATTCCAACAACGGAGATACATACAGACATAGAAACAAGACAAGACAAGACAGATTCGTCTCAATGAACCGTAACGGACGTTACTAATTATCACGTCTAAATTGACTAACTGGCAACCAGAGAGCAAGAGATTGTCATGTACAAACAGGAAGACAGAGGTGTGTACCGAAATAAATGAGCTGTTGCTGCAAAGGATATACCTACGTCTTCGTATATTAATCGGTGTATATTTAATTTAACAATTTTCATATCATACACACAATTATATTGAATTTGTTTTTTTTTTTTTCTTTTCTTATGCATATTATGAGAATTAAAAGTCACGTTTTGATTCCACGGATATCAATTAATGAAGGGGGTTAATCAAGTCTGGAGTAATTTTACCTCGGTTAAAGAAAAATGAAATATAAAATAAACTAAATAATTGATACTATCTCGATGCGGAGAGTTTAATCCCTGAGTCTTATGCTATGAACTGCACACCACACAATCGTGCAATAATAATAATTTATTTGCAATTCTTCAAGTTCTTGAGGGGCGACCGACGGTGTGTTGCAATGTCCCTTATAACGGCTGCCGGCTGTTGGAGAACCAGTTGACCTCGATACCGAACGATATACTATGAACAACTCTCTGCCCGGTCTGCGCTTACGTCTTTTATGCGTCGTGTAGATACGAGGGTTTACACAACCGCAGGATCTGCACAGCATCTATACCTATATCCCTGCATGTAACTTATATCTATATCTCGACACGCTCGCTACAGAGAAATCAAAATAATTGTTGTATTTGGGGTGGTAAACTCGCTGCGACGTTTCGGATTTGACGATTATTTATATATTTTTATTTTCTTTCCAGCAGTTTTATTCATTTTTTTTAGAATAAATTGTTCTAATTCGACTCGAAAAAAATAGAATATAGATTTTTTAGGGTTGGTATGTATACATATATTTATGTATAATACACAGCATCGCTTCTTTATCTCTTTTTACGTATATATATATGTATATATTATATATATGTATATATGTACATATATCAGAGTTCAAAGGTTACACGGGGCCTGCCTTTTACTACCTGGACAATTTTCACCCTCTGTCTGATTTTCAATTTTATACCCCTTCTCATCGGTCAGCAAGCCTTTGAAAGCTGACCACCCCCGTTTGTATTTCCACGATTCTGCGTTACACGTAACTGACCTTTACTACCTACCTACCCCCTACCTCCCCAAATCCCGTGGGGAGCGCACGGTGGGTGATCGAATCTCATCGGATTTTATTTGACCCAAATTCAAATAGAATTTATTTTATAATATCAATATAAAAGATGAAAATATCGTCATCATGATGATCATCAAAATTAGTTTCTTTCTCTCGCACATTATATCTTATACCTTGACGTAAAAAGTAAAGAAAATTTTTCTTTTTTTTTTTTTGCAATACAATTCCGTATTATGATTACGTATATTAAAATTCTTGACCAATAATTATTTTGTATGTTATAATCGCGGGTGGCGAGCTATGTATTTATACGTACAATAATTAACGAGTTTTATTTATTAAATAGAGCATAAGTAAATAAAATTCCACCGCGAGTGAAAACCGGTGCATTATTAGCCCGCCGAGTAATTCTTCTATATTACGTAATTGGTAATCTTTGTTCATTTTCTTATTCTGTTATTTTCATCTTTTTTTAATTTTATTTATACTCAAAGAACATTGGTATAGACATTCAATTGATATATCGCGAATTCAAAAAGAGAAGAAAAAAATACCTACGTAGGTATGGGATGAAATACCAGAAATCTACGAATTTATTATGACGATGGATTTAATCGGCGATTTTTAAATCGATAAGAAAAAAAAAAATTATCTTAATTGAAGTAGCCAGGGGTATAATAATATTAATAATAATTCGCGTAGAATCGAGTACGTTGATCGGATACTATTTACTTATAGAGAATGTAATTGGTAATTATAAATATTTACTTTATTATTATATTACGTCCGTTTTTGTTACACAGGGTTTTTATATCAAACCGTTGGACACGGTTCTATGATATAGGTAATATATTCAGCAATTGTCGCGTAATCGACGTTTTTTTTTTCTCTTTTCTTACTACTGACGAAACGGCCTCGAAGTATAAACTTACGACAGATGAAAAGAGGAAAAATTTCATATTTTCGAAAGTAGTAGAGTCAATTTTTTTTTTTGTATATTAATTGTATATTCTAAATATGAATCTTAAACATTAGCATGCCGCTAACCAAAATCATAATCATAATCACGACCACCACCACCACCACCACCACCACCACCACCATAAAAATAAAATCTTTTCAAATTCCCATAATAAAAATCGTTTATATAAAACAAAATAAATTCAACAATACCGATGCTATTCTGAGTACTGAGTTCCCAGTCTTTCATGAGGATTTCTCGGGCAGGTCAGGATGACGGCGATGTGGATACACCTACAATGCAGACGATTATCTTACAAACATAATATACAGGTAATTATAAATGAGATACGCCTTATACGTTTGTCTTGACAAATAATAATAATAACAATAATAATAATAATAATAATAGTAATAATAATAATAATAATAATAATTGAGCTCGATTGATTCGATGGTATATAAACTTTATGAGTATGTAAAGTATAAGCGATAAGTTAAAATTGAACTTGGAGTATTATAATAGAATTGTACGAGTGTATACCTATGTATATATGTAGATATATGTGGGCATGTAATGAAAAGAGTGTAGCGTGCGATCGATCGAGCTCGAATAATATGTCACGATTCCCCGAGATCTGATGATAATAAAATTCTTGGATTCATTTATTTTTCCACTGCGGTTTACCAGAGAGTATCGTTTCCCTAGGGACTCAATTCCCGCCACAAATTACGTCGTAGAAAAGCTGTTACTGTACTCGCAATTCTAGTAAACAGATACTAAAGTATGTTTCGATATGAATCTAAAGTCAATAAATATTTATTTATTTTTCTATTTTTTTTTTTTCTTTTTACTATCCTCTCTCTCATTTTTACGATACCGTTTATTCGAAATGGGAATTAAATAATCAATCACAGAGAATCAATAAATAAATAAATCAAGGGGAAAAAATTACAAAAAAAAATCGGTAGAGAAATTGAAAAAAATGAAAAAAGTTTTAAATTGGATAAGGAAAATTTTAAGTAAAGACACAAGAGACGCAACGTTGCAACGCGGATATCCTGACTTTCACGCCTGATGCAGTGAAATCGCCAAGTTGCAACGAAGGCGGGGTGGCCATTGCAGTGTATAAGCATATACCTGAACGTGAAGCCCGCAGTCTGGTCGACAAGCCGTTACCATTACTCACGATTTGCAAAGACGCGTGCGGCGTGCCCGTGGAAAGCGTGAACGAAACACTATGAAACAATTCCTTTTCATTAGGTTACGCAACTATATACTATACGATCACTGCCTTATACCAGCGTACAAGAACTGTACGGTAGCTGATATATGGTTAGCCGGATTAAGGAGTTTAATAATTTCTTGGAATATTAATTTCTGCTAAATTTTTGACTTTGAAATTTCTTATTTATTTTTTTATTTTTATTTTACATCATTGAATTTAAAAAAGTATAAAATAACAAAAAATTAACAAGTATAATCAAATAGATTTTACAATATACGATTATATTCTATATACTCTGCACCTTTATTTATTCACGTGGCGAGCGTTTGACTTTTTTTTTTTTTTTTTTCGTACAAACTGATCGAGTTAATTTTAATTTTTTATTTTTATTTACGTTTTTGTTTTCCATTCTATACGTTAAAGCTGTTTGTGTTTAAATTACGAGCGTGAAATTTACATTAGAGAAGTAAATTCCGACGAGCTGAATTAACCATTATTTTGTAAATCTCGCATGCAATATATCGGGCTTTTGTTATTCGTTGGGTGAATCAATTTTCACGCTCGTAAATCGATCCTGGCCGATATGTCCGCAAGGGGGTTTGTGCCAACCGGCTGTAGGGCCAGTGGGATGAAAACAAAAAAAAAAAAAATAACAAAATAAAAAAAATAATACAATCAAACTGGAAAAAAGAATTCAGCTTTGAAAATCCAACGAATCAAATTCTCTCTATAACTCCAGAGTATTATTTATTATTCATTTATTTTCCCTGTAAAAGCTGAGAAAATAACTAACGATAATAATTTTACGAGATATTCGTTAAAAATTTCCTGATTAATTAGCAAATCGTACAAACGAAAGGATTTCAAAAAAAAAAAAAAATAAATGAAAATAAAAAACAAAATGAAATAAAATAAAACTATTTCCCTCGATCTGCGAATAAATCTGAGGGATTTTTAGAAGAGAAAAGACAGTCGGTTTATTACATTCTTTATTTATTTATTATGTATATATATATATATATATTTTTTTTTTTTTTGGTTTGATGTATTAAAGAATTTTTTTTTGAATCTAATTTAAAACCACAACGCAACAGCTGCAATCGGTAAACAATTATTATTTCGTTATTTCAATGAATACGTAAATTACTTTATCGTGGAATGGTATAACTGGAATTTATTAATAATTCGCTTGAATCATTGGAAATGGAGGCTGGATGAAATAAGCCGAAACTCATGTAGTTCAAAACTGGGTAACATGATTTACCCGAATATATGGTATACCACAAAATTTTTTATTTTTGGACTTTTGTTGGCTTTTTTTTTTTTTTAATTAAATCGCAGTCTGTATGGATATTGGCAAGCGAATATTTACCCATAATTTTCAATGAACCTGGATTAATTGGATGAATATTTGAAAAATGGAAGAAAGGAAAAAACGAAACCAATAAGTTTATGAAAAAAATATTAACGAAAAAATCAAGTTTTTACATGTCGTTTCTATTCTTTTTTTACAATCTGACTGCGTTGTATATTCAGCTTTTATTTTTTGATAATCTTAGAAATTTACAGAGACGAGGGTAAAAAATGGGAAAAAAACAAATAAAAAAAATTTGTTTTTTTGATACACGAGAGCATCGTTTTGTATTTGCAACTTATATACTTACTGGTATATGAGAGAAATATACATATTCAAGATTTGACAAAAAAAAAAAAAAAACAGCAATAGAAAAAAAAAAACGCTCCAAAGTTTGAATTTACTCAAATTAAACGATTTTTGAAATTAACGTTTAATTTTAATTACTCGAATTGAACGATACTACATTTCGCGGCTATATGTATATACACAGTGATTCATTATCCTTTCAACTCTCACTGTCTTCCTGATCATTATAGACCTAAAGAACGTATGGAGTAAATAGCCTCGCCGTTATAAGTGATCGAGACTTTCTCTCGATTAAAGAGTAAAAATAAAAAATAAATAAATAAAAGAAGTCCACAAGCGATCACCACCAGAGCTACCGATATATAATACATATATCAGGGATTCACTGCAATATATGTATATTGAAATATAAAGTATGGTGTAGAGAGAAGCTGGATATAGTTTATAATAGACGACGATATAGGAGACAGTTTTTGGCTACAAAAAAACTTGACGATAGTTATATAAAATTATGTAAAAGAGATATATCGGGTATGTATATATGTATATGTTACCTGTGATATTGTTATTCGCATTAAAGTAGTAAAAGGCCTGAAATGAAAATAATTTCATCCTGTAGAACAATCGGGTGAATATAATATTAGCATAGAATTGTGTATGAGGGTAGAACATTTTCGTATGGAAAACAATTTAATTTATAAAAACAAAGTTCCAGTTTATTAGAGTAAAAAAATAAAAATAATATTAAATGAATGAAAAACCATCGGAGAACAAAAAACAAAAAAAGGAAAAAAAAAAACCAAATCCCAAGAGCGCTGTACAGAGTTCGGAACGTGGTACGAGCATCACAATGGATTACCTCGGCGCACAATTAACGCTGTTGCTCCAACCTAGTGCTCGATTTTACACTCATCCCTGCCTCCACAGGGCAGCAAGCCCTCAAACCATCGGGTAAAGCCGTGGGTTGGTACATATTCAATTTCGAAATGCAGATTGCTTTTCATTTTAATATAAATTGTTTCCAACGAATTTCACGGAGTACCTACCTACCTACCTACCGCTAAAACCCCTCGATGTACTCATGAAATAAATTGTGCCTGTTTTATACGTAATGTTGTACATGTATATTACGTGACTTTTTTTTTATTTCATTTGTAGATTACAAACAAAAAAAAAAAAATAATAAAAAGAATAAAAATAAAATAAAATAAGATAAAAGTCATGAAAATACGAGATCGAGCAATTGTTCGAAATTTAAGAAAAAGGAGGAACGAAAAAAGTATAGAAAGATAAAAAGAACGATAAATCAAGGATATATGTATATACGTTTATGCTACAGTCTCCGGAGTCTTTCGTCCTTATGACGGAGGTAATAATATAATTTAGTGCGGTTTTAGTAATCGCATAAGTTACGGTCCATTGGTTTATTTGGCACATAACTCAGGCAGACTGCGGTGGCGCGCAATGCGGCCCGGAATGAGCCAACCAGAATTCTGCCATTCCTCTCTAATACACGGATAACGTTCCCGAGAAACTGAGAACCTTCTCTACGTCCTCAACTCCAATCTGCCATTTTTTTTTGTTTTTTTTTAATACAAATTGAGTATTAAGTTTAAAAAAAAAAATTATTTTTTTGTTTTTTTGTTTTCATTTCAAACAGATTCTCGTAAAGATATAATTGTCATAGTATAATATTAGTAAGTAGCTACTTTTATTTATTTATTTTCAATAATAGAAAAAAAAATTTTTTTCCTTTTCAAAGATGAAAAAAATGGCTTTGCATTTTTCATAATTGAAAAAAAAAAAAACATTTTTAATCGATCAAGGACTGATGTTACAATCGGCTCCAGGACCTGCAATTTAAAAAATTTTCGTTCCTGAGGGACGAAAGACAAACCGAAAAAATAAAAAAAAAAAATAAAAAAAATCGACAAATTTTCAACCTTTTTTTTTTATTTTTTGTTTATTTTCACATTTCTTCCTCGTGATTAACATCCCCTGGTAATGGCGTACTGCGTATTGTCGTGGTCGACCCAGGGGGCTGTTTCACGGAGTATGTGATACGCGCGTAAATTCGCTTCCGCTATAAACACGCGGGCGAACCAATTCCCGGCATTCCACATGATTACTGGTTAGCGTACGATTTACGATATTGTAAACCAATCCTGCGGGTCTAATGTGATGAATTATAATCCTAGACTCTGATGCATATGTATGTAGGTATACGTGCATAAATGCCGCAATTGTCACGTCATTAAAGCGCAAAAGTTGTAGGTATATATCTATATATGTATAGAACGTCTAACTTACTTACATACATACATACATATACTTGAAGTAAATTTACCGGACAAGTTTCATTCATATAATAATTATAAACGCGTAGTAATTAAATAAATAATTAATTAGAAACAGAAACAAAGACGAAATAAGAACACCAAAATTTTGACAAAAAAGATATATCTACTCATCTATCTCTCCAGAGAAATAAAAATTGCAGTCGTCGAAACGAATTCGTCTACAATAAACTAGAATTTCTCTATCGCCCTATTCGAAGATCAAACAGGTATGTTCGAAGGCGCAGTGCAACTGCAGTTAACAGAGTTGAGTTGGATAACTCAGAGATCAGGATTTACTCTGTACCACTGAAGTTATCGAGTCCTAAAGAAACGTTGAACTTTTATCCCGTCTTTTATATTGAAAATTGATATACAAAAAAAAAAATTGTGCTTTGATATCGCCTTGGATTTCGGTGGTGAGAAAACGATCAAAATATATACGGTTGACGATGCAATAATAGAAGTTGCAAAAGAAGAAAAGGGCATTGAAGAAAAAAAAAAAAAAAAGAAAGAGAAAAAAAAATTTTAAATTGCATGACGAAGTGGACGTCGCATGGTATAAAATATAGTTGCGTGCGTAAAATCATGTAGTAATTTAGCCTGGAAAGCATCCGTCCGTTCCATAGACAAAGTAGATATATATATATATATATATAGTATATATGCATACGTGCATATAAATACACGTATAGTGGATAAACGTACGTATATATGTACATACATACATACATATCTACATTGTAGTACATACATGGAAATCGGCCCTGCGCTGCAAGCATATCTCAGTGAATGCATTTTATTCAACCGTCGAGTGAAATTTTTGCGGTCGTTTCAACGATCCCATCAACGAGCGTAAATATCACCCGTGATTACTTTTAATTCCCTCAATTATTTAACTCGTTGAACATAACGTCACGGAACCATGATTATACGTATAACAAAAACTAAATAAATATATAAACAAAAAATAAAATAAAATAAACAAAAATTCTTCCATACATATACAAACTTTACCTTTTTCCTAAATTGTACTTAGTTAAATGGTAAACTATCTACAACCTGTACTGTTTCACCATTAACCGAAGATATTAGAGCCTTAAGTATCTAGTATCGTGTTAATTCTGATCTTCACGGATGAAAAATAATTTATAAAAATTTTCATAAATGCTATGTATGAAGATATTGATGATTTTTATTTGTACTATTGATTCTGGTTGTTATTCGTCAGAGGATATTTGTAGGACGTTTAATACCACGTTACGACCTGGTTCGAGAATACCTATATAACTATGTATACAGTGGTCACATGATGGATACGTATATATGTCTAAAGGTAAACTGTCCACTATGACATTACGAGGAGGTGATGATCCCTGGTATTACCTGCGGCTTCTCTCTGTAGTTACATAGAGGCGTTAACATTTCATCTCGTTGATTAATAGCCGATGCTAACGACGAAACATATCATAATCGTCTAAATATCATCGTTATTAATATAATCGGTGTGAAGATTTTTTTTTTATTTTTGTTTCACGAGACAGTTACTGATCCGTTATATCATGTCCCGTTGTCAGGTATAATGTGAAACGATGAGATTGTGCGAAGTTGAGTTCCTGATCTCTTACTTTAATTTAGTTTAATTATTCACCGATATATATATATATATATATATATATATATACATACATGTATAGATATACACATTAAGCGTATATATGTGTTCGTAAAGCATAGAGATGAGATCTAGCCAGATGATGCTGATGGATCTAGGATGTTGGGAAACGAACCGTTACGCGTGAAACTGAATGAATAAGGCTTGATAATTAAACCGGACGTCACCGCCCCGCGTCAGGGTCTGGCTACCCGCCAAAAACTCGGTTTGCCAAAGCACCGCCGGTACCCCTACCGCTCAGTGAATCACTCCAACCCGTACGCAGGCACGCACGTACGCATGCACGTTTACATACTTGTACATTAATGTATTTGTGGATTGTGAGAGTGAGCTTACGCGACTGTGTGATTGCACGCTCGCTCTTCCACCGTTTCACCGTTCCACTGGTCAAACGAGCCGAGAGCAACACATATATGTATAATACATTTGTGTATATGGGGTATGTGGAAATAAATACCTATGTGCGTAAAAGCCGGCAAATACTGATACTGCTACTGCTACTGCTGCTGCTGCTGCAGGACGTGGATATAGTAGCAGGTGGATAAGTTGGACTTTCCCGTGAGAAGTTTGTATATAACCGGGGCTTGCCCCGTTTATTAGTGTTCTAGAACCACGGCCGTTGCGGTGGTCTGTATATATAGCTACACGTATATGTAATGACGACCACGGTCGTTTGAGTAATATATTTTTCCGCGAGAAAAGTCAGGGCCAGTGAGCCGCCGTTAAATGGGTGATGGGGTAGGTATAGCGTATACGTTGTAAAGGTGCACAACATGTATATCCCCGCACCTCCGGCTTTATGTATAACTATAAATTGTTATGGGGTGTGAGAATTGCCGGTTTTTATTATTATTATTGTTATTATTATTATTATTTATATCCTTCTTCTTTCTTTGTTATGATTGTTATATGTATATTCTCTTTTTTAATTACTCAAAAGCGTTTCTATCCAACCGCAATAAACCCGAACACGAACAAAGATAAAACGAAAACCAAGAACAAAAAAAAAATAATAATAATTTTGTTGTTTAATTGACATTTGAAAATTGAATTTTCTATCTTTCCTTTTTGTTGGTTTGTGTGTGCGGTTGGATGTAATTTTCGGTTTAATCACGGTATCTATACCGTTCGGCTATAGGCTAGGGCTGTATATGAATCTTTGGCGATCGGATAACTATCGGTCATTCATTTTCATCGGCATGGCGATCAATTCGCGAGTTTCGAGAACGACGGGACGGGATGGGACGGGTACGAATGGAAGCCAGATTGTGTGCAGGCGGGTTTTAATTCGCGGGATAACCAACCGTTGACAATAAACAATACTCTGATTGCACAACGATTTTAGAGAGGAAAAGCTAGAGAAATGGGATAGAGGGAGGAACGAGTACGAATATTATCACGATTCACGCGTTATGTTACGAATGATCGGGAGTGTGCAGTTTGTATATACATAACTTTGACATCTATATATATGCACGTATTTCAGTAATAAACATAAATTTTGCGAGTGCAATGCAGTGCAGTTGTTGTCTGCGCAGTTTTCCTCTCCATTTCTCACAAATTTTTTATTTTTTTTATCATCTTCCTTTCTCCCCTTTTCTCTCTCTCTCTCTCTCCGCATAATCTGAATTTACGAAACTTCATACATCCTGAATTTCGTACTAAATATAGAATGCGTTTACAATTTGTATTTCGTAGAATTTACCTACCGCAATAGATATATATGCATATGTATATATGAGGTCACGATATATTCTCTTTTAGTCATAATAATATGTTGGCATGAATTTTATTTACCCACATTTCATTATATTATACTACAGCTATATATAGATACATGTATACATCTCATATTCTCTATGACGAGAGAAATCATAAAGGTTTTTGGTTTTACTGAAAATTATTCTGAATCACATTTCCCATTCACAAACAATCCGCAAACTGAAACACGACGAAAACTAATTCTCGATATGGTAATATAAATTATTGCTATTGTAATATTTTCACAGAAATATTATAATAAATGAGATTTATTTTTATCAGTTTATAATTGACAGGCGGGTTATTAACTGATTATATATAAGAAATTCGCCAATTAGCACCACATGATCAGTTATCAAATAATTAAATTTCAATTTTTTGTAAACTTCTCAAGCTTCGTTCTTTACTTTTTTTTATCTATATTCCGAAAAATTAATTCCCAAAAACGATATTTGTCGGTCTCTATTTTCTACAAGACCAAATATAAGCGAACAAAAATCCAAAAGAAAAAAAAAAAAAAAAACCGATAAGGAACGCAAAATGCATGTGTAATGTATATGCATAAATTAGTTAAGGTGAGTCGCGACGTCGAAAAGCTCGTAGTTGTATGAACATATGTATTTCGCGTCAATATTTTGAACAATATTATCAAGTAATTGTGAACGAACGTCATTAAAACTCAAACTATTGTCTCTTAATTCCTCCTGTCTTCACATACGCAGCGTTATATTAAATTCAATCATATGAAGTATTGTATATATATATACAAGTAAGGGAGATAGTATAAATACATATATGTATAACCAAAGTCTCGTCATACCTATATGATACGAGTACCTACCTACATGCATTCGTGAAAGCGTTACCTAATCCCTCGTGGATAGGAGTCTGAGGATTGTCTTATCTTATCTACGTTGCAACTCGACGCGAAATCGTTACGCAATTGTATATTGTATTATATGCGGTATGTATATAATATATAAATGAAAAATAAAAATGTATATAATTTGCGAAAACTGAATTATACCCTACCGTATGGCCTATAAGTACTTGCAGGACAATTTTGCAATTCACTTTATACGCGGTTTAAACTGTGTAGGTATGTATGTACCTACGTACGTCACGCTTCATGATTTCAAAGACTCATGGCGGCATTGTCCTAGTTGAAGGGATCAAGGGCTTGGAAAATGGAACAGAGAAAATCCAAGAGAGGGAGAAGGAAAGAGAAAAAACAGCAAGAAAAAAAAAAGGTCAGGACCACCATCGGGAAGCGGCTATAATAATCGAAAACCGCCGAACCCTATCGAAGGGTTTCAGGTTCAGTATTACCCCGGTTTTAAAAGCTTTCTTCGAATTTAATCACTCTTCGACTATAGACGATATTTCGTCTCTTAAAATATCAAAAAAAAAAAAAAAAAAATGTATGAAAATGTTTTTGAGTTAATAAAATTGAATTATTAGTGTAAGAGATAAAAAATAGTCTATTAAAGAGAGTATGGAAATAATAATATTAGTTTTCTTTGAATACGTAAGAAAGGAATAAGGCGGGAGAATTTTTTTCGTTTTTAACTTTAAACAAACTGCAATAATACCTAGCCCGGAGGTATTCCGATATTAAGGGTATAATGTAATCCCCAATTGAATATAACAGTAGTTTCCTAGAAACTACCCTCGCTTTTGAAGCTCAGATCGACGGCGTTTTTTTTTTTTTTTTTTTTTTGCACCGTTATCATTCCTTTTATTATTATTATTTTTTTTTTTACTCTTGGCTCTACGGCTGCGATCTACCCGTCTAGTAAACCTGCTTACGTGACTTACTTAGTAATTAATTATATTTAATTTATATTCCAACACACGACTGGCCTCCTCCCTTTAAACATCACGGCCAGTATCATGAAGAAAATTTGTATACGCTGTACCGCTACCCCGTAAGAATCTTTAAATATTAATATTGTCACCCCGGCTAAAGAGAGAGAAAGAGAGTGAGAGAGAGATAGAAATAGATATGAAAAGAGAGAAAGAGAATACCGTGAAAATTATTACCTCAGGGAGAGTTTATTACTTTGCTAATGAACACGAGGAATACCCTCCCTCGAAAAGTCACCCCCCGTACTTTTAGGTAGGTATATTCTCGACTTTTCTGCAGACGATGCGAGTTACGAGAGTCGAGATACTTGGACCGTGAATAATAATCATATATAAAATTATTTAACCTTTATAACCTTTTCGTATATATTTTCGAACATATGTTGTTGTAAAATTGTTTTCTTTTTCTTATTTTATTTTAGTTTTTTGTTACGAGGGAGTGTAATTAATCCGACAAGTTATTATAGTTTCTCTTTTGAAATTAAAGCGCGATTTTTGATTTTTTCATTTTGCAAATAAATATACGCGGTGCATTACGCGTCGACGTAGCGTGCGGGCTCCGGCACGCGGTTTATTAGAAGTAAAATGAATTAGGACCTTTTCAACGTAGGTATATATCTCTCCGGCAATCCTCAGTGGGGAACAAAGCCGTTGGATTAGCGAAGAAATTTCATTTGGCATTTACACGTAAATGAGTGAGAGCAGCTCGCGGAGCGAAGTCTGAAAGTACCAATCTCCCTCGCCACAAGATTAGACCCCTTGAAAACCTCCCTCCCTCCCTCCTCTCCCTTCTTCCCGCCTCGTGAAACCCAGCTCTCCTCGCTCTTAGAATCACACTTGTTGCTGCTGAATTCCCCCCTTATCTCGGTCTCGGTTACTTTTACGCGTTATACGGCTATTAAAATAAATTTAAGAACCAATCTCTTCCTCGATTTACTATTCCATTCAATTATATATATCATATAAGAACACGATTACAAGTTATACGCTTGTCTTCATTCACATCCTCGCGTATTCCTCTGCTTTATGTTAAAAGTGACGTAACAATTTCAAGTGTATATCATCACAGATATTTGATTGTTGAATAAATTCAGTTTGTAATTTAATTTTGGACTATTCGGTGACTAGAGATAGAAAGAAGAGCAAAGGTAAAAGGATGACTTGACTAAAAGTTTAACCCAAAACAGCGACATGTCAAAATCTGCCATTTATAATCCCCTGCAACAGTTACCGTTGCTGTGGTACCCTGTATAACCCGGGGCTGTAACACAAGGGTAAAATTCGGTCCGATTATCCACCCAACTTTCTTCTACCCTGGCCATTTTCTCTCTGGTGTAGAGACATACCTTCTATACCTATACCTACCGCCCTTCGACCAACAACTGAGAGAGACTTGCTGGCTGGTAAATGAATTGTTTCTCCAGAGATAAAATTAATTTAATTCAAAGCTCCCTCACCCACCCACCCTCTCTCTCTCTCTCTCTCTCTCTCTCTTTCTTTCTCTCATTCTACCATTTTCATCCTCTGCACTTGCTTACACCCACGCCTCTCGTCCCACGTTAGAAAACTTTATCTCGCTTTTACGTTCTACCGCCATCGCGGAGGAGCCCTCCGGGTTTATAGAATTCGTTACATAGAAGTTCGCCGTTTGAACACGCGTATATTATATATGTTGTTAAAAAAATATCATCATTTATATATATATATGCCAATTGTATCTACATACGTATAGCCCGACGATAATATAAGTGTGTATTCGTTCATTTTGTCAAATAAATAAAAAATATATTTACTATATGTGGTGTAATGTATATATCAGAGATGTTGTATAGGTATATATGGATGCCATTTGTCGTTGGATACAGGAACGTGAATAATAGTGAATATCTCTAACTATGAACGTGATTCTGGTTCTGCGTGAAGGTGCAGCAGAACTCGAGTTACAATCTACCCACCTAGGTATCTACCTACCTATCTATCTATCTACGTAGCTAGCTAGGTACCTACCTACCTACCTACCTCTCGCTCATCCCTGAGGGGATGTAAATTCCTGAAATCAACCCTAACGCGAACCCGGATCAAACCGCGTGTCGCGAGGCGCAATACCACTAGCGAATTCCACTCCTTGAAAACTAGCCGATTGTTAATTACGATCAAAGGGATGAAGGAGGTTGGGACATGCCCGTTTATTATTCTTATCAAATCATCGTCTAGTGTTTCTTGGTGTTTTCATCGTTTTCTTCATTTTCTATACAATATATGGATTTGAAAGAATAGTTTCCCGGACGATTTTCGTCAGATATTAACAGCCGAAAATCAAAAAAATGTAAAACCTGGCAAATTACATTTCCGAATGTTTATACATTCATTTGATTACGAATCCTTTACCTCTAACCAACGAATTGAACAAACTTTTTCTAAAACTTTTTCCCCTATCTGTCGATAGTAAAAAAAAAAAAGAAACAAAAATAAAGAAAATTGTCTAAATCATTCACGGTATATCTACCTGCTGTAGAGGTAGAACTGGTAGAGGTAGAGACCTATATACCAATGCTTGAAAAAACGAACTACAGAAAGACCTGAAGAAAGAAAAAAAAAAAAAATCAAAGAAAGAAAGAAAGAAAGAAAGAAAGAGAGGGAGGGAGGGCAGGAGGGGTAAGAGGTCTAAGGAAGGCAGGAAATGCACTTGACTCAGGATTCTACGGGGGGTTAAAGAGAGAGGTGTAATACGTAGCCTGTACACATAGAAAAGGTATAAAGGATGAGTCACCGGCGTCGTCACCGTCGACATATCAACGATATACTACTGCAGCTATACATATATACATATACATATACATATACATGTGCCTGTACATATATACATATACCCCAGAGTAGGTATATAACCGGTTCGTCGAGGTTCGCCGCGGTAAAGTAAAGGTTGAAGAGATTCGTGAATCGTCACTTTGTCAACGTCAACATTCAACCCGATCTACGCTACTCTACCGACTCCCAACGTATTTTCTCAAAGTGCCTATCTATTTTCAATCAATTTCCCCTTTTGCCTATATATATAATATATCTTATACATTTATCTCTTTATCTCCATTTAAGTGGCACATCCTGATCTGATTTTTAAACCCTCCTCGATAATTTTGCAATTTCACTAAAAAAATAATAATAATACTCAAATCAAATTGCAAAATCATATTTAGGATTTCAAAGATCGCCGTAATTATGAAAACTTGAACTGAATCAACGATCAGCAAGAAAAAAAAATTTTTAATCAAAAAATAGAAAAATTTATGTTTCGTCAAAGAGTTTTATGAAGAGAGAAAGAGAGAGCTTCAGAGCTGTAACTCTATGCGTGAAACAATGCTTACATCGACACGTAGGGTTCGCGGAACGGCGTCACCACGACGTCGCGGCGCCAAAGCGTCGGCCTCTACCCCTATAACTCCGTCCTGTATTCCCTGTATACCTGAAACTCGACGATCGTTTTAACTAGCTCGCAGGGCTAAAATTCCAACGTATTTACCTAGAAACTGTTATAACTGTTATAAATATATGTATACGATTTGTTATCCGATTTCTTAAAGTCGTATTTTATTGTTTGTTTTTCCATTTTATTTAATTTTTTTTTATTTTTTGTTCATATCATTTCCTTGAATTTTGCTCTTTTGCAAAGAGATAAAAAAAATCTTACTTTTTGATTATATAAGGAGTAGAGCTGGAGAATCGGCGGTTTAGTTTCATGGGATAGGTATGGGTATGGGTATGGGTATGGGTATGGGTATGGTATAGAAGTCGGCATCACTAGATCTCAGGAGTTAAAATGAAGTCGAATACCTTTGCGAAGGATGCATTGAGGCGAGCTGCATTCTTGACATTTATAAATCCGTAGTAAGAACCGTCCGAGGTCAGCCATGCTGGTGCACGTATCTAGTTTCTTCCCTGCCTTCGGGATTAAATTATAGAAAATCGACGCCGTGATAAAAATCAGTGACGCTTATAAGTATAGGTACATGCGACGATGTCATGCGTGTAACAAGATTGAACGGTGCTGTAATAATAATGTGTAATAAAATTTCTTTATAAAATAAAAAAAATTTCTGCAGATTCTTTTATATTTAAATATTTTTTTTTCATTTCTATTCTTTTTCTTCTTCTTCTTCTTCTTCTTTTTTTGAATTATTATATATACTATATATTTAAAAAATGGTACGTGTAGTTATACGTATAATTTAAATACATACGAACGACTGTCTAATACTGACTGCTGCAGTAGGTATCTACGCGGTATGTAACATTTTGATAAATTTAAACCGAGTGGAAGAAGCTGGAAATAATTAGCATACGGGTACCACACTGTGTACCAGAGTATAACGCAACGTACACGGTTTACGCTATACGTAAGCAGATGCCATGTTGTACGTTACATTCTCTCTGCATACCTAAACGAACAATGCATATTGTTGTTACTATTCTCGATAACCTTTAGCGCGGGGGTAACCTTTCGAATCTATATACCATATGTAGGTGTACATTGGAATTGTCCAGGGTATTTGTACAATTCATTCTATAATAATACACGATATTAAAAAAAAAAAAAAAAAAGTAATTTAGAGATTGATTTTTGATTGACGAAAATTTCGTTGTTCTTGTTTACTTTTTTTTTCTTTTTTTTTTAATTTGTTTCGGTTTTATTTTGTTAACAAATAAAAAGAATAGAATTTCCAAGAACATTTCTTTTATTTCTTTTTTATTAAAAAAAAAAAAAAATAAAACTTTGGTTCTTATTTGCTGTTTCGTATAGTTTCGAGGCTCCCATATATATTCTTTGAGCCCGGTATTTCGCGACATTCTTCGTCGTCGCTTTATTTTTCTTATACTTTGAATTGTTTTATTTTACAGTCTTGTATAAACACAGAGATGTGATTCCGCGGTGTGACCGGCTTTACGCTTTTTAAACCTTTTTTCTTTTTACTTATTTCTTTTCTCTCTTCTTTTTTTTTTCTTTTTCTACTTCTTTATGTTCGTTTTTTATTTTTATTCTCTTTTTTTTTATTACTTTTTCTTACTTTTTTACCTCTTTTTCAAACCTTGCGCGTGTACTTATATACATTACGACTCACGCCTGCAGTCAGGGTAACTTCGGAGACAAAACATAAGCTATTCTCGGTCACGATCACACGTCTCTCTCTCTCTCTTGCTCTACAACATCTTAAAAATCCGTTTATCTTTACCAACCCTGCACTCGCATAATACTACATCCATAGATGAAACAATTATTTCACCCATAAAAACCTTCATCTGTTGTTCCTTTTTTTTCTGTCTTTATTCTATTCGTTCCTTTCTTCTCTTTTATCCTCAACCGCAATAATTCAAGATCAAATAAAAGAGGAAAAAAAAAAAAAAAAAAATTAACAAATTCCAGAATGAACCATAAACCTAACCTATACATATAACTTTTCCGCAAAATTTAATACAAGTTTCTTCCTGTTCCTCGTTCTTCGAATTAAATCACCCTGTCACTGGGTTACCAACGTACGTGTGTGCAATCCGTACCGCGGAAATGTTTATTTATTTATCGATTTATTCATTCATTCATTCATTTATTTATTTATGTCTATCCTTCTATCTGATATTTTATAGGTTCTAAAGAAAAGAAAGATAAAAAAAAAAGATTGTTGCAAGGCTGCGAGAACGATTCACCTCCGATAATTAATTGATTCCGAGTTATTGTCGGCGTCTGAGTATAAGATAGGTATGGGTAGATAGGTAGATAAGTACTTGTTGGTATGTTATTCTCTCATTTTTTCTTATTTATTTATTTTTATTTTTTTATTCATTTCTATTTCTATTTCTATGTATATAATTTTATTTATTTTTTTTCTTTCTTTTCAATTTTTACTTTTCTTTTCTTTTTTTAAAATTTTATTTTCTCTACCGAGGATAAATATCCGTTACCGTCGGTCTATACGATGACGTAGCCGAATGTTAAAACAGTTGTAAAGGAAACTCATCAATCGTCCGTTCTTTGAAATGAAACAACACCGAGTAGTAGGCCGGTATAAACGAAAGAAAATAGCGTCGCCGAGAGCGGTTTAGAAGTCAACCGTTTGATAGATCGTCCTTTTGTTAAAAAAGGTACATCCTACCAACCTTACCCTACCTTACTACTCCGGGTCCAAAGATCGAGGATCAAGAATCAACCGAGGAGGTTAGGCTGATTCTTTAAAAGATAAGAATTACGGTATCTTATGTACCTACCTATGTCTATGCCACACCACCTTCTCACCTCTATACCTATAATACATAGTTATATGTACATATCCACCCGCAATACGGTCTAATGCATATATGCTGTCAGTGATGAATTAAATAAGATTATCCTTTAATTAACAAACAATGCAAATTGTGCATCAACTGATTTATTTAGTTTATATTCTTCATTCTTTTTTCTGCACAGTCACCGTTTCTTAAAACTTAACTGTTGAATATACTTGTGTATATTATACCAGTTAAACCGTTTCATTTACTACTACTACTACTACTACTACTACATATTAATAAGGAAGAGAGAAATTGCGATAATAGTTTCTGTACACAATGCGTATAATACTTTATTTCTCAAAGCTTATATAGCAGCCAACCGTGAAATGATATAGGGTTATATTTGTTCAGCCAATATTGAGACTTACGTAAGAGACTATAATAAGGTATGTAATACATAGGTATATATGTATAGTTATTTCTTTTGGATAGTATAGAAAGTAAAAATGATTATCGAAATAGATACCTAATAATAATATAGATGCAGTTTTGTCGCATAAAAATTGATACTTATTGGAGTAAATTTTATTATATATGTAAGAATTATAGAGATTTAAATATTTTAAGTAAATCGGTGCAGCAAAGATGTTGAGGGGATTGAGACAAATGGTTATTATAATCACGGCGACAGAGTTCATTGAAATTTTATACAACTAGGTATCTATTATACGTATACATGTATGTATTATACTTGTACGAGAAGAAAAGCATCTCCGTTTTTATTACAGAATGAAAAGAAGAAGAAGAAAAAATGAAAAAAGAGAAGAAAAAAATAAATAATAATAATAATAATAATAATAAAACGCTGAACAAATAAATATAAATAAAAAATAAAAAATAAAAAAACGACATATTTCAAAGCCTTGAACTTTATTGAAAGCAATAAAATCTTTCCTGAACTTGACATTGCCCAAAAACTCGACGAAATTTTCGAGACTCGTGACCTTTAGAAAAAAAGAAAAAAAAAAAAAATGAAATAAGTATACAAAGTTGAAATTTCACTTTACGAATCATAATATTTGATGTAAGTATACGCAAGAATATTATTTTATTTTAGTTTTTTGTTTTTTATTATTTATTCATTTTTTTACTTTACGATGTGAATTTATTAAACTGGATCGATTATCTATACCAAGGAAATTGAAAAACGGTACGTTGATTGTAAAGTGAAGTGAAATGAAAATTTTCCACATATACCTACATTATACGGGAGTCAATGTTCATCTCTAAAAATCGCTATATATATGTATATGTATATGTATGTATGTTACATACAAATAGATAAGACAATGTAATATCGTGTACTGCGCGTGCAGATTATAGATAAATATGTATAACAGCGTAAAAGAGATAGAGTAGATATATATATATATATATATATATATATATATATATATATTATACTCAAGTGTGTTTCTCGTCCGCGTTAATCTCAACCACGTCATAATCGTCGCGTTATCAAATGTTTTCCCGATTAAACTTACGGTATGATAAATCGGATTTTAAATGACTCATAAAAGTAGTATAATAGCTGGACTGTAATATAGCTTATTGCCGAGGTAACTAGCTGCACCTTTGTACCCGTATAAGTATATATATACTGTTATATAATTTCGTTTGATATGAACCTTCTGTAAATACCTATAAGCTATACGCGTATCAATTTTCACCTTCTATTACCAACCAAAATCCAATTACTCAGAATTATTTATCGCCTAATTTCATCTATATATTATATAATATATTATTAATAATATCCATATCTTTGTATGCGCTAATGTTATTATAATTAATCGGCACATGAACAAACAATGTTGAACATTACAATAATATAATAATATATCGACGACGATATTGAACGTGGTGCAAATATAAGTGATTTGCGCGGAAATTAATTTTGCACCTTTATTTCCCATAGATTATATTTTCCGAAATAATGTTTAATATTTTCGTTTTTTTTTTTTCTATTGTCTACTTATCATGGTTTTATTTTATTTTATTTTATTTTATTTTATGATTTACCTATTCCTAACGTTCGGTTGTCAATTCTCTTGAATTGATATTCGATCGATCTTTGTTCTCGCCGCTCCAGTACGAAGAACACAAAAAAAAGGCACGGGGGGGAGGGGGGACTGGAGACCCTAGCGGTTTTGTGGGAGCAAAAAATATATACCTATACATATTCCCCTACCTTCGACAACAATCGAGATGATTTACCAAGAAACAATACAATGCCACTGGGGCATCCATCCTATCTATAATTGTCCAGGAGATTCGCTTTTTCAAACATTTTATACCGCCACCGCGAGCGTAAAACATTCGACGTTATAAACCAGAAACGGAATCAAATTATCTCTGGCTACTTCCGGGAATAATACCGCAAATTTAGCGACGTGATGAAAAATCGAGACAAAAAAAAAAAAAACAACATCTAATTTACCATAAAATTTGAAGATCAATGAAGGAGAGGAAAAGAAAAAATAACCGTTACAGGCACAGAACATAATGTATAAATTTCGAATAATTTTTGGACATCGAGATATATTTACGATAATATACGTGGTGATAACGGGACGGTAAAAAAAATTTCGTAAGACATAGTATAATTATAAGCGTGAAAAGTTACGAAAGTCGAAAATTTTTTATTTTTTTTTTACTATCGTACTGAAAGAGGAAACAAAACTAAAGAAATGCATATGGTAAAAAAAAAAAAAATTTCCTTGCTTTAAGGTGTCAAGGTTTTATCATGATCAGACACGTTATTTTGTCTGTTGCAATATCTTCGGCGTGTGTACAGTATATATGTATAATATCGTCAATTCACTCGTTTGGGTCAATAGAACCATTTATCTCAGATGAATCATAATTATAAATATAATGTCGTATATAGTATAAACACATACATACGAGTTTATTACATACATACGTACAGACATAACTACACTTACTTAACTACGTACCTAAAGTACTGCTGTGAAACACTTCGTGATTTACACTTATACTATCAAGTCCGATCTATCCACGATTTATTCTATATATATGTATAAGCTGTTTCACAGTTGTCGCAGGCAGTGGCATATGGGCTTCGTATAAGTCGTTTGTCAATATTATCGTTACAATCTTCTTCAAATACTGATGGTAAAGAGTCGATGAATTTTTTTATTTTTTAACTCACCATTACCACCGAGAGATATTTTAGGTAGTATAACCTTCCACAAGACCTCGAAATTAATTGCCTGATTCTTTATTTTATTTAAACCAATTTTACAAGTTTGGTTTAAAAAATGACGAAGATGTAGGAAAAAAAAAAGAAGAGAATGAAACATCTCCTCTTATCTATATGTTGTAAAAAATTTGATTCAATTAGATTTGTAAGTCACGAATTTCGTATGATTAAAACGGAAATAGTTTCCATCGATAGATCAATTTGTTTTTTTGATTTAGATATGCATATATATTATTAGCCATTATAACGAACAGTGAGAATGGTTAAAGTAGTTCTTTTTACTCATTGCCTCGTATATAATTGGGAAGTTGATCTTTGTGCCAGCTATATCGTAGGCGTATAGCGTAGGCGCTAACCCAAGGCATGCTCTCTACTGCCATGACCCTTTCGCCCACATCGCGAACTCCGTCTGTGTATATATATGTATAAATATAACATCTATATACCTACCGCAAGATGTTGTAATTTTGCAAATAACTAAATGCATAGTTCGCTGTTTTTAGTAACGAAAAAAAAAATGACGATCCTATTTAAGTGGAAAAAAAGAAAAAAATAATAATGGAAAAGATGTTACGTATAGGAGTAACTCGATTTAGCCGATCTTCAAAATCAAGAAACTTCCTGCTGCAAGTGCAAGACGTTGAAAGTAAAAAAGGAAAAAAAAAAAGAAAAGAAAGAAAAATAATAATAAATAAAAGTAGTGAAAAAGTAAGAGTAAAAGGTTTACGATATATATATGGTTTCGGATGCTCTATCTTTAGGGCTCACATATCATGGAGGTTCTCGGCAACCTCCTTCAGTCCTATATACCCCTCTGCACTGCTGCCTGTTTCTGCCTTGCCTCTATCCTAGGCCCCCTCTCACACCCTGACAGCGGCTGAGTTATTTCACGGTTAAAATAGTTGAGTGTTCCTTAGCTTCTGCCTCTCTTCGAAAGTCTCACCACCCCCTCTCGCACCATCAACGCACGTTTGTATATGTACCATAGGTATAGTTATATAGATATACAATATACTTTATAGGTAATACATACACACCTATCCACGGGACGAAAAGGAACTGCAAGGGTGTGAAAATAAAAAGGGGGAAAAAAAAAGTAAAAATCAAAGAGAGTAAGAGAAGATTTTATATTAACCCTCTTGTACGAAAACAGAGATGATCCGATAACAAGGAGGAACATTTCGTATATGTGCGTGTGTGTATTACATAGATATGTATACGCATATAATCAATGAACCGCTGTTGCAAAATCTTCAAAGCGCGTTTCTATACTGACCTATTATTATATCCCAAGCCGACGTCAACACGACCAGGTATGAATGAATTTTAGATTTCAACTTCCGTGAGACGAGAGAGAGAGAGAGAGAGGGCGAGAGGAGAGATTTTTGGCAAGAGTTAAACGCACTTTGCTTAACCGTAGCGTGGATTATAATTCGAGGGATTTTACTGATCCACGAATCTGATTACTTCATGTTACTGCAAGGGGGAATTCTAATTAAATTGTTAACCGTGCAGTGGCGCTGGACGCGATTCGTTGCTGACAATTTTTTTTCATTCTATTTTTTTGGGGTTTTTTTTTTTCACGATCATATAAATTATTTCATTCTTCATACACTTGTGAAAAATAAATAAATATACAAAATGAAGATAAGAATTTGATAATTGTATTTTTTTTTTATTTTGTTAAACTAATTATTTTCCCGTCAAAATCCGCAACGCGGTTCATTCAGTAAGAAATATTTCACCCTGTTTTGTACAGCTATTATTTATACTTAATGCGAAGTGTAGCACGGATACGTATCAGAGTATAGTAGTACCTACGCAAAGAAGAGGATGAATGACTTACAACCCTCTGAAATAATTAACAAAACGGCACCCTGGCTCTGACCTTATATAGCTTAACAAGTTCTCACGAAATGAAGTAGAGGTATGTAGTTTACTTTATTATACCACCTTGGTATACATGAATGAGTGTAAACTTTTATGTAAATTTTTATGTAAACTACAACTCGTAAGAAATAATCAAAAATTTTATTACATATTTAGGTGTTATATGTATATATAGTTATATGTTGAATATGTAGCTTACGACTCTAAAGATATCCATAAAAATAGATGAAAATAAGGATTAAAAAAAAAAAAAAAAGAAAAAAAATGAAAGGTATATTTTTGGCTACATTGGCTGACTATAGCCAAGAATATTTCAACGAATAACGAAAGTGATAGTGCGAGGTTTGGTTAACGGGACCGTTGACTCAGGCCCAAAAATCTAATCACTCCATTACAGTGCGTATATAAGTATATATACATGTACATATATAGATATACAAATACATGTAATCCTACCACTTTTGTAGCCTCTAGGTTTGGCAGTATTCAGTGAGTTACGACTATGATAGAAACGAGGGGAATTGGTAGAAAATCAAGACACTGACAGAGAGCTGCAGTGTCATTAGGAAAGTGGTCGTATTTACTGGTTACGGAACGAAACTGAACTGAAATAAAGTAAACTAAACTATAAACTTCGGGCTCGTCAAGGATTCTACTTATATTGTTATACCAGATTTTAGAAGGTATAAACTTGAAGAACGAAAATTGGCCAACCGCAACAGACGTTTTATAACTCGTCGAATCGTTCCGCGAAATATAGTAAAAAATTATACACTTTAGAAATAAGTACTTCTTTTTTCTAAAAACAATCGGGTTAACCCAATTAAATATACGTACGACTATAATAAATTTTCGTTTAATTTATTTATATATTTAAAAATTGTTACAATTTTTAATTGAAACATTTTTTTTTTTTGTTTAACTTTATAATATATTTAAAAAGAAATGAATAAATAAAAATCGGGTTTGAATCCTCCGACATTACTGCAGCGCTGGGACTTACTTATATATATATATTTATACATATAAACTTTCCCGAATACTTTGGTGCGAATGAAGAAAGCGCAACTGGACGGTGGATTTATACAGTTATGTATGTACCTACGCGATGCCTTGCGCACCTTTTCGATCTACGAACAATAACAATCTTAAAGATATGAATCCCCGAAATACTTTTAAAAAGCGTGCAGCTGTAGTGAAACTACAAATTTTATATCTTCTTAGTTGTATGTGAGTATTATTATTATTGTTTCTGTTCTTTTTTTTTTTTCTTTTTTTGTTACCCGATGAAAGATTATTTCGGGACAAATTCTGAGCGGGTAACTTATACAGCAGTAGTAGTAGTAGTAGTAGTAAACTAACAGAAAGGAAAGTCGAGTATGGATATATTTTAATGTGTGTAGATATAGGGACACACTTGCGAAATGAAAATGTTCCCGCGATCATCAGAGCAGAAAATTTATAGTTTAGAACGAAATTAACATGAGTAGGTATAATATAGGTGTATATAAAATTCCGAATTTTATTTTTCATTTTTTATTTTAGTAAATGATAGAATAAAAGAGATACATAAACGGATAAGAATTAGCAATAATCCCTACGATATATATATAGACAAAAGGTGTTCAAGATGAAATAAAGATTAGAAGACATTGTAAAAAATAAAAAATAAAAAATAAATTTTGTACATTGTTTGAGATGATAGTCACTGCTAAAGATCAGATGCCGAAACGCTAGGATTATAATGGCTAGCCGGACGGAGATGGTCCGATTATGAAAATTGTTCCGTCCATTAACCGCGCGGGCACGTTGTATAGTTGTTATTATTTTAGTTATTTCTTATTTCGATATTATCATTGTTAAAATTTTTTTTTTCGTTTTTATTTTTTTTTGGTTGGTTTTTTCTTTTTTGTTTTTTTTTTTCTTCTTCCGATCTTTCTTTCTTAATTCTTTCTGCCTTTTCAACGTTTTTATATTTTATTTATTTATTTTTTTGTTTTTGTTTTTTATATTTAATTTTTTTTTACCCAAATACCCCAGCGAGTAACTCAAAAACGTGAATTATGTCTTCGCGTGTTAAAATCCATATCACAATAATATATACCTGCTGTATTCCATCCTGTAGTCTTATCGTGTCTAAATTTCTTATTCTATTTTTACTTTTTATACGGTCTGCGTAATTTAATGTAATGTACGTATGTATACATACATACGTACGTACATATATGTACGTAGGTATACATTTATGTATATGTATACGTCATTATAAAGTCCTGTACATGATGTTTGTGTTCTATAGAATCACTGTTGGCGTAGGTACTTATACAACGTTAATATTATTCACCGTTTAATGCGGTAGCAAATTGTTGTAACGTTTAAGAGAACGTTATAACCGACTTATAACGCGATAGCGGGTCTCTATTCATTCTGCGGAACCGATTGAATCACCACCGACATCACGCGGGCGCGGGCGTAGCCTCCGGCGCTCCTACGGCGAACTTAGTATACATATATATATATATATATATAGGATCGTACAGTTAATGAATATAATATATGTAATTAAGTTAAAATTAAAAATAAATAAATATATTGAATCTTTAGATTTTATAGAATTTAAAAATTTGAAATTAAGTAAAAACGTGAAGTGACATTTTTTTTTTTTTTGTTTCTTTTGATTATTATGATATCAAGAAAGAAAATTTCAAAGAGTAGATCTCTCACGCTTCATTTTTAGATGTTAAGGATGATAATTCTAATTCTGTTTATGAAATTATTTATCAATCTATAATAAATTGTGTAAATAAATAGATATATGTTAGCGATCAGTTGTGGTTTATGAAACATGTTCATCAACGTCGTTGTACACCTAAATATATATATATGTATGTATATATAATATACAATACGTAAGAAGTGATCGCCGTGCAACGACTATCGTTTAACCGTATTAGACTCGATTCATAAATCATTTAAGAAAGATAATAGAGAGCGCGAGTAAGAGCAAGCGAGCAAGAGAGAGAGAGAGAGAGAGAGGAGAGAGAGAAAGAGATGGATAGTTAGCCCCAAGCTGTTCTGTGAAGTGAAACGACAAATCAGCTGATTCATCCACGCCGCATTAGCCCCAGGAGAATTTCAAGAGTTGCTCAGCAGCCTCACGATCGCGGAGTTAGTTACCTACTCTTTATGCCCAGGTGCGACACGACCCGGTTGTTATATTACCTCTACCTCCACCTATACCTACCTACCAACCTACCTACCTACCTACCTACCTACCTGCACAGCAAATCGCTTTGAGAAACAAGAGAGAGTAAAATCTAACTCAGTTCTCTTTGCTGCAGCACAACGCAGGGGGGAGTAAACATAATAATAGTAATAAAAGTATTGTGCTATTCCTTACGGGCCTATAAGTTTAGCTGCTACGGAGTTAAGCTTCGCTGCATATCCGGTCAATAATAATTAATATTTCATAATAAAATTCGTTTGAAAAAAAAAATACTGTGTTTGTAAATTTCTTTAAACGTATAATTGATTGAAAATTTTTTTTTTTTTCTGTTATGGTTGTTGTAAGATGAAATGCGAATTATCAAAACGCTCGATTTTAATTCTCATGATAAATGTAGGTATGTATGTGTGTATGTACATATATACATATATTCTTATCCGCTGCAGAAACTTTCTATACGTGCTAATTCTATTGTCTGGATATTTGAAAATTATTTTAATATGTACGCATGTGTGTATATATGTATATGTAGATATACATGTATACATTGGCTCGATTAGTTCTCGTGCGACCGATTGTCAGACTGAGAGAGGTTATACCTACGCTCTTATGAAATATTGTAATTATTACCGTTGCCTGACGTCATACAGGTGTGGCTCCCAGCATCACCGCAACACCACGTGTACATAAGCAGACACTTTAGTTTCCGTCTCGGTTATTTTAACCGGTATTTATAATACCTGTATACCGTTTCCCTATATACTATACACCTATGTATAACACATTTTTGTAATATCAGAGATACTGAAAAATCGCGATTACATGATATGTACGGAAGAAACAAAAATAAAAATTTCTAACTGAAAAAAGTTATTTTATAATGTAGTTTTATATAGAATTTGAGATAATGAACGTTTGAAATAATCTATAACTCTGCAGATTTGAGAGAATCGAAAAAAATTACGTTGAATGAAATTTGATCGATATATTATATGCACATATATACAACGTATATATACCCTTAGATATTATATACCTATATATTTATATAAATTAGTTGATGAACACGATTATTTAAGCACATCGTAAGACGGATGACCGATTGAATAAAACAGGCTATTGTTTCCCGCGGGTCACTAAGGTGTCAACGGCTCGCTCATACCGTATACGTATATGGATTATATTATGTACGTTATATCCACACCGAGTAACTATGTGTCTATAACCATTACACGTATATAGATATATGTATATATGTGTGTGACGCGTGCCTGTAGTCATTATTCCATCAACAGCTGACTGACTATGAGTGAACTCGAACTCGCACTCATGTACCTCTACTACTCGTACTCGCACTATATGTATAACTCGAGTGGCGATTCAAGTCACACCGATATATTTATTCACACTTTCTCAAAGTTTCAGCACACTTTATTCACAACAACACACTGTAGTTAATGCATACTGAAGTAAAAAAAGAGGAAAGAGAAGAAAAAAAAAAAAAAAAGAAAAATCTTCGGTAGGGTAACCGAGCACATATGTGTGAAGAAAATAAATATAAACGACAAAAAAAAAACGAGAAAAATGTTTATTTAGCTAAGAAAAAAAAAAAAAAAAATAATATAATTTCAATCATGGATGTAGGTTCATACATACATACGATTTCGAGTAGCTAAATATTGAATAATTTTGTTGAAATTAATTTTTTATTTTTGTTTTTTCACCCACATACTTACACACGTGTAATATAAAGGTATTCGTACATACATGAGTAATGCTCATGCGTTGCAGATATGAGAAAGTGTGATACGACGTATTATAAATTCGCTACATATAATTAGATCATGGAGGAAGAATATATAGACTAATACAATCAGAAATCAAGCATATCTATTCTTCTCTGAGTTATTGCGTAATGATGGGCGGCGCGTAACACTGAGAGAGATTTAGCGACTGCAGAAAAGATCGACAGACATCTTACTTCTGGACCATCTCAACCCTGATCTCACATGACACACCGCGGTTGATTATTCTTTCGAGAGAACAGTTTATATAGTACGATCACTGACTCTGATGTTATATACTCTGTACAGCGTTACTTTCTTACTATATACGTATGTATGTATGTATGTGTGTATATATATATATATATATATAGTAGAGTATATAGAATATATAGGGCGCAAAGGGTTAAGACAAGGAGAAGACATCAGATTATCGCATCCTTTGTTCCCACGCTTCTCGCTCTACGTTTCTTCGTCTCTCCTATCTTTCTCGTCCTTTCAAGTTTCTCACTCATCTTCACAAAGCCAGGAGTCGGCTACCCCCCCCCCCCCCCCCCCCCCCTCCCTAATCTCTCTAAGTTTCTTACTCTCTCACAACCTGCGGCAACTCAACCTGTACATAGGTATAATAATATAGGTATACGTATATCTATCATGTTTTCAGTTTTTCTAGCTCCTCCAGTATGAAATTTCAGTAGCAATTACGTTTTTCAATTTTCTTTTTTTCGTTTTTTATTTCTGTCTGCTTCAACTTTTTTTAGTAATTCAGTTTTTGAATATAATACAGAAGGACAAGTGTATGACGTGAAAAATTATAGAAGAAAAAATATACCAGGTGTAAATGTGTAAATTTTGTTGGAGAGACAAATTTTAAAAAAATCAGAAAAAGGGGGGGGAAAAAACAGAAAACGAAAAAAGAGAGAGATAGAGACAAAGAGTAAGTAGGTATGTATCGGAAAAAGGTAGGTAGTTGGTTTGGTTGGTCAGGGCCAAGATTTGGCGAAGATAAAAATACCGCTCGGTAAATTGACTGCTCCTTGGCTTCGTGACTTGGAGAGGACGATAATTTGGAGTCAAGCTCAAAGGTTCCGCGGTACGATATATCAATGCCCTGCTCGCAGAACAATCCAAACTATTCAAGATACACAAAGAAAAATACCAAATTGAATACCAGGGATAGCAGCAACCAGCAGCAGCAACCAGCAGCAGCAACAGCAGCGGTGGCGGCAAACTCCTGCAGCTTCTCCTCTCTCGTCCTCCTCGCTTATATTCCTTACAGCGTTTCTTAGATCCTTTTTTCTCTCCCTTTCTCTACCTCTCTCTCACTTACTCTCTTTCGGTATAATACGCTTCTTACTTAAACTTCGACTCTTCATTTAGTACCCGATATATACCAATATCCGGTACACGATATACTTATGTACTACATACATATATTATATATAAAGATGTTCTTCAAAGATCAATTATTCTTAAATCGTCGATATTATATTATGTATATGGTTATAAAAAATCGCAACTAATCGTAACCGAAGGCGACACGCTCGTTTATAATTGGATCAGTTTAGTCAAGTATTGCAAATATTGGCAGCCAGGGAAGCGACTTAGATGACGAAACTTAATTAGGTAAGTCGGACTGGCGTTAGGCCAGAAGTTTCCCCCCCAAGACCGTCGATAGCGCACTCAATCTCTGTTTGTATATATAGGTATACGTATACATATAAAAAATATAGATATATGTATATCTTTATCTATATATAAAAATTTATCTATAATAATACTATATAGATATACACCCGCAATACTTGATCTTAATTATTTTCAATATTTGTACAAAATTTATTTGACAATAAATCAAGAAAACTAAAGAAAAATATACTGAAAAAAGAAAAAAAATTTATCTGAATATATAGTTATATTCACATATAACATACGTAGGTATATATTTACCCGGAAAAAAATATATACCTATATGTCAAGTTGAGAATTTATATGTATATAGTTATAAGGGTGAATGAACCGATTCGAACGTAAAGGAGGGGGTGGAGGGGGAGGGAAAAAAAAACAGCAAAATGAAAATAAAAAAATAAAGAGAATAAAAAAAAAGAAAGAAAAAAAATACGTCGCTTATATGTATAGCCATGCACATGCATCTGTCAACGAAGATACGCCTCGAGTTTTAACGAACTGTCGAGCAAAGCTAACCGGGGATAATCCAGCCTGGGTTCGACGAACCTTTTTTTTTTTTTATTTTATTTTATTTGTTTTTTTTTTGTTGCTTCTTGTTCCGAAACCAAAATAGTGATTAACCCAGAAACTTACGGGGCAAAGATCGTTGGGCAACTGTTTTATCTGTTTTTTTTTTTTTTTTTTTTACAATCTCATTTTGTGCTGTAATATAATAATAACACTGAAACGCGAGAAATGTATATCTATCGCGATCAGATATAATTATTCGGGGAAAATCTTCAACTCGAAGATAGTAATAAAAAGAAAATTTTTGTTAAAAAAAATATCATGCAATAATTATCTTCGGATGATTAATTAATTTTTACTTCAAATTTTAGATATATATGTACGTATACATGTATACACATTTACCGAATAAAATTAGAAAAAATTTATTCTCGCGAAGTATCAAACAACGCGGACTTCTATAACCGAGTGTGCAGTCTGCGGGCAGTAGGTAGATAGGTAGGTAGGTAGGTAGGTACATGCATATACGCGTGATACTTATGCTAAGTGAAGAAGTATAGGCGTGTGCAGTACGGCACAGTCCCGAGCGAACGATGAATTATTCATACCGAGAGAGAACAAACTGTTGGGCTCCGGGATCTCGTATATAGCGAGACACAAAACCGTCTATTCTACCACGCCCCACGTGTGTCCGACAACGGCGTTCGTTCACAAAACTTTTCAGATTTAAACTTTCGATGTATATATACGAGTAAGTGTTGGGTTTATACTCGTATTCCACATCGCATTATCGTTATGCATGCGGTTTGATATATTAATTATTAACTACTTTCGATCTTAATTTTACGTGAAAATACAAAAATAGTTAAAAGAAAAACTTGCATTATTTCCAAAACGATTAACTATACTTAACGGGCGAAAACCTTTCGATATAATACAATGCAGCTATACGTATACTGTATACATATAACGGAGCGTCATAAACCATTCGAACAGTCGCATTAGAGCGGCTAGGTTAGGCTAGAAGTTTATTGAAAAGAAAAATGGGGTTTTAAGGTATCTGTAAGTTGGGTAAGCTGACCCCCGGAGCCTTGATGCCTCGGGGAATTACGGGGTTTTAAAAGTGCGTCAGCCGAATCCGCGTCAGGTGGCATAGAGAGTTCGTTGACGGCGTGGGAGAATTTTTCGGGGCAGTAAACTTCGGCTGGGGGTAATACATGTATTAAGGAGTTACCTAAACGTAATAGGTAAAGGAATGCACCTGTATTTTTGACCGTAAATATATTATCAACTGTCGTAAAATAATACGTTCAAACGGTTAAACAATTAAGTGTATTTTATAATAAAATACGTTATACAACTATAGCTTGTTTGTACGAATATATGAATATTATTATAGCAGATATATGATATATATATATATATAACAAATATATATATATATATATATATATATATATATATATATATATGTGTGTGTGTGTGTGTGTGTGTGTGTGTGTATATGTATGTATATATCATATAACTGCTACTGCAGCAAATGTCAGACTTTACAACCATTAACACGTTATGCACGCCACAGTACGCAGGTATTTTCGGAAGCAATTTATTACCGCTAGTTGACTCATCTGGCTGTGAACGATGGAGAAACTCGCGTATGGTTATATATGTATATGTATATGTGAGTATATTTCTCCGCGAAATTGTCCGAGAGAAGTATACCTATATACACATCACGATATTCCATCCATCCGCTTGAGCAATTATAATTACGCAGAAACTTTTAAACTCTTTATGCTATATGGAACGATTGTTTTTATTTATTTTTTTGATTTTTTAATTTCTTTTTTTTTTTATTAACAATTTATTCATATACGTATTTGCTTCTTTGGATATTAGGCAACGTTTAATTAATTATTCAAGTTTTTATATTCAATAACGTATTATACATATATAGATATTCAAAGTTGTGGAGATGTATATATATATATATATATTATATGTGTGTGCAGTGTAGGTATATGCATGTATATTCAGTGGGTAGATATTATTTGTTAATATAAAATACCCTCCACCATTTTTAGAAATTAAATCGGTTATAAAAGTTTCTTAGAAAAAGATTTCAATATACCGTATAAATATTAGTCTGTATATTAATATACAACATCCGTGCTCGGACTTTTGCCTATAATTATAGTATATACCTACCGCGTTTTCGCAACGCGATCTTCGCGGAAGATGTAATGAAAAAAAAAAAAAAAAGAAAAAAATAAAAATAGAATAAGAGAAAAATATATACACACGTATGTATATACATATATGTATATGCACCGATATGTTTTCACTCGTGGAATTAGCGTCATAATTCTACATTTACGTATCGGTATAATATGTATATTGTCAATTAAGAAATAGAACAATACCTAATTGCACGTATAAACTCTGGTCAATCCATCGAATGCAAAGAAGAATAGTAAAACAAAAAAAAAAAAAAAACAGAACGAAAAAGAGAAAAAAAAAAGTGTGACAGGTGGTAAAGTCTAACCTATATTTCCGTTACAACAAAAAACGATCGATAAAACCATCGAGCATACATATGTATATAGATATATATGTATGTACACTCGTATAATATCCTGATATGCGTGCGTGCTTAACTTCGCATCGGTATATATGTATAATGTATATATGGTATATACAATATTAGAACTGTGTATGTATAGATATATGTGAAGCACGTATATACGCGTGTTATATGTATATCTAGATACTTATATATATACACGTGCGCTTCGCGTCTTCATCCTCGCGTGGTGCCTGATAGAGCCTCTAGCCTCTCGCAGAGGAGAGGAAAAGAGAAGAAGGAGAAAAAGAAAAAGAAGAATAAAAAAAAGGGGTATTGAAGGAGAGTGGTGAGGTAAGGGGTAAGGCGTCGGAGAAGCGGTGCGTCAGCTCCAGCCAGAAATAACGCGGATATACTTAGACAACGGCCCTCTCCGTAGTCCGTCGACGAAGCAAACTTCTCTCTGCTAAGTTGTTCGATGCAAAGCCAACTTACGTAGGTAGGTAGATAGATAGATAAATGGATAGATAGGTAAGGTAAGCAAAGAGATAGACATACTGTACCTACAGCTCGTCATATCATTTCGCGCGCGCGATGAATGTACGTACTTTGCATCGAATTATTATTATTTATGAATATGCAATATAAAGAAGAAGATATATAATGAATAAGATGTATGGTTAATTGACGCAATGATTAATATTGGCTCTAATATATACTTATATGAAAATATAATGTATTTAATACGTAAATGAAGAGATAATGAAATATGAAGTCTTATAACTGCATAACGTATACGAGACAAAAATTATATCTGATTTGAAAGATTGTCTTCCGAATGTTTGAACAGTCTCGACTGACAGAGATGCTGTCAACGAGTATAGCTGCACCAGTTTTGTTTTTCATCAGTATTATTATTTTTTCTTTGTTTTGAATTTTTATTTGTGTAATTTCTTCTCCTTTTTTCTTCCTCTCTTTTTTTATTTTTTTATCTATACGTTTCTTTTGTTTTACTTATATCTTATGATCCTTATACTCAAAGAGGAAATCGTACTTTACTTTTAACACACTATTTGCCTTGCGTCGTGTTGTGTTGTGTTTCGTTTCGTTGCGTTACGTTTTAGAGCGTTAATTGCACTCGGTAGACAACCGGAAAGAGACCTATACATATATACATCTATATACCGTGTACAGTTGTCGTACGAGAATGAGAGAATTAGAGAAAGAGAGTAAAAAAGGGGAGAAACTCGTCGCGACTTTCAGACTCTTATACCCGCGATAATGACCGCGGTTAATCTAATCTGGTCCACGGAGGGCAGGTCTAATATCACAACGAGTGGAGGAACGAAGCTAAGAGACACTTTATTGCGGTGTCCGTTTACCCGCGCCCATGATCCCCGTCTAACAGCACCCGGGACCCGCAACGAGTGATCCTTATAGTGAAACGGGTCTGCTGCCTCCCTGAATGCATATATGCCGTTGAAGAAGTACTGCAACGAGTAGAGACAGAAAAACACGTCTCTTAACTTCTCTTCGCAGCGCGGTAATTTTTTTCATTTTCGTTTACTTTGAAAAGAATTAAAAAAAAAATGAATAAATAAAAATTTCTCATATATTTTTATTTTATATTTTCATCAATTTTTTTGTTCATCTTCTATTTCACTAGAGAAATGACAACCGAAATTGCGATTGAAAAAACACACACACACACAAAAAACAAATGAAAATAAAAAAGGTAAAAAAAAAAAAAAAAATGTCTGGCTTTATATTGCTACGTTAATATAATTATTTAGGTATATATACGTGTATGCATATATATGTATACACGCGTGAATATGAGAATTACAAAAAGTCAGCTACAAGTATAATAGACACTAAACACGATAAACCGTGTGAATTAACCCTCAAAGAAGAAGAAGAAGAAGAAGAAAGAGTTGGATAGATAGGAAGCGAGAGGGAGATATAGACAGAGAAGAAGAGGGAGAAAGCTCACCTACACTGACGAGTCCCTGCGGCAGATAATAAGTAACAACCACCTGATTAGCCTGAGGCTAGTTCTCCGTCTAATCGAGGGTCTCTGGTTCGAGAAAACGGGTTTACAGTTAGCGTCAGCTATACGGAAAGGTGGTGGTTTGTAGTTGTATGTATGTATGTATGTATGTACGTACGATACGTACGTACGTATTACATACATACATGCCATGTTACAACCGCGTGTTACAACGATGGGATGCTTCGTTCACGTTATTGTACGAACCGCGTTGAAGCCTTTGGCGGCTCGAGGGAATCCATCGCGGCAAATCAAAATGTCGATTCGCTCCCCGAGACGGAGCCCGCGCGTCTCATCTCACATACATTACCTATACCTATACCCGCACCGCGTGGGCGATGTAAAGAACTTAAACGTCTTCGGCAGTCACGTTGCTTTTCTTTTTTGTTTTCTTTATATTTTTGATCTTATTAGAGTCGAATATGAATTAGTTTCATTTCAACGGAACGCTAATTATATTATTTCGGAGACAAAATAAGAAAAAATAAAATAAAAAATAAAAATCGAACGGCGAGTGAATTTTAATTTTTTTCTTTATTTATTGATCTATATTATAGATTTGGATTCCAATATAAAAATGGCAGTTTTTCTATCCGAAAATAAAACTTAAGAGAAAAAAAAAGAAAAAAGAAAATCTCTGTGTCTTTCTGAGTAAAAGACAGGTGGCAAACCCTACTCTTACAACACGTTGCCCTAAAGATTTCTTTAACGGAAAATACGATATTCGCTTTCGCCGAATTGAAATCAGCAAAAAATGTCGGGCATTGCAAGGTTACAAAAAAATTTATACTACCCATGATGTGACTAAAATAAACGAAAAATAAAATTTGATACGTATACCGATAATAGAATCCTGTGAAAAAGAAATATCTTGCGGTTGCAAATCTTTCACAAATATTTTCTATGCGGGGAAAATTCAACACGATATATTTTACAATCGCAGTTTCAATGGAGTACAACAAGTTTAACTCAACCGATGTGAAGCTTTTTGAAATAAAATAATTCTTTTTTTACAATGTTCAGAGTATAGGTGGGTTGGTATACTGGTAGGATAAAACCCCCGCGACATAAACCAAAGATTCACGGTTTATTTCATTTTTCATTTCTCGCTTTCGTAAAGTTGCTAATGGACAGCCGAAAATAGCGTCAAGGCAGTGGGTCAGCGTAACAATATTTAAAAGATCCGAATCCCTAGTCTAAAACAAAATTCTACACATATATATACGAAGCTAGAAGCTAGTTTTATCCACTCGTATATATATATATAAACTTTGATAGAATAATAATTTTATATAAAATTTTTTTATTTTTATGTATACATATATCTATATGTCACTAAGAAAATTGTGGAAATAAAATATCTATTATAACGCATGACGATAATAAAAGAATAAAATAAAATAAAAATACTGAATACATAACCCCGAGGATCACGTCTCTGATTCACCGCGTGTTCACGTTACAGCTACCTACCTATATTCTAAGAGTTAGAAAAGCCAGGGTAGTAAAACTGGGGCGTTGTGACGCCAGGCAGCAAAAGTGTTGGGCGCCAGGCTACCGATTTCCGTCCGTATCGTGTCTACCGGTTCGAACGGACCCCGCAACTCGACGCGAGACGAAGCGAGGTAAACCAAGGTAAGACGGCGTAGTGAATGGTCGTTGAATATATTGAAGGTGGCCGGTGATCCTGAGGCTTATCGATAATTATTGTAACGTAATATCACGGTTATTGATGCTGGAAATAATAACCCGTGTTCCAGATATATGAGAAATATACAATATACCTATACTTACGATGGTATTGTATATGTATATAGGTATGTTGTAAGGTACTTGATTCAGTAGCAACAGAAGCTTAAGTAAGTATAAAAAGAGAGAGACCCTCCCCTTCGTCGCGATAAAGAAGAAGAAGAAGAAGAAGTAGTTTTAACCAACCTGATCTGTAATGGCTAGGTAGGTATAATACATGTTAATTTACATTCGTCGTAGAGGCTAGTCTATAAGATACAGAGACCCTATAGCCACTATAGCGATTGTATAGGTAATTCGATTTGCACGTACTTTCTGCGGTCATTTATTTTTATACTGATACGATCCTCGCTTACATACGTAACTAAGCTGTAGAATTAAAGCGTTTGTACCTATACATATATACCTACTTTATGATATATATACGGTATATTATACATATAGAACAACTATACAATATTTTATGTAAATTCTTCGTGACATGAATTAATCAATTTATCCAAAATATATTTTGCATATTATATTAAAAAACTAACGAACGAAAAATCAATATTCATTTTATTATTTATACACCTATAATATTATATTCCATGAATTTTACTTATTGTCACGATTGCCGGGTGTATAAACAGATTCACGAATCGCGTTATTCCTGCAACTATTACCTATATGTACGAATATATCTGTATATTATATATGTGTGTGTATAAACGTGACACGAGGAGTTTAGTTCGAAAACCGTGGACTGTTAGGTAGAGAGGGGAGGAGATCGTATGCGGTTGCGTGTTTTTAGAGGGAGCGGAGGGGGGCAGTCGAGATTAGGGGACCCGCGAGCACCTGGCTGAACAACCCCTCGAACTCTCGTGTCCCGCCATCCCCCGTCTGTCTGCATACCAGCCACGTTACCACGTCACGCGATCTTTCGTACCCGAAAGCCCCTGTGGAGACCGAGAACGCGAAAGGGGGCCCAACTTAACTGATCCCCTCCCCTTCGCTACTAAACTAAACTAAACTAACTCACTAGCAGTATGGTAGGGTAGGGTAGGGTATAAGGTATAATAACATGGAAAATATCCGGCGTAATCGGTCAGTCGATAAATTCCTGGGATTAAGTAATAAGGGGGGGGATAATAAAATTTAAAAAAAAATCATTGAAAAAATGCAATTTTATACTCTTAACGAATCTTGGATATATTTGTGCGGGATATAGCAGCGAGACATGTGAACGACGAGGTAAAGTTCGCAAAATCGGTGTAAGCTTGAAACTATATCGTAGTTTGATACGTATATGAATATTTATTAGAATAAATTTGAAAATAGAAAGAAATAATTAAATATTTGTTTTATTGATTTGTTGTTAAGATATGAATCGTCTACAGGCTTACACTAAACTGGATTATCTTTTTCTAACGTATAATAGTATACGCGGCGTATATTTCCATGCAGGTGTATAAAATAAGAGAAAAAGAGAAAGAAAAACAAAATAAAAAAACGTAAGATTGAAAAAAAAAACAAAAAAAAAAAAAAAAAAGAAGCCCGTTAATTTTAGTGGCTTAAAAATTTGGCACCGTCTACGCCAAAAAACAAACTAGGAAACCCCCTGCGACTGAGGCTACAAATACACGTGACACGTACGCGTACGGAGGACGCAGAATAGGTAGCGGTAGAAACTCGATTTGCTCGCACTTTGTTGAGACAAGAGAAGAGAAGCGAAGACAAGACGAGGGGACCCCTGTATTTATAACCGTAAAAGTTGGGTATATAGGTACATACATGTATATATCTACTAAGAAACTTGAGCTTAATGAGTCCTGCGAACACGTACTGTACAGTTATATATATATACATATATATATATATAAATATATACATATATACCTATATTATGAATAGATAATATACTGATGGTAAATTAACCAAAAGATATTATACGATCGCTTTTAAAAAATTTGACGACGTAAAGCGAACATAGAATGTACTAAAATCTAGGCAAACACAGAATATGCGTTTTGAGATGTTTTGTAGAAACTAGTAGCAAAATACGCATGAACGATTGCTTGTTAGATAATAATTATTATCGTGACTTTTAGTATCTATTTTAATTTTAGAATCCAGAAGAAGATCAATCGCGTTGTTATTGTGCAGTTTAGATAAGTATATATATAACACATCGCGGAGATTTGTTTGATCTTTTAAATAGAGGAAATAAAATAAAATTATTGTCTTAGTTTCTTGTATTGAAAATGGAAGACCTAAAACCTAACCTTTTTTTTTTTTTTTTCTTTTTATTTTCATAGTCGTATACAATTTCACGGTTGTAAAATAGTTATCCGGGATTTTGAATGACGAGAATAGCAAAATACGTTTCAAATATTATTCTTATGAATTTCCCAATGAGTTTCGGACGTTTCTAAATTACATCCGTTCTTAAACCTTGAACAAGTTGTCGTTGTCGTTACGGTAACGATAGACAAGAGCTAACGCGAACGTTGGTTGTTGCTAATACATATACCCGACGGTAAGCGTCGGTCGTACGACGACGCGACCGTACGTCGGGGGCTTTAGAACGCTTGGCGTCGTATCAAGATTATTCCATAGATAATCAATAATCCACGTCATTATATACAAATTGCATTATTACGTATAAACTCTGAACGATGTGTGATTGGAAATGGGCCAAACGCGCGAATACAAAATTAGAATAAAATGAAATGTAATTTAAAATTATATATTTTCGTTAAAAAATAAAAATGACGAAATATTATTTATTCACATTACGAATTGTAAGTTCAATAATTTTCTGTCAAATTTTATATTAATTTTACGAAATATTTTCAGATATAAAATCGATCCTTTTTTTGTCCATTTGTTTTTCGAAAATGATTGATCAACATAGGATAAGAATTTTTACATCCATCATTGTCAATTATTACGAATTTATTATACGTAAAGGTAAATTCGTTCGTTGATATTATATCGATTACGAGGCAGCTGATTCCCAGCTTGTTGATATCGCGTTATGAAATAATGAAGAAAATTTATCCTTAATAATATACATATCTGCTAATAATTAAACGTTCTTAATTGCAAAATGCATATCCCTTGTCCAGATTAGTATTCATTCGTAGGTATAATATACCCTAAAGCAAACCGTCATTCAACGTTCCTTTCACAATTTCGAACAACCCTATTTTCAAGACTAATTATTCAAAGTCAATTTTCGGACGATAATCGTTCCGGTACGATTAACATAGTATTATATATTCGTTTGAGTCATAGTTTATTCTTTTTCTATCGCTGTCGTTGGTTTTTTATTTTTTTTTTATTTTTTATGTTTTTGTTGTATTTGTTATTTTTTTCCCGTTAAAGTTTAACTTTGTTCATTGTACGAAAAAAATATACGAAATATTGGAACCGAGGTTTAAAACTTTATCCTTTAATTTATCACTTTTTTTCAAGTATACGGCATAATAATATACATGTGTATATACGTATATATACACATGTAAATAATTTTTTTGTTTTTTATTCAAAATACAGAAACAAGAAAGAAATTGATTAAAAAATTGTGAAAAAAAATGGAAAAGAAACTCACTCCAAAAATAATGAACAGCATCCATCCAAAGTCAGAAAACAGAGATATATATATTGTATTATATATTTTAATATTTGCGTGTATATATCTCGTTTATTAATTAGATGGAAGAAATATATCCGTTTCGATATCGTATGAATATATATTAGATATAATTTAAAGGTAGTTATATTTATATTATGACGTATAATAAACGTGCAGTATATTAAATACTGTATATATGTATAATATAACAACACTCTCACGAATCCACTATGATATAGTCGTAAATAAATGATGAATAATTATTTAATTTATATTTATAGGTATGTACTCTCATATGTCACTGTCGTCGTGATTTTCCCGCGTGCACAAATTATGATCGTCACACAAGTAAATAGTAATAACAGTATAATAATATTATACTATTAGATTTTCGCATGTCAACGATAAAATGGGGGGAGGGGCGGTGGTGGTGGGGGGATGTACGGTTAAAAAAATTAAAAAAATAATAAAAAATAACTAAAATGAAAGATTTGAATTTCAATTCACTTGCCTCTTAGGTAGCAGAGGGACATGATATTCGCACTGTTTTCCCGCGGGTAATCCGTCGCAGCTGGCCGCACAGTTTTGAAAACACACGCCGTTTCTCGGTGACACTGCGGATCAATAATTCACCATCACAATTCACGTTTTAAATCGCATTTGCGATTTTAATTTACTTGATTATGTTTTGATTCGTTTCTTTTTTGTTTTTTTTTTTTGTATATTTTTTTTTTGGTTTGTTATTTTGTTTTTTTTTTCTTCCCTCTCCTTTGTTATTGTTTGCCTTTTGTTTGTTTGTTGTTCTCGTATATTCGTTCGAATTTGTATATATAATTTTTCTGTTATTTGTTTTTTTTTTTTTGTTTTTTGTTTTCGCTCGTTTTTTGTTGCTTTTGTTTTTGTTGTTTAGTTTTATGTTGTTTGGTCGCACGGTTTGCACACACTCGAGCACACGACGGGCTTAACCGTAAGCCTCACAGTCGCCGGAAGTCGGTGGTGGCAAACATGACAAGTATGTAAAGTATTGGAGGAATCGTGATCACATTACTCGCATTCTGGTGGTCATTTTTACTGAAACAACGCCTACAACACGACCAATATCACTTCTATGTCAAAGGGTACTTACCAGGGGGCGAGATGACGTGCGCCGCGGGCAGTTTTCTCGAAATTAGGACGGTATTTCGTCCGTAAATATGAAGAGTTACTCTGTTTTTGGTATGCCAAGAATGGCACAAAGAATCCAGACAACGCACACGCCTAGTGCGCAGCCAGTCTGCGCATACGCTGACACCAAGCGTTCGTAGGAGAAAACAGAAACCGATCAGCACCGAGTCGCCCTCCCGCCGCCGCGCGCAACCCGAACGTCAACGAACTTACACGAACCTTACGTAGCCGAGTACCACGCATCCTACGAGAGGCACCTCGCGTTGGATTCAAACAAGGCACTTGTTGATTTTCCGACAAAAAGATTTTACATTTTTCAAACAAGCCTACCCGCCTTTTCCTTTACCACTCCCTACCAAAACCACCCCCACTATTTCGTTGCCATTCACGGCCAAACGTGCGCCGGACTTTTAAATTAAACAAACATACAGGGTTTCAATTATTCCATCTGATATATAGAACAATTTTATGATATAGTTTTTCCGCGCGCTCGACTCGCGCTACTCTACATCCGAATATCAACTACTAACACCACGATAGGGATGCACTTGTGTTAATGCACTTGCTTTTGCTATACGTGACGTGCGCCGTAGCGGGAGTTAAACTCCCGCCCCCGCAGACGTTCCGACCGCCTCATTCACATCTTTTCCTTTATTTATTTATTTATTTATTTATCTATTTATTTCGTTGAGATTTCACCGGCTGATGTATACTGTCAAATTCGTGAATTACGTATCTCGCTTAAATAACAGAGGAATTAATTCCAATGTATTTATTCCGTTACACATATAGGTATACACACCGAGCCTCGATTCATATTGTTTTATCGAGACTGCGTCAAAAGTTTTCGAATATCGGTGCATGAGAAACGGATTCGTGTATATTTTAAGTATCAAAAACAAAAAAAGAACCGAGTCCCTACAAAAGATGAAAAATAAAGACGATCTCGGATGTATTTTCTTTTCTTTTATAAATTATTGTTATTTTTGGCGCGATCGGTTTTCTTGAAATTAATAAATCTTTCTTTTTTCAAGCCAAGATTAAACGGCTTTTATTAACAACAATAACTCAGTAATATGCGTTTCAGCTATTCAGTACCAAGAACTTTCAGGTTCATCGACATTCTATAGACTCGGACACCTGCGAATGTCACACAAAAACTGTTGAATTGCATATTACGATGCTACATACATATATATACACATGTCGTTCAGTGTTTATTGTCCGAATATTGGTATAATATAATAAATAAATACATTACGATGCACATTTTCCATGGAATACATATATTCGAACAATTAAAGGGCTGACCAGAAAGTTCACCATTGCCGCAACAAATTTCCGAGTATAATTTCTACTTTTTATTTATTTTTATTTTTTTATTTTTATTCGAGAATAAAAATGTTTGCCAGCCAGGTACTTCTAACTAAAATCTTGTGTACGTAAAACTGATGACTATACTCTTCAACTCAGGCATCTTAAACGTAGAATTTGTTTACGTTGCGAAATCAAAATTCGTCATCCTTACACCGAAGCGATCGACAAACGTATAAGATTTCCATTATTTATTTTTCTTAACACCCTGATGTACAATATTGACGATATTAACCATCAGATATTTGAAAATACATCGAATTAACATAGCTATTAATTATCGCAAGAAAAAAAAAAGATCGATCAAAATTTCCATCACTTAGGAATAATTAATACAAATAGAATTTACTTCGACTTGATGAAAAATCTTCTCCTCAGACAATTATCGATAATAAAGAATCCGCCAATCGATTAAAGTCTTCAAATCATGATCGAACTCATCCCTCGTGAATTATGAAATTATACAATCAAAAATTCTTGCTGATTGGTGCGGATATTTCATTAAACCGATAAAATATTGAAGTTTAAGATCATTATGAAGATCTCAAGATTTCGCTCGTCTAACATCAGAGAAGGAAATTAAAATCCCATAAAATCTGCAAACTTTGCTGATGCTGATTATATCCCCTAAAATTTATCGTTCAGGTGGAAAATAATCCTATTTAACATCCCACGATTCTTATATTACAATATAAATCTATATAGCCATATAGGCATCTATAGAGTGAAAATCTTGCCCGTTGTTGAGGAGCATACGTGGCTGCAGACATCACAGCTCTCTTAGAATACAAATTACATTTAACGCTACAAGATGCAGGGATACGAATAACGATATACATGCTATAGATTTTACCTCTGGAGGTGTAGATAGGTTCATACATATTATACCTACTCACAAACCAAACTATAATACCTACGCTGTCTCGGTGTTGGATCCGACAATCCTTGACAATTAATAATATTCCATACAACGTCGCTTTGGCCATTATGAATATCGCCCCTACAGGTTTCACCCCATTCCGTCAACCCCTCTATGGACAATTCGCGCAAAGCCTTGACTGCCGAAATGATGATGGCGACTAGTCCGTGACATGATAACAATGGGAGGTTAGCGATGGCCATTGCATTCGGCCATTCGTGTTGTTCCTGGATATTGCATTTACTCGCTATTTCGTATATCAAGCTCTTGACTCTGAATTTGTCGAGGGTGCGACGAGACGTGCGTCAAGAATATAGGATCAATCCTGAATCCTCGGTTAAATGGGGTGGATTTAATTTACACTCCCGGTATACCTATATCGATGATGTTTTTTCGACTACTTTATCCGTTTCAAGTCTCAACGCTATAGCAAATATTTAGAATACCACAGAACTTACGAGTTTTAAAGTCTGTCTGGTCCAAGTACCAAAATTGAAAATTTCAAATTCTTCAACGGTACAGAGATGTCTATAAAAGATCTATTGAACGCTTTAATTTTCGATTTGTGGTAGCTTTTCTATCTTCAGAGTAAAAATTGTTTACTATACGCTTCTTATTATTTTTTAAATCATTTTTATCCGCTCTTTTACTTATTATAAAGCTGGTGTGACATGATAGTTCATTTTCGTTGCTCACATTTCTGCGAAATATTTTCAAGGTATAGATTTGTATGTATGGGGTACAAATAGCGATATAGTATTATAACAAGGTTTTTCATCAAATAACTAAACGGAGACCTTTTTACCGTGTACCATACTCATATAAGTTTCTTTACACCAGTTGTGATGAATAAACTTGACAAACATTCCGTATATAGGTAGATATATAACGTGTATAAAGGGTAGAAATATTGCGGGAGGGGTCGCGTCCAATTCACGCAGAGATTTACTCACGGCCTAGATATTAAAATATCACGCCCTCCGTGGAGAAGGTTGAGGGGATATTCAAATTCAATATAGATATAAGGAGGCAGGACGTAGCGTGGGTGGTTCGGGCCGAGGAGAGGACCTCACCTGAAATTCCCAGGATCGCGACACATTTTCATCGAATTCCTTAACGGCAAGGTATGCCAGGATTGCTTGAGATATTATTATTTGGATATTATACCTACAACGCGAAGGCACAAGGTAATACACTTACCAACATCCTCCAACCTCCGTGACCTCCACAGTCTAGAATATTCCCTCTATTGTATACTGCAGAAGTGAAAATATGAACGTCTCTACATTTAGAAATTCGAATGACGCAGATTTTTCATCGCGGAGAGATTCGCTTCTTTTTTTATCCAAGGAATTACCAGTTATATATTTTTCAAAACAAAACCTTCCTTTGTTTTTCTTCTCTTTGTTTCCATAAAAATTTATCTCGCCAATAGTTTTCTGCAACACATAAACAAAAAAATATTTGAAGACAGTAGACGAGCGGGAGTCTCAGCGAATCGCAAGACAATTGATTTACCGAATGGCCACTATATCCGCGATCAATTGTAATTATCTAATTTCTCAAGCTGTAGAGAGCTAGCGTGAGTTAATACAAGATCCAGGAAACTGGCCAGCTGTAATAGATCCACCCACGAAATCACGACGCATAAAATATATCCAAGGACGTAGAAAAGTTCGTAGATCATTGTCCTCAGAATAGATTAGAGACTAGATACGTAAAGTAGGAAAAAAGGATCCTAACCACTTTGTGACATGTGAAATAATGAACGTCACACACGTGTAATTAAAAACGTTGAAACGATTCGAATATAAATTATTTCTACAACGTAGTTATGTACTTTGACCCTGGAAACGGGCCAGAAGTTGAGGAAGAATTCTTAAATGCTTTGAATCTCCTTCACTCAACGGATGATGATTCTGCCGAAAAATTACGACAAATTTTAGACGCATTGATAGAAAAGAAATTCGGTTCAGCTAAGACTTTAGCTGCCAGAGGGATGTGTCGTGAATCTTTCTCCTCGTTATCTGCCGCAAGGAGTCATAGAAATGGTCAGGAAATTGAATTACAGAGTCAAATTGAATCGAAAATACACGAAAATACACGGTGTATGAATATCGATGAACTCCCGAAAAACGGTGCATTTCATACCTATGCCAAAACCCATGGTTCATCGAGCACAGCTGTAATAACGACAAAAATTGATCAGAAAATGACAAATGTTCTTGTGGCCGTTGACAGGATGGAAATCCCAACGATATCCATCCCCGACGAAGGATCGAGTACCGGTGACGGTGCTCTCTGCAAGGTTGTTCGATAATTATGTTTAAGAATATGTTGATTTGATCAAATTTTGCGGATAAAAAATATTCATTATTGGGGCAGAATGTGATTAGGAATAAATTCTCAACGAATGGGGGCTGTTTGAAAAAAAAATTTTACTTCTGTTACTGTGAACTTTGTTATTTGTTGAAGATTTGTAACGGCCCTAGACTGGGTCCTTTAATTCTTCTGGAGTGTCAGGAATGCCAGGATGTCTACCATCCTCTTTGCCATCACCCACCAGTCCTTGACCTTGACATTTATGACCCGCGGTTAGTGTGGCATTGCGCCAAATGCGTCGAGCTTTCGGAAGCCTCGGCTATCATCGCTGTGGCAGATCTTGAGGGTACAAAATTTCAGATAAAAAAATTAGGGACCTCAAAATATGATATGAAATTAAAAATGGATGAAACGATCGGTGACGATTCAAAGGAACACCTAAATTTCTTTCGGAGAACAAAAACAAGGCTTAATTTGCAACAGGAGACTTCCATTTCCGGTAGGGGCAGTTTTTACCTTTTTTGAAATGATTTTACGACAGATGTTGAAAATTAATTCAATAATTATTATAATGGAAGTTTTGAGGTTCTATTGTACGCAGAATAAATTATTTTCAATTCGCAGCAGCTGCGGGATGCAATATTTTAGTTGAAATATTTTCGTGCAACTGTATCGATTTAAAGCTTATTGTTAATTTGGTATTGAAATAATGGCTAGCAGTAGTTCTTGAGCCTCGAAATTTGAATTGTATGTTTGTGTATTTTTCCTGCAATGTAATTCAAGATCGACCAAACTATAGCCATTCGTATAAAGCGACAAGTGGTTTGAACGTTTTTTTTTTTTATTTTCCTTCAATTACAGATCAATTTCAATTACGAAATAGAACAAGCATCGGTAGGAGATCGGCAAAGCGACAAACAAGTACGAATATATGTATGATAATATAAATCTTACTGACAAGCCTCGCTTCGCAACTACGCAGTTATTCTCGATACTTTCTCATAAAATGAAACGAGCATATATTTCCATTCTACTTCATTTATATTCATTCGTTATTAACTTCTGTGCATCAACGATTGATTAAACACTTTTCAGAGACGATGGAACAAGTATTTGGCGATAGAAATGGTTCGTTAAAAAATGTCCAAACCTTACCATCCTCTACTACGTCTTCCTCAGCACTTAATCTTCGCAAAAGAGTTGGTTCTAAGCTGACTATGACTCGAGGAATCGCCAAATGAACCGGAAATCAAAGAATAATTAACTTTTTAATTCAATCTTAATAGTTTCGTTGTTGTAAATAGATTTTTCATATTTTACCACACAATATAATCGTTTCATGTCTCTTCAAATGTGTATATTTTTATTGATTAATCCCGTAAGTAGGTATAGGTACTACTTCATGTTCTGATGAAAAATTTTTACTTTAAAAATTGAAAATAAATTGAGTAAAGAGTTAATCAACTTTCGAAACCCAGTGTTCTTTTTATTTATTTTAAAATTTTTTGTAATACTTTCAAGTATAGCATCGTGGAATAATAATTAGTTTCGTGGGTATGAAATCTCTGTACTTTATACTGCTTCTAAAATATCGACATATATTTCTCTCTTTGAAATTTCTATATATGATTAACGCGCGTTGATTTATAAGCAGGTAGATTGAACTTCCGTATATGTATGTATGTATGTATGTATGTACGTATTGTATGTACACACATAGTTACGCATACTATCTACACATACGTGGTATATGTATGATCGAGGTTAACGAAAGTGAAAGGTTGTGTAGATAAATTTAATACATGAACGATACTGTGTAGTAGAATTTGTTGGCAACCGTTAGATTAACTGACTTTGAAACGATAACGCGGATATAGTATGTGCAGAAAATAAAATTTGATAGGAAAGATAATTTATAGGATGAAATGGATTTTTTTTTTTTTTGTTTTTTTGTTTAAGTTTTATAAGTGTTTAGAGAATTTAGGATTCGATCATTCGTCGGTTATAATTATTATACACGCATTATATAATTAATAGTATGTACATTCTTTAATTGATAATAAATTGCGTTATTATCAAGTGATACAAGCGAAATTCTGCAATCTGACAAAAGTTATCTCATTAGTTACACAATCTTTATCGGTCCTTTACAATCACAATCGTAATAATATTGTATACGGTATTCAACAGGTTACAAAGAATTTACATTATATTACAATAATTTTATCGTTTTTAAATTCCCCTACATATGTAACTTCGGTCTTAGCTTATTGTATTGAACGAAAGCTTCGAGTCATTTCTGTTTCATTTTCTATAAATTATACACCTTTTTGAATAAACTAGGTACAAGTTGTTTCCGTGTAGCGTAATAACTTAATCATAATGATACAAACTGATCTACTTTATTCTGTCACGAATGTTTCTCTGTCTTTCTGTTGTATAAAGCATGTGATATACTATAAATGAAATTCTATTTTATCTTTCTATATAGCCATAAGAAATGATATGGGTAAAATAGGGTAAATTGTTAAGAAAAAAAAAAAAAGAAACTTATTAAAAATCGTATAATATTTTATTTTCTCACGTGATTATATTTATTTTATTATTAAATAAAGATTTCAAGTTTTTCACTGTTTCGTATAACGTTTATCATATACACAGGGTGTCCCAAATTATCTTCCAGCAATTGTAGCCGATGAATCAGCGAACGAAATGAAAACTAGCTAAAAATATTTAAATATAAATTGATACTATGTAGATATATTTTGGGACACGATAGATGAGTTTTCGTTTTAGAAGATGTATAAAAAAAATATGGCAAAACGTTTTTATAACGCGTTAAAAAATTGTCTTGTAAAATCGGTTGTTTTCCGAAAAGTTTAAGAGATTTTATTATTAGTAAGTTATTCAAGACTTTTCGTTTTATTTTTTTTTTTTAATTTTTTTTTTGTAAATTTTATTATACCCTAGCTTAGAATCATGAGATTTATAAATTTAAAAGAAGCAAATAGGTTTCCAAAATTTTCCCTTTGGTCATTAAAATGTCGAATCTTAATTAAATTTAAGAATAGAAAACGATATATAGTATATAGTATAGAGAGAGAGAGATGCTAAGATCGGAGAGTTAGAAAACGTTGCCAGCAACTGGGTATATTAATTTTCTTGCAATCTTTTTTTTCTTTTTTGATTTCATTATACTGGTAATATTTATGAATATTATTGCAGCCGATGCAGAATTTGTACGTCAATTAATTATAATTAGCATATTTTATTTATTTCCTTTTAAATCCGATGAAACAATTTAATAAATAGTTGAATATTTCGCAGGTACGATAAATGGTGAATGAAAAAGAATCTGTTTTAGATAAATTTTATCCATTGATTAAACGGTATTAATTATAATCAGCTTGTTATAATCGGTGAGATGTTAGAAATTGTTAGAAATCATAAATGAACGATTTAATGTTAGGAAAAAGATGAGTCTTATGACAGATATGTTTTATTCGCTTTTAGCATTGTATCAACGTAACTTAACGTAGCTAATTTTTCATTAGAACTCGTTATTTTTTTTTTTTTATATTTATTACATATTATATATATTTTATTTTGTCTTCAATTTTTTTTAAATATTTTATTTACCTAGATAAACGACTGTGTAATCAATATTCTTCTATAAGAATTAATACGAAATCTTACTCATCCGTCGTTACATATTATAATACGTAAATCGAGAAGACGAAAAAAAAGACAAAAAGACGAAGATAAAAAGAGAAACAATTTTCAAGGCAAAAATTTTGATTTCTCTAAAAATAATGATTAAAAACGAAATCCTATAGTATGTAGATATGCATGTATGTAACATACATATCATGATGGTAACTGTTTGATTTCAATCAATCAACATTTCATAGATTTCATATAATACTTACTACGGTGTTTGCTATTATAATTATTATGTATACATATATAAATAATGTAAATGATGCAAAGTTATTTTCCGTCATTATACAATAAATATTAGTTAATAATTATAATTAATATTATTTATAACAATAATTTATAGAACGTTTTATTTTTCTTATTTTTATTTCTTTGGAATAACTCAATGGTCAAGTTTTTACCGTGAATCATACAGAGTCTCAACGCTTAGCCCTTGACCCGACTAAAAATTAAATTAAGCAAAAACTAAATAGCGTTCAAAAACAATATGTTTAATTGCTAATACTTCGTGGAGTAAAAGCCAAGCAATATTTCCGCCTTTTCAGTTTAGTTTTTTTTTTTTTTTTTTTTGCACAAATTATTGAATACTAGTTGTGTCCGCTAAAAGTTTTTCATTATAGTATGATAATTAAACGATAGATTATAATTCCTAGTGAATTTCTTTCTCATTTAACAGAGAAATATGTGAAAGATAATAATATACTCTGAATAACGAAAATAGAATACTGAGAATAGTGGCATATTATTAAGTTTGGTTTCGTTAAACTAATTTTCTGCGTTTCTCTTTTGGAAGTATACAATAAATATTATTAGGAAATTTCAATTTGATAATGAAATATGTTTGAATTTATCGATGGAGAGCAAGATACTAAAAATATGTAATAAAAGCAAAAATTAAGAAAATATTAGAAGTATACAATATACATGCATGAAATCAAGTGATTAACTATAGAATTTAAAAAATTTAATTATTGTATGAATTATCTATATGTATATGTAGATTAGTGCATTTTAATTTTAATTAATTAATAATCATCAACCTTCTACGATGTGTGCATTAAATATACTTTTAACTATATTAATATATCTGATATGCACTTTATTTATGAATACAATTAGGCATATCGTCTCAAACAGACAAAATGCTCAACAATTAATAACATCCATCCTTCTTTAAACTCTCTAATCGAAAGTGGAAATCTAAATTGATTTATTACTCCGAATATTTGGAAAATAAATATGCCAATGTAGGTACTTTGATAGACGGACGAATAATAAACTGTAATATTTTTTCCTGTTTTTTAAAAAAGCTTTTTGTTTTTTTAATTACCTGACAAAATTTATCGCCTTTTAATTATTCATTCGATACAATCTCGAGGATTTTACAGAAAATAAATCGTACAATAATCTATAAATTTTTGTAAAATTTTATATCTATTAATTAATAATCTGAGAACTAGGGAGACATCAGAATTACATCTTTTTGGTGCATCACTTGACGTAATTAAACAGTTAATAAGTTATTAATATTAATTGACTTGATATTACAAGAGCATTATACCTGAATCACAATTCTTTTCTGTTATATCATAGAATCAATTTTCTTTCAATATTTGTCTGAAACTTTAGAGTCCTGACTTTGTGCGAACTGAAGAAAAATTCAAAATAAAATAAAACCAATAGAAAGATAAAATTTAGCGAATTAGTTGCAACCAATAAGTCCGCTTTTTTCATTCGAAATATGGAATGTACTAAATTTCTTTAAAATTTTATAATCAATCAATGAGGTTTTGTAGCTGATTAATACTAGCTTTAACTATACCTGGCGCTTATATTTTTCGCGAAGAAGATATGGATGCGTCAGCGTTATGCGGCGTATCTCAAACTTGATGTTGATACTTTATGACGAATCTAACAAAAGATGACGTTAAGTATTTAGACAACAATATGTCTTACAGATTATATTACTTTTATTTTTATATGAGGACGTCTCTACGGTGAATTGACAAAATTAAACAATAAAATCCACGTCATATTATAAAAAACATGCTATCTTAACATTCGTCAGTAAAAATGTGCAAAACTGATGTATTATTAAACCCTTTAGCAGCTAGAAACCGCGCGTAATAGGTATAATACTAGCGAACGCCAGACTCTACATAAAAGGCTGCAATTTGCAATTGTGACTTCTCAAAACTATGTTTGTCTGTATCACTATTACGTATACGCAGATACGTTTAATATCGGCTTAATTTGTTCCGCTAAAGGGTCAAATTGCCAGTGCTATCTACAGTTATGTTCGGGCTACGTGTACATACGTATACTACTAAGGTCTAGGAAAAAACAAAACAAAAAAAAATTAACTTCTATTACTAAATTGTACTATGTCTAAATGTTCATTATTCAAAAACCGAAGGAGTACGGTATGTATTAACATTCGTAGGTATAAAACGGTTCGAGATCGGTACTTACTGAATAAATATCTACTAACAGTAAGAATTATGTATACCTCCGATTACGAACAATGAAACAGATCATTAATTTATATCCTATGAATATTTTCTCCCATAGTTTTTTTTTTTTGTTTTTTTTTTTTTTGTTTTTTTTTAATAACAATTATTATATTATTCAACGTCGTCGCGTAATTGTTACATATAAATTGTTGACACAGTTTTATAAAAAAAAAGATACAAAAAGAAAAGTTTAATAATACCTCAAATCAATAAAAAGCAATGAGCTACAAATTTAAGAATCAATAATAAACTATAGATTTCTATTTCGTTAGCAAAGATAATGAAAAAAACAAAAATTACTCAACATCTTTGCTGGCTTTAACGAAGCGAAGATAGTAATATTACGATTTCAATCTTAGTTTTTTCTTTGCACAAAATAAAAATTAAAAAAAATAAATAAAATAAAAAAACAGCACTACACTGTCATTGAAAGAAAATTCTTTTGGACGTTATAGTTTGGTCTTGGTCACAATACAAGTATTTAGTTTATATTTTAGGAATTTTCTTTACTTAATATTTAATGTCATGATAATGTTGTGTAACGACTTAAATATACCGTATCGTATTTACGTCCAATTATGTTTCGCAAATTATTGCTGAAATACTAAATTAATTGTTGAGATTAAAAAATTATAAATAAATAATATTGATAAAATAAACACGCTGATTTGAATGCCACAAAATGCTTGCATCAATCAATGCGTGTTTAGAGTCTTAAATTTTGACTTTTAAAATAATTATCCTTGTAAATAAATAAATGAAAATCAGTTTGACTAGAACGTTTATGAATTGAGCTGACTAGTGCACTAAGAGTATTTAACATCGTCCAAGAACTTAGTGCACATTTCAATAGAGTTATCTGAAAGAAACGATGTTAATCTAATCCCTATAAACAATATATGTCATTATAATATCGACAATACTTTTCAGAAAATTATACTGTTAGTACGAGCTGAATTTACAGTATTTGTGATACGTGTTTTCCCACTTATACTAGATGCATTTTTATGATTATATTTTAGTGTCTTTTTTTAACATTATCCATATTCATATTCATATTTTATTTTTAATTTTATTTCTTTAGTGTTTAAGTAACGGAAGGCCATTATATGTATGTCTAACTGCCCAGCAAGTGCCCATTGCTCAATGCCACTCTTTGGAAGCGCTAGATTCTAATTTAATCAAATAATTTGTATCTCTTTAATTGTAATATAACCAACTGTATTAGTTTATCAGATGCGATTTATCGCTTCATTTTATTGGCAACAGAGTGTATTTATGTACGCAAGTTAAGTGGCTGCTGTGATCGCTATGAGTCTATATAAATTAATTACTTTATTCTTTCATTAAATAATGGCAAATCCCATTCAGTACCTACATAATGAATTCATCCCCAATTTTCATAGCCCTCTCAAAATCTTTGAATCTAATTAGCTATGAACTCTTCTAAAAAGTTTGAATATATACGTACATACCTATTGAAAGAAAACGAAATAAAAATTACTTGAATGATTAACTGTTATTATTGTTATTTAAATATCCGAAAAATTCACTAATATGCTGAGTAGGTAAAGATAATATGCCATTTTGTAAGACGTAAGACATTTCCTACCTAACGACAATTGACGTTAGAATAAATTGAATAATAACTATCGATATAACGACGATAATATTTCATCTTAATAGTCTCTAATCGGAACTTGTGCATTTATACCTTTTAAGAAGGTGAAGTATGTGATTTTTACTTAACAAAGGCAGACTCGTAGCGTTTACAGGTATAGAAGCAGTAGGCACTTTGGGACAATATCGATGGATTTATCTTATCCTAAAGGGTTAATCCACCTTCAATACGGGTAGGCCGTGACCAACGACGAGATGTTCTTTCGGGAAGTCCAGAACCACAGTTACATGAAATCCCATATTTGCCGAGGCTATTACATACTCGCATAGGGAAAACCAGCTGAATGCTATAATATGCATAATATGAACAGTAAATCGTAAAATCATTTCAAAACACCATGAATAAAGTACATTCGACAAAAAGCTTAACTTAACAAAACTGTAATAAAAATAATTAATTACCAATTAAAAATTAAATAACATTGTACCGGCTATTAGGAATTATAATTATGCTCACCCATATCGTGACAGAGTAGACGATGTTTGAGGAAGAAGATAACAAGGCCCACTGTGCTGATAATGCTGATTACAAAAAGCGCCTGCTTGTATTGCAAACTTTGCGCATTAGGTGTTACAAGACGTCCTAATCTCACAGCAGCCAACATGTAAGCCAGTGAGCTGAACATGAAGACTATGAATATCTTCTCGTGAACGGCTAAGAAATTGAAGAACAAAATTCGGTAATTAAATATCACCCATTGCAGGAATCAATACACAAAATCAAAAATATATATTATTTTATTTGGAGTTCAGGCCTACTACGAATCTTTGATGAGAAATAGTTTGGTTTGAGTTGAAATACATGTATCGATCAATGCCTTAGATGGATATAAATAATATTGGATAGAAATAAGCGGTTGGAAAGTATATGAGTAAAAAGAAGTTTGAAGTGGTGATAATAAACCGAAAAGAAACAATGTTTTAGTAATAGTTTTTAGGTATGTGTAGACATACGAGTGATACTTACGATAATTTTCTCTGTTCGATATATACGTTACACCACACAAAGCAGCAACCTCAGAGATGTTAAGCCAATAGCATAAGTTTAAAAGCCTGAATCCCAGAATTTTTCTTGGTAATTCTTCAACTGCTTTTAAAATTCTGTGATAATAGGAACGATAGACGCTGGCGATAGCTATTCTAGGTCCTATATGAAGCGCTATACTTATGCGCCATAAATATCTCTGAGGAGATACTCCTGTGATTGCAGATATTGAAGGTATTATGTTATATACCTATAAGAAAAATATTTATTCTATTAGTCAATAAATCAACAGAAGAAAAAAACAAAAAGGGAAGAAAGAAAGAAGAAGAACAATCAAAGACAAAATTTATTGTAATAATATTGAAAGTTGGAAAAAAAATTAAAAAAAAAAAAAAAAAACTTCATATACTTACTCTACAATGTGTTTCGTGGATATCATCTTGCTGAAAAATGTATGCAGTAACAAAGCAGACGAGTAGAGCAATCAGAGGAAGAGATACAGTAGCCATACAGAGTTTTCTGAATGGTACAGCTAGATAAACTGAGCTTTTGCTTGTTCCGACGTTATTTAATTCCATTTTTTTGTTTGTTTTTTGTTTGAGGGTTGTTTCAATCCAATATTTATTTTATTTATTTAATAATATAGTTGAACAATATATACATATTACCTACAGCTTGTCTATTCGGTTTAGGCAGTCGGCGAAAGTTGGAACTATCTGAAATTGCGGTTTTGAATCCCGTTTAAAAAACATCATCCCGACCTGTTCCGATATTCACAATACACTCGACATTTCGAACAGACTGATGTTTTGTATTTATTCACAACTTACGACAGCGCGCAAAGTGGTTAAAACACAGACTTTTCTGTGGATAAACCGAATAGACAAGCTGTAATATAGTATACAGTGAATAATAGTGATATTAAGATTGCAGAAATGGAACAAATAATATTACTTAACGATTTTTTAAATGATGAAATATTTGTTGGTAAAATAAATTGCGTATGAATACATGACTGGATTTATTATTTAAATGACCACAATCACGATTATTATTATTATTATTGTTATTATTAGCTAGATCGAAATTTGTATTATTTATTTATACAAATTGACGATGAAGATAGTCTTAACTGGCGCATGATATTCTCATTCCTCCGAATATCGTCTGTAAAATATGAACAAAAAAAATGAAAAAAAAATCAGAAAATAAAAGATTTAATTCACGATGAGATGGAGATCGAAAATTTTAACAAAGTAGTTTTGAATTGCGCTCTAATTATCCGACTCATTTTTAAAATTGATTTTTTTACATAACCTACTTTCTCTATTTATAGAAGTATCTTTAAACAAGAAAGTGAGAGAAAAAGGTCGCGGATTTGAAACGTCGATTTTTTTGTTCTTTCTTTGTTTTGTCGACTATTCTTTAATTCTTACACGCGAATGATGTTCATTAAAACTATAAAATTATGACACACATACAAATCAATTTTTGAATAAACCCATTTTAATTTTGTTTTTTGGCATATTATATTGTTTTTAGGAATAATATACGACTTCTTAAACTAAACTGAAATAATTTTCATGATTATGTATTATGTTGATCACCGGGATGCGCAATGCCGAGATACTGCAGTGTTTTTGACTTGAAACAATGATTTTAACAAGTTAAACTCACGTTTTATACTACCGCGAGATTTTATCAATCTCTATATACGACTGTTTACGATAAAAACACGTCAAGGGAGTTTATTGAATATATTTAAGTAATATCTGGGTTACCTTGTGACAGAAAGTTATCGTTCACCACGACTATGACTACCCCCATGGAGTTGCCATCTGTGTTTCTTCTCCCTTGGGGATTTTTCTTTCTCACCCCTTTCATTCGCCGACGCACTCTCGCCCTCGAGATTGCGAGATATTAGCGGGTAGTGGTTTGGCGCGAGTTTCAAATTCCGAATATGCTCCGCAATTTCGTTGTTCATATTTCTATCAAGTTTATAGACACGACTAAAGTTGCTTTCAAACTATACTTGCAGATACGTAAATGAAAATGAAATAAATCTTTTTATAAACAACGTTGTTTTACGGATAATCCTCATTTTTTGATTTATGGATAAAAAATAGATGTTTATGGCTGATACAGATTTATTACAAATATTGTAGATATAATTAATTTCACTTGATTCTAGATTCACGATTGTTCTTGTTGTTATTTTTATTAATCAATATACTAAGTTCGCGATCTTTGTCGAGGCTCGTCTTCAACTTCATACTCAATTTCCACCCTGGCTCTTCTCTTACTTTTCTTTACTTGTTTACCTGGTTTTGTTGGTTTAGATTTCTTCAACTTTTTACTTGTTGAAGGTATACCGTCCTGAAATAAAAACACAAGTTTAATCAACTTGTTATATGATATTCAATGAAAAGTATAATCGTTAATATTTAATGTTTGATTTATTTTAGCAATAAATTCATAAACTCTGATAATTCAGACAAATTCAATTTCCCAAATTCTTTCGATACTTATAATTTAAAAAACTCTTGTTACATTTCACTGCTTAAATAGGAATTACCTAGTTAGATTCATATCTTTCCTCCCCTCAATGAATAATAAACAGAATAATAAATCATCTGATTCGATGATACTATGTTTCTCCTTATCCAAGTGAAGCTTCAATCACATTTTTAGATCAGAAGATATAATGGATGTAACGATTTAAAGAAAAATATGATTTACCGATTAAAAAACAAATATACAAATAATACACACCTCAATGTCTGATGCTTCAGATTCAAAGCTGTCAGACAGTTGCACTTCTTCTTTGCGTCCAGAGTCACTATCCTCACTCTGTAATTCAGTTACTAACATTATGTTTAAATATTCCACAAATATTCAGACTGAGATAAATTAAGGGAAGGCTATTGCTTCAATATTTATTATTTCAGGGCTCAAAAATTGCTGATTATGTATGTCAATTGAAGGAGTTTAGTTTAAATTCTGACCTGAGAAGCTTCTTGAACATCGTCATCTTCATCATCTTCGTCACTATCAGCAGCGATAAATTCTGGAGCATTAGCTTCTCTCTCATCAGCTTCCAGTTCCATTTCAACTTCCCTTTCAATTTCTTGTTCCTTTTCCTCCTCTTCACTTTCAGCCTCGCTTTCTCCTTCGACTTCCACCTCTTCAACTGCTTTCTCAAATACTTTTTGTGGAAAGTTGTAAATGTCGTTATACTAAAAAAAAAATTAGAGGTCAGACAATAACAATGCCAAATATTCTAACTATCCAAAAATTATTAAAAAAATCTTTTCATTACCATTCCCTGTTTCAATCTTTCCATTAATTGTTTCTCAATTGCTGTATCCAACTTTGCAGCAATGAGTGCCTTTTCCTCTCTACGTCTTTCTCTTCTTTCAATTTTTCTTTGAAGAGGAACAATTTTTTTCTGTCTTCTGAGCCTCAGTTTTCTCATTCTAATTAAATACTGTGTAATTTTTATGAACCTCTGTTTACATTTAGATTTTATAAATCCTGGCCAATATAAGAGGTTCTCATTAATCTGATATATCGCCTTCTCAAAATTTCTAGACAATTTTACTTTCTCCCACATGTTGGTAGGGAATGCAACTCTGAAATAAAAAATCACAAGGTGCTAAGCCGCGATAAAATCTTTGCTAAATTTAAATACTAAAAAAATAATAAGCTATACCTTTCCGCTGTTTTCATGAATAGATAAACAATTCCATTTTCTTCTCTCACAGTCGCGTATTGACTGTTAGCAAGCGGACAAGACGCCCGACTGCAAAGTCCAGTCAAGTTATATTCATTTCTACAAAACCTTTGGCTCTTTGTGCTGAAAAGAAGAAAAATATAATATTGTTTGCTAATCCAGTTTATGTTGTTTTTTTTCGAGTTTTGAATCAACTTACTTTACTTTGAAGGAGCAAAAGGACTTGTTGATAATGCTCCAAACGACCTAAAACATGTTGTTTATTTTTAGGTTAGTTTCAGTCGTATTTATGATCGATATCGGTCGTCTAAAGTTGGAAAATTACTTACATCGTCATGTTGCATCTTGGAATAATTATAACTTCAGAAAACGGCTAGTAAAATATGTTTAATTGGAGAAAAATAATATCAATAATCACTCTGAGATATGCACGTGGAAATCTTTTCGTACGAGGTTTATTTAAAGCGGCTTACATCAGTCCCATCTGTCGTTTCTATATGCAACTTAAAATCGCGGAAAGCGACACTACCGCCGAACAGGAAGTACCCAAGTTCTTTCTTTTGGTGACCGTGTTTGTCAAAGGGAACTAAAGTGAGTCTCTCGTCAAAAAATAGTGATTTTAATGTATAATAATTGATTTAAACCAACCCTAAGCAGCAGAATAAGTTACCCAAAATCACCTGCAACTCATTTCGGCAAAAATTATCTAATCTAGTTCAACATTTTATCGATTTTAAATAACATTAATGCAATCGCATTCATCCACGCCACGTGTGTCGATTGATATTCCGAACACACTATTCTCCCTTATCGTTCTAAAAGTTGTGAAACTATCAGATTAAAAAACAGAAACAATACTGAGAAAAAATGAATATCTAATTGTCCACAAATATCAAAAACTTTTCTCTGTTTATCCCAAGTATTATAACCTTATTTTTATCAGAACGCTTTGTCTTTTGGATAACGCAGGGCACGTTTTCTAAAAATCAATAATCTCCGAAAATGGTTCTAAATCTTTCTTCTTCTCATCTTCATACACAATTTTAATATTTCCTGTCCCTCACAGTATGGCGGACGCAGCTCCAGCCGCAGCCCCAGCCCCAGCAGCAGGAGGTGCAGCAGCACGTGGTGGTTTTCGTGGAGGATTTGGCTCTCGTGGAGCCGGTGGTGACCGAGGTGGACCTAGAGGTCGTGGAGGCAGAGGTAGAGGAAGAGGTCGTGGTCGTGGGCGTGGAAAGGAAGACGCTAAAGAATGGATTCCAGTTACCAAACTTGGCCGTTTAGTTAGAGACGGAAAAATCCGTACTTTAGAAGAAATCTACTTGTTCTCTTTGCCTATCAAAGAGTTTGAGATCATTGATTTCTTCATTGGACCCTCCCTAAAAGATGAAGTTTTAAAGATCATGCCTGTACAAAAACAGACCAGGGCTGGTCAACGTACCAGATTTAAGGTATTATAAGAAATTTTGAAGGAAATCATGATACTCCAGCATTTTTTTTCCTCTCAATTGGTCAAGAATTTATCAATACTAGGTTCAATTTACCAAATTTCGGGCCCATTCTTGTCCCCAAATGATCAATTTCCTACTCCAAGATGATACGAAAAAAGCCTTTTCCAATAAACTGTGTTAATATTAAAGTAAATTCTGTTTAACAGGCCTTCGTTGCAATCGGAGACAGTAACGGCCACATTGGTCTTGGCGTAAAGTGTTCCAAGGAAGTAGCTACCGCAATTCGTGGAGCTATTATACTGGCAAAATTGTCGGTTGTTCCTGTACGACGTGGCTATTGGGGAAATAAAATCGGCAAACCTCATACTGTGCCTTGCAAAGTGACTGGAAAGTGTGGGTCTGTCCAGGTGCGCCTTATTCCAGCACCCAGAGGAACTGGTATTGTGTCAGCTCCGGTTCCCAAGAAGCTTTTGCAGATGGCTGGTATTGAAGATTGTTATACATCAGCAAGAGGATCAACTGGTACACTTGGTAATTTTGCCAAAGCTACTTACGCAGCCATTGCTAAGACCTATGCATACCTTACACCTGATTTGTGGAAGGAAATGGCTCTCACCAAAGCTCCATACCAGGAATATGCTGATTATTTGTTCAAGAATCATCGGCCTGTAACTGGTCCACGACCAACTGAAACTGTGTAAACGGCTAGCTTGGCTATTACAATAAATATACCTGAGGGGTAAATGATATAAATTGTTTTGATCATTTTTTATGATTTTAGTACCCATTAAATTTTCCCTTAACCAATTTCATGTGAAATTTTCCTCCATGATTATAAAATATTCATGAAATTACTATGATTTTGTAGACTAACTGTAGTTCATTCCAGTCTTCTGCTGTTTAAGCTAAATTGATCATTGATCATAAAACTCAAAAAAGTAGAATTAGTAAATGAATTATAATTACTCTTGAATTGATATAATTAATTTGTATAACAGACTGATATGGGTCAATAACTGTTCATTTAGATGGAAGGTTTTATTTATTTTATGAGTATGGAGAATAATGAAGAATTTCGTGACATCGATTGGTTTATTCATGTTACTCGTTTTTCTAAGGATACAAAGTATAAGTTTGTGTAATTTGATTAAATTTAATACCGAATATTAGCCGAATGTTTGATTTATAGTAAAGGCCATATACAATATTGAATAATTGTATGTCAATTACATACAAGTATTATACCTTTCATTCAAAACACGAAAAAAAAGAGAAACAACAAAAAATTAAGAATAAATTAGATAATATTATAGGTCTATGTAATCAATAAACATTAATATTGATTGAATATAAATGAGCTTGTATATACTTGGATTTAAAATTAAATAGATTAGAAGCACTAGATGAATTTAAAATAACATTTTTAAACATCAGACAGACAGACCATTGAACGTAGTTATTTGGATTTAGGTACTAAATTGGAATATCCCATAAAGTATATACGAAAATATTGTTATCAAATACTATTAATAATTTCGTAATGCATATAGGCTCGCTTCAATATCGTTCACTTACTTTTCTAAAGATGTATTATTATCATCTATCACTTTACTATTTGTGTAATCACAATCTTTTGGCTTCTCCCAGATGAAAAATGGTTCTAACATTGCAAAAGTATAGTGAAATTCTATAATACATACGTGTACGTTATCAAGTATTTAGTTGAAGCAGACACAAAATAAAAAAAATTAAAATTGTAGAGACTTATTATCTACACTTATCACATCACCTTCGTTAACCGCCATATGAATTCAATATTTGTTTTAGTTTTGTTTTCCCCAAGTGCTTTATATATGTATATAAGTATTCTATAAATAAACATTACATAACTATAAGACAATTAATATGCATGCTCAAGTTTTAAATACATAAACACGGATAATTGGTAAAAATTTTCCTCATCGTGTATTTGAATCGGCAGTGTTGTACTGTAAATTTTTCTTTCTTTTTTTTCTATGTACAATTTTTAATCACAATTTTTAGTATATGTATAGTGTATACGAATTGGAAATAAATAATATAGGTATAGTCACAAAAAGACTCCCATCTGCATTAGTAAACATTAAAATAGTTCTAATTTGTGCAATATAATCATATTCACAAATAAAAATTGCATTAATTTGTGATTTCTCCAAACTTAATTCTAGTAGGTGAACAAAAAAAAAAAAACAAAAACAGAAATAAATGTAAGTAGACATACTGAAGCGTATTACATGCAGGTGTGATAGAATGAGCAAGAGAAAACCTTACTTTCTTTAATTGATTTTATACCGTTTCATTATTAAATGATAGAAAATCTATTTGCTTTCAATATTGCAGCTAGAATAAATTGGTCAATAGTTTTAGTCATACCTTACATAATTTATATAATGAATTCGCATGTATAATGATTATCACTTTGTGATTCTACGGATTCTGTAAGTTACAAAGATGAATATTAGCATCAATTACTGTAATGTTATATGTCAATATGTTTCCGAGCATTACCAATGCATCTGTATCAAAAATCTCTGTAAATTCATACCGAATGATTTTCAATGAAATTTACATTTTGCTTTAGCAATGATCACTTAGCGAACACTGCCTAGTGGGAACCATTCAATGGTTTCATTAGCAAGATTCAAGCGTTGTAAGGGTAGTCTGATACCACCAAGGAATTCATTTTCCTGTAGGGTATCGTGATTCCATATCGTTGCTTCTAAAGTTCGTTCTTTTATCACTTCAATCGGCATCCGGTACTCCAACTGTAGAAACAAATAAATAAAATGTATACATGTTATATTATCAAATCCCCATTAAAGAACGAGATATCCAAATGAGACAAAGTTCTCGATCAAATATTCAATTAAAGAAAAACAAATAAAAAATATATCAATCGATCTTTCCTACCATTTCCATGAAAGATGGGTGACAATTTTTTTTCACGACCTTTGTTTTACGCTTAGTTGCTTTTGTTGGATCTGGTTTTAGGTACACTTTTACATATGTATTGGGTTCTTGAGCATTCGCAACTTTAGGTAGACCACGAGCATGATGAACCATCACACAAAGAGCACCTCGAGTATAGTGTAAGGATAGTTTTATCTGTCCCATTTGTCCATCCTCGCGAACTCTCTTTTCAGTCCACCAGTTTCCAACTATATTGAAACGACATGAGATTAATGGAAAAAAATCTAAATCAGATACATATTAAATATATATTCTGAGCAATAATCGAATTGAACACAATTTGACTGGATTGGTACGGTATTTTTTGAAAAAATTTCAATTATAAAATGAATCAATATGAGAGAAAAATTCTTGTAAGATTACATTATAGCAATTTAAATAATTATGATTAATTAAATTGCATCGTGTAATTAATACCATATTATCATATCATATGGTTATCATAATTAATTAGGACGTACAGCAAAGTTACTGTACCTTTTACTTTGCGTAGATGTATATCGGCATTCTGTTGATCTCTGAGAAGCGGATGAAAAAACGTGTAGACCAAATCGCTTTGTGATATTTCTGGTGCCATTTTAAATAAGCTTTGGAGGAACTTTTCTATATCTGCTCGACGCTTGTCTGCGACTTGTTTTATGTTAGAACGACCAACGCTCATTCCGCTCGGAAGGCTGTATAAACAATAATAAATTCATTTAATTCTATATGTCCAATCTAATTCTTTTACAGTTGTTAAAACGTAGAATCGGAGTCAAATCGTTCCCAAGTTTTAATTACGATTTCTCTCTTTTTATAAATAACATGGATAGTTTTACATAGATTAGAGATTCTCCCTTTATAAATCATAGATATTGTATTAGCGAATAGGGTAGGGTTTTTGTTGATCACATATCTCCAACTGGGAAATATTGAAATATTTATTCAGCTTAATGTACAATGATCGTATGAGACTGTTCTCAGTCGCAATCAACCTATTAAAGAAAAATTAAAACATACTAAAACATACTGAATAAAAGATTATTAGTTAGAGAGTTATCTGAGTTATTAATGGTATTTGAAATACTTTTTTTTCTGTAAGTAAACGGAGAAGATTGCTGGTATTGAATCTGATTAAAATGAAATTTTAGTGGTGGGAGTGTGAAGGTGTTATGTATACGTATCATATGGTCAACATTCGGGTAATTAAACCAAAGATAAGTTATAGCGGTGCTGAGTGATATCAGTATAGGCACGATAGCTTGCTCTGTGACGAGTATTATCAATTTTTGCCACAAATTGGAATGAAACCTGTGTTCGGTATTTAAAAAGCGTAAAAAATTTTTGTTTGTTTTATTTCCTAACATACCATGAGAATAAATAAAGGTGATTAGTAGTTTCAAATTAGTAGGTTGTGCTAGTAAATCTATTTAAGTATAGTGAACCTGATGATTAATTGCACAGGTGTGTTGATCACCCGATAGATACAATCTGATCACAGTTATTAATAACGAGTAGAGTATTCTACATTGTTCACAGCCATTAAAAATTTTTGTCTGTAAAACTTTACATTTTGTTTGTGGAATGCGAAGAATTAGTTTGAAGCTCATCTCATACAAAAGATAATAGAAATTAAACGAAGTATGGTACTAATAAGAATGATATTTACTTTTATCTGACTAGAAGATATAAGTTTAGATAACGAGTGACGTATTGATTAGAATGTGATTTATCAACCGGCAGTATAATTGTATCACATTATTTAAAGTACAGCCCAGGATCATGTGGTAAAGTAAATATTTTAGTTCCCATATATTAATTGATCAAATGAACATACAGAAAGAAATTCTGATAACTCTCTTTCTCTCTGTGCAATGTGTGATTCTTTTGACTCAGAGATATGGAAAAAGCTAACATATGTGGTTTTATTTCACCGGGCAATGATTCACACTTCAATTTGAAGAACGTTTAAATATCTTATTGAACATTGTTTCTTTTTCAAACGTAGGGTCGCTGTGATTGCTTGTTAAATATTGTTATAAGCTCAGGAGTGAATTTAAAGAAAATTGTCTTTCTTTTGCAGATTTTTTCGTGCAGTCGAATAGCTCATTCGAATTCATGGACGAATTCATGGACTCTTAGTGGAGTGTATTGAAAAGTGCATGATAATAAATCGGTAAAAATGGGCTTCAAGTGGTTTAAGGCTCGTCTTAGGATGAACAGAATGCCTGCGCACTCTTCAGCCATACCAGGTTCCTATAGAATTACAACTTTCGACGAACCTAACTTTCAGATTCGCTCAAATAATAATCAGAGAGACAGTGGAAATATACAATCAGAACCAAAATTAAGTGTTAGGCAACAATCAATGCCTAGTTTGAATGGCCCGATGATTGAAGTAGCAAATGGAGATGATAATCTAACATTTTTGCCAATGAGTAATAATGTGAAAGCGCGTAGTTTGTCTACCAGAACTCTTGACGGTACAGAAATTAGTGCAGCAGATATGTACAATGGATTGGGAGCAGGAGATCCCGCAATATTACAGAAAGAAAAATTTAAGCTGGATGTAACAGAGAATATTGTAAAAAGCACACCAAAGCCAGTACAAAAAACACAAAAGGGAGATTTTAAGAAGAAAAAAGTTAAAGCACCTGCACCCAAAATAAATTTAAATAAAAGCAGTGCTAGTACATCAGAGAATGATCCTCCACAATTTTTCAATCTTCAAGACAAGAGGAAGATATCGCAAGATAGCGATGTCGATGTATAGTGTATAATAGCAACAGATGTATTAGAAGTAAGGTATAAGTATTATTTAATAATTTTAGAAACTCGTTTTACTAATGGCTGATATTTCTCAGCCATCAGCAGACCAAATCAATTGACCTTCTTGATCCTTTTATGATAATAGTAATAGTGAAACTAGATAAGAACAATGATAACGATGAAGAATTTTAAGCCTTAATATTAGCAGCTTCTGTTAAGTAATCTTTTGTACGAATTAGGTGGTTATATAATTGATGCACGGTGAAGTTTTATCATTGTAAGTGGACAAGTGAACAAAAAAAAAAAAATAGAAACTCCAGATGGCATATTTTTAACTTTAGGCATAACTTTTGATTTCATAATATTCATAATATTCTATTAATATCATTACTCTGCATGACGCATATATAAATGTATCTTAGTCATAATATATTTCCCTTGTGGCAGCATGTGAGAGCGTGGTAGAATAATAAATATGAATAATTGTATACATATTATCATGTGAATCAAACTTCTTGATAAAAAGAAAAAAAAAAAAAACTTCTTGATAATATGACCAGAATATTTTCGTTTTGAAAAATATTCCCTGTTAATAGAAACATTTCTTTAATTTACCTGGCTACTTTAGCTAGAGGAAAGTGAATACACAGCTTTTGGTAAAATTCACAGAACTCCTTGTATGAACGGAATAGATATGTAGGATCAGCATGCCCTTTTCGTTCAATCTTCAATATATACATGTAGTATTTCTCAGGGTCATAGCGTTTTTGATACCCATATACTTGTACGCTGGTCAATTGGCCCTCTTGTTGCATTCTGAAAATAGAAGAAAAATTTAATATATCAATTTATATTTGATTTATCTTAAAATCTGATTAGGCTATTTTTTCATCAGATTAGAACGTGCAATATACTCTACTGAGAATTCTTAATGGTAAACTTTAATTAGCAAGGCTTTGAAATTTTTTGAAGGTACTTAATCTCGATGTGTAATATTATAGTTTTAAACTCACGTATATGTTCTTGGAATAAACGATAACAACTCCCCATCATTTTGCTCGCCAGAAAATCTAAGCTGTGCAAGATTGTGTAGGAAGAAGTTGAATTGAGTAAACCAACTTTTAAGTGAGCTTTCAATCATTCGAGCAAAAGTTGCAGCTGCTTCTGGGTTTGTTTGACCAGGTAGAAGAGCCTTCTGGACGTAGTTAACAGCGTCCATTGTAACTCCAGGAATACCAGAAGAAGCCATCTGAGGATTGATGTATTCATTCATTTTCACCTTATTTAAATCTTCTTTATTCTCAATATTATTTAACTTCTGGCGAATTATCCTAGAGTTTTCTAGCTCTGTACGGAGTCTCTTATCATGTATCAAGTTATTCATATTGATTATCTTTATACACAACTGCGATGGAGTTCAACAAATTAATGTCTATATAATGATTTTAAGATAAATATTTTGGAGCAGTCGTAATATTTAATTGTTCAAATCAATTAAGAACGATGATCCAATGTGTATTTTTAATTTTATATCTTCATCTCACGTTCAAATCTTATCAATAGGATTGTGTTATTTAGACACAAACAAAAACAGGTATAAGCACTCTCCCAATGAAGTCTGTGTGATTGTCACTCGATATTTTCGAGTTTGTTCAATTTTTATCAGCACGAAAAAGTGACCATTGAATAAACACTGAATTCTATATACGGATTCAAATTTTTGATAAGGAATCAGATTTTTATTCACGTCACGTTCAAGGACCCCTAGAATTCTCTTGCCAGGCAAATGTTAATCGAAGTTTTATTTCCATTAGTCAATATTTAATTCCGTTAAAATAAATGAATTATTTCACTACTAAAAGTACACAACGTTCCACCAAGGCTCACTAAGAATAATGTAAAACAGTTTCAACTCTAATTATAACGACATTATAAGTTGTGCGTGATTGCGGCTTGGAGTTTGATAACATTAACGGATAAGACTTTCCGCTATTGCTATATCAATTTATATAAATAAACAGTGTAGCAATGTGTTGTTGTAGAGAGCTGCGATTAAACTGCTTCAAAAAATAACACTTATTAAGTTTTTAATAATAATAATAAATCTGTGATAAATGTTTTTTGGCACGAGTTTAAATATTTCCAACTGATGTGACGGGGTATTAACTGAAACTAAAATGTTTACACATTTGATCCTTTGTTTCGATTTCCTCGAGAGTGAGAAATTATGTATATCACAGCATACATCCTGTTTTTATGAAGTAAAGATAAGCTTATCTTGAAGTACATACATACACGCCTTATAGTAAAACTTTAGAAATTTATCATAAGAAGGAAACTTCTGGTTTATAGTAGGACTCCATTCCGTGATATAATACACGTTATATAATCGATCAAAACAAAAATAATTACAAAGATTTTTTTATGTTGAGAGGAGTATGTGACATATAAAACAGTCTAATCGTGAATTGGCTATAATAAGAATTGCATGCGATGAATCTCTTCAATCAATTTTTGTGAATACAATTTCTGGCCTACTGTTAGAGTTTAATATCAAAGAGAAATACACACCAGCCCAAATAGATGAAGGATCAAGTTGCTGTGTTTTCTTACAATGTTAAATGCGTGACAGCATAAATCGACAAAATGATGAAATTTTGCCGAGGGTTTATCACCGCCATTTATAACATATGCCATGTCTGATGTTAATACAAACGGTGTCCGATCCCTGATAAAATACGAAAAATAAAAAAACGTTCAATTTGAAGACATAATGCATCATCTAAATGTTGAATTTAGTTTCGTACCTTTTAAAATTGCCAAACATTTGGGCGTCTCCTAAAAACTTTCCAAAATCAATATGAAAGAGATGTCCGGATGTTTTAAGCATTATATTATCGTTGTGTCTATCACAAATTCCAAGAATATAAGTTGCTACACTATAACCAGCGCAAGATGCAGTAAAATTTGTAACAGCTCTTTCGTATTCTAATTCTGAAGGATTGTGCTTTGCTAGCCATTCTGCGATTGGTCTGTCTTTAAATGAACCAGTTAAACCAAATTCAACTTGAATTTTTCTTAAAGTTTCTGCATTAGTGACCAACTCGATCATGCCCCGTTTGTAGCCCGTTGGAACACAAGCAAAGGTCACCATTTTCAAGTCCAGACCACCCTTCAACCAAAGTTTGTCCATTATCCGCACCATTTGAAGAGTTAACATGTCTTGTTGCAGATCATCGCCGACCTAAAACATTCGTTACATTATCCACATGTTATATGGTTCAAAGAGATCAAAATTTCAAAAGTTCTGTAGTTGATTTGCTGAGATAATGCTAAATCTCCGCGTGGATTTTCACTTTAAAAAGTAATCATTACCTTGAAAATAGCAGGAATTATGGCGTTATCTGTACTCATAAAGTTGATCTTAAGAGGCAGGGTAAACGATGGGAAATAGGAACAAGTTTGTACGTTGATACCGAATACTTCTCTACTCGGAGACAGAGGTAAGCATGTACCCTCGTTCTCCATGAGTTGAGAATTAATATTTTGTAATCCATTTTTGAGGACCTCTATTCTTAAAGAATCTTTTGTAGTTTTAATATTCTCTGCAACTTCGTGAAGGTTCTGTAATACATTAAGGATTTATTTTTATTACTGAATTATAGCAATCATACTAAAGTCAAATAATTTTAATCACGAATAATACCTTGACTAGACACTGTTGTCTAAGAAAACTATTTCCTAGAGCATCTCCGACTACAGCCAATAAGGCACGTAGCATTAATTGTAATCTTCTGAGGTAACGAGAAGCGCTGACAGTGCTACCGTCATCTTCTGCAAGTGCATCCGCAGAATTCTGAAGTTTGAGAAAGAAAACTTAGCGGTTGTTAAGCATGTCTACGGTTCAATGATTGTATGAAGCTATGATTAATTTTGCGAGAGATTAAAACGAGAATTGGAATTTAATTCCAAGTATTCAGATTCTGAGAATAATATTTCGAGAAAATTTCAAGACTCATTTAGAACAGGTGGATTAGTGATATTAGGCTTTTGGAATGTGAATTATTGAGAGAACAATAGCGAAATGATATTAATAAATATTGATCAGCATGCATTACATAATTATTAATCATGTTAATGAGATGATCACCGAACCTGTACCTGGGGACTCTGTCCCGGAAGTGATTGAGTCAAAAGCCAATAAATGTGGTGAGCAACTCTTGGAGATAAAAGAGCACGTTCGAGTAAGAATCGGGCGAGAGGAGATGCTTCGTAAGTCTCGTGTTTCAGAGCTTGCAATAACTGCGGTAGATAATCTATAAGTTCGTCACTAGTTAGATCTCGAATCCAGCTTACTGCCATCTCTCGTACTTTCATATCCGGAAAACTGAAATAAGATTAGCAGACTTTTGTAGATATAATCAACCTCATATATCCTTAAAAATTGTTCAATCCATTAAACATTTTCAAGATTCATTATACAAATTTGAACTATAGCAGCATACCACGGTAGGAGCAACTGTAATGCTTGAACAGGGGGTAACGGATTCCAGACTCGAAGAGAAGCATGCAAATCTGGTAAGCAAGCCCAATCCCAACTGTGCGCTGCAAGCAATACTTTTGGTAATGCTTCTGGTCGGTCGTGTAAATAGTGTCTCTTTTCCCACAAAATTTCTCTTTCTTCTAAGGGAGGTCTGTGAGATAGAATTTTTTTTTAGTTGATGATAGATGATAAAGATTGGTGCTAAAATATCGATTCAAATTGATCATTTACCTGAAGAATGTATCCTGCTGTGTGATGTCTGTAAGTAGTTCTTGCGTGTTATGATCCAGCGAATTGAAATCCAGAAATTTAATATCGTGATCTCTGAGTTCAGTGGGAAACAGTACTTTGCCACCGTAATCAGGGAGTTCTAAACCAATCAGTGGCTGTACATTTCCATAAGGATGAATCCCAGGCGCTGGAGCCGGACCCAATCTTTTATCCGCATTAGGTGGCCATAAGGTAAGAAAATAACTACCTTGGCACATGGTTCTGTAATATACAAGGTAAAAGTATAAATAAATAAATAAATATTAGAACAAATATATCTATTTTAAATTTTAATTAAACTTGTGGCAACTCTTACCCATCATAGTCAAAAAACTGCAATGCTCCCCAGCCAAGTTCTTCTTTGTGCATTGAACCCTCTGCTGATGAACTAGCCTCATGTTCTGTAGGCTGCATAGTTCTTCCATAAAGAACCAAAACTAGCCGAGCCTCTCTTGGTACTTGACATACGCTCATCCCCTGAAATTCCAGCCTGGAGAAATATATATGGAGATGAATATATCAGCTAAGTTTTTCTTGGGTAAAAATTTTAATAAGTATTAACGTTCTTCGAGCTTCGAAATTAAAAATAAGTCTTTGAAAAATCCTAAACCATATCTTACCAAGCATTGAATAAAACTCTTTGATAAAAGCTTGAACTAAGAGTCATTGGTTCTGAGACAACTGGCTGACCAACGGGCCTAGTTCCGTGAAATATTTGAGCAGCTATAATGTAGTCATCGTGTTTCCACGAGCTTGGCAACCTGTGAAGGGCACCTACTCTGACAAGAACTGTGTCTATAACTTCTGATGAAGCTAATGTATCTGTAAGAACAGTAATTGATGTGTTAGAGTATATTAAAGTTGAGCCAATTGACCGGACGATAAAAACTGGTACTTACTAGTTGGATATTCTCCTCTAGTATTCAATTGAAAATCAACTCTAAAAGCGTGGCAATAAGTTTCAACTAGATCTTGTATAGCGTCTCTTATTTTGTGACAATTAGATGCAATAACTTCTGGAAATTTAGTTTTCAATGCTACGGGAGAATAGTCTCCTTCTTCGTGCAGTTCATCTGGTTTTTTACACTCGTTATTAGCTGTGTGAGATGAAGGCAAGAACTGGCAAAAAGCGTGGACAAAATTTTCAACGGCTTCTGTTACTTCGACAGTTTCTATGTTGCCCATTAAAGCACAGACTGCTTTTACTGCCTGGACAACACCACGGGGTTTAAATTGCGGAAATAAACTAGAAGTGTGATTCGTAGTAGCCAATTGCAGTGCAGTGTTCTCCACACGTTCCATTTCCTTCTCAACAGTTTCTGTGGGATAAAATTTTACAATATAATTTGTTATTAACATTTTCTTAAATAAAACATGAAAACCTACCCAATAAAATGATTAAAGTATCGTAAGATATCGGCTGCAAAGGTTCATTGGGCAAAATATCTTCCAACCGCAAGCATTGATCGCGATTATCATCTTGAAGCTGTAAAAACAACAAAATACCATAAAATTTGGAAGATTGGTGGTATGAAATGAGTTCGTAAACTGAAATCGGCTTACCGTTCTGGCAAGGGATCGTTTTAATTGATTTCTTGTAACTATTACTAGTTCTATATCTTTTTCCAACTTAATACATTGATGAACATATTCATATTGAGCTAAGGTAGTATTTGGAGCTAGGTATTCAGTCAATCCCATAACTCTCAAACAATATTTGTCTACATTAACAGTGTCTTCATCATCCAAAGTGCACGCCACATTAAGTATGACATGTTCCACGCTACAATTAACTGAAAAATTAATGATTTAGTTAAGGATTGCAATTTTTCATTGAGAAAAACGTAACTCTGCTAAAGCTCACCGTCACAAGTGAAAGAAATAGGCGAAACAGACTCTTCGCTGTTATCAGGGAGCTGTGGAAGTACAACTATTTTTATGCTAGTACCATCCGGATACAAATTCTCCATCATAGAACTGACAACATGACCAATATTTGTACTCGGATCATTAAACGGAAATTCACCTGAAATAAAAACATGATTACTCACGATTTTTGGATAGACTAGACAATAGTTGACATCAAATAAAGTCATTTCTCAGTCCATTTTACAAACCTCTAACGGATTTAATCATCTTATGAAAAGCTTTGAGGTCACAGTCGTGCAACGATGCTCTGGCTTTCACCACTGTTATATTTTCATAAAGTCGAGTGTGTCGTTTCTATTGGAAAAAAGAATAGTTAGAAATTTGTTTAAATAACCATGAGTAATCAAATTAGAGACAATAATAAAATACTCATTAGATTTGATATACTAACACGACGATCCAGCGATGTCCGTCTCCTTTCGATGGTGTTCCAAGCAGATGAATTCCTAGGTGGAAGAGGTGGAGGTGCAGCTGGTGATACGGCGGGTGATTTAGCAGATTTTTCAACAGCAGCATAAACTGGATCTGAATTAACGCTCTCGTTTGTACTGTACATGTAGTCGAATGGATCGAATGGATCGTATACCGATCCACTGAGTTGCGATTCAGAATCTATATTGAATGGGCCAAAAGTTAATTATTCGAAAAAAATAACAAAATGGCAAACTGCTAAGTAGAACAGAACATAGTGGCAAAACATGATATCGCATGACTAACATCACATGGGTGTATGCACCAAAAAGGTCAGTTTTATAGTAAAAAGGCGTATATCAGCCTGATCACACACCATAAGGTCGCCTACGAGTAAAAAGGCGTAAGCGCCACGTAACTAAAATTAAAAGGGCATATGCCCAAATGCTGAAATGGCGTATACGCCTTTTTGCTTTTAGTCAGGTATTAAAAAAAATATTAAAAAAATGGTCGATACGCCCTTTTGATTTTAGTCAAATACAAAAATAATTAAAAATCGGCGGATACGCTCTTTTGATTTTAGTAAAACGTAAAAATAATTGAAAATGCTGATTCGCCCTTTTGGTTTTAGTCACGTATATTATACGTCCTTATGATTCTACCACTTATTTTTCTATCATACATGGCACAGTATATACATCCGTCCTTTATTAGTCAAATACCAAAAGGCCCTGATACGGTGCATATACTTTTCGATCTTAGACACGCGATATCTCAAATTGTGGTACACCATATGGTTCTACCACAATTTCAGATATCATGGTTATCTTATCATACCTTTGAACTATGAGATATCATGGTTTTCTACAATAATTTCAGATATCATGGTTATCTTTATCATGTCTTGAAAATATGAGATATCATGATTTTCTACAACAATTCGGTATATACATATTATAGTTTTCTACCATAATTTGAGATATCATGTTTTTTCCACTGAAGCATCGAGAACGCTTCGACTTATGAGGTTTTTCTCACCATCCCTAGCTGCCATAACGGCCTCATCATTCCCTTCAGTCTTAACAAGTAAGGGATCAAAGGCCTCTAGAACACTGACTCTCACATTAGTTTTGTCTTCATTTTGTTCGAAAGCACTCAGATCTATCAGATTACTATTTGGTTTTTTTTCTATCACTTTTAGGACATCTAGCTGCCTGCTGTCTACAGCATAACTCGGAGTAGATACTCCTGACAGAGACGGGCTCCCACAAGATCGATAATTCGTTGGTAGAGGCGGTATCTGAAATTGATCCAAGAACTGCTCTTCAAGAACACAGTTATTGACTACAGTTTGAATGGCCAATATATTAATAATCTCAAACACAGAATGCTTTTCCTTGAAAGAGAAATATTACTGAATAGAATCGCAACTAATATCATCAACAATCATATGAAGCTCGATTTCTTGATCTAAAACCAAAGCCATATTTTAAAGTTTAAGACATTCTTCCTTCTTAAAGCAGTGTTGAGATATTGTACAATTATATGTTGAGATATATGAATACGAGTGATTATTCACCTGCGGAATACTATCAGGTGTATTACTACTAACGCTGCTTGCTCTAGACATAACAGGACTAATTCTCGGGGTACTAGGTGTACCAGGAGTGCATGGAGCAGTCGAAGTGCTAGGGCCTGGTGAAGGTGAATGGTATCTTAAATCCCTGGGATTATAGTTACTGGCAGAACTACTACTGCGGGATATCCTTGGAGCTCTCCTCAACAGAGAAGGATGCGTATCCCATTTTGGTTCAATGGGTACTTTCCTGAAAATAAAAAAAACCTTTGTTTAATAGAGATTTACAAAAAACAAATCGACAGCTGCTGTTAAGCTGGTAATTTATAAAGGAATCATCATTATCAGCTACTATTAATCGACTCAGATTATTTTCCAATAACATTTTGCAATATATAGAATCAAAACAACCAACCACGAATACAAATCTTCCAATTAGACTTATAAGCAAGTGTAATTTCCTGTCAAAACTTTGCATAATTTTCCCTCTTACAGTACAGATAATAAATATATTTAACATGTTGTGTTTAAATGTTTCATAAAGATTATTCTCATTATTCATAAAGAAAAAGAATTCTGATAAACTTTAATCTTGAAATTTTTTTGACTTTTCCTCATTTTCTAGACCTAAAATTTATCCTGTGGATACAAATTAAGCCAGGCAAATTGCATAATGATATGACAGATGAAATATTTACGGCGGAGGAGGTGGCGGTGTACAGTATTGACTAAGACCATCTTGTTTAACAGGACTTGAAAAATTGATTAAATCAGTTGTAGCTCCCCGACTCGAAGAACCCGGAGTCGAAGAATTTCTTCTATATGGAACAGGGGGTGGTGGTGCGATTATTGCTACAGGTCTTGGTTGGCCAGTGTTAAAAGAGCCTGGCCTAGGTCGACTCCTCAAAAGAACCCTATAGATAAGAAATAAAAAGTAATTAGTGGAACATGAATAATAAATACAAAATGATGAATAGGAAACAAATTTTATCCTCATTAATTGCATCATTTGAATTGACCTCACCTCTTTCTTATATTGTCATACCTATCGCTAATCGGTTCTCCATCGACTTCAGTTTTATTACTATTTTCGATGCTACTGTTGTGCTTGCTGTTTTGTGTTGTATAATTTCTTCTCCCATGGCTATTATATTCAAGCTGTTCTTTTTGCAATCTAAATTTTTCCAAAGCTAAGCTTTCCAAGCTAAGAGCCTGCGCTCTTTCTAAATCTTCTTGAAATTGCCGATCATAGTCTATCACCGCTGGCCTACGAGTATGTGTGTTACCACTGTAGTTTGACATCTAGTTTAAATAACAAAAATCACACAAATCACTTACATGAGTAGGTATATAAGTATTAAAAATAAACTCATAATCACAACTGTGGGTAAAACCACAGGATGATTGTGGGTATTTAAATGGATCCTGGAGAGCTTATAACTTGCTGATTTTTAAACAAATTATTAAATACAACTGGCAAGGATTACTGAAGTTGCTTTTCAAAATTCATAATTTATTCTGACTATTGGTTACAAATAAGCTATTAATATTAAACTATTATTGAAGAGGTAAAATTTTTTTTTCTACATTTTTATTATCTTTATTGGTGGGTATAAATTCGGCGAAGAAGAGATGAAAAATGAATCTTGTTCAAAATCTCTTGTAAATATAACGACGATAATAACAATAATAATAATATTAATAATAATAATAGTAATAATAATAAGAAGAATAATTATAGCCTGTATCCCTGAGACGGAGATACGTCAAATGATCGAGAGAGAAAAAATAAGTAGTCTAACCTATAAGATGATAATTGTAGGCTAATTGTTTCTTGGAAGAAAAAAACACTGAAAAATTTGTGATAAGAATTGAGACTGGTTTCGATCAGTCAACAGTTTAAATAGCTCTGTCAATTCTTATCGAGAGAAATGTGAGTAGATGTGTAGGAGAGATAAAAAAGAAACTAAAAAAGAATTATATTCTATCTATCCGTTGGTTGTGTTGTAGATATAAAAAGCAGATGGGTCACTTACTGTGTCATTATTATAATAAATATTACGATTAGGGGGTTATAAAAAATTCATAAATAAGAATTAAGAAGTGGCAGCTCGACACCGTTATAGTTCACAGACGTGACATTTGTAATTTACAGTTCAACAGACTCGCGTAGCTTATAGAGCAATGCACAACCTCTCTCCATTCACTGTACGCGATAAAGCACCAACTGACACGAAGTTAGCTACAGATCATCGCCTAACTTCAGCTTAACTTATTCCCTCTCACGCGTTGCTATCGTTTAATCGAGAAACATTTCAATTTGAAATACAGAATTTTACCACATACAACCACTTGAAGTTCTATTTATAGGTATGTATGAAACGATCATTTTTTTTTCTCACTGATGTATAATTGTCCGAGTTTATATAAAGCTTAAAGAAAATAAAGATTGATTAACGATTTCTAGTATTCACACAGCCTGATCAATTATATCTACAATTGAATAAAATTTTATTTAGCGTGAGGCTACGCCGATGTCTCATTGTTGAATACCAAAGCAATGAATTCAGACGTGTTTATAAATTTGAATTTGCATTAGCCAAACATCACATCAGCTGCAACATCACGTATTTCGCAATGGTTAGTGCGGAATTCTTTCTGCTCATAAAATATATGCCTACCTTATACAGCTTTGCAGTGCTGTGAATGTTAAATCATTTGTATTATAATATTATCTAAAGACTGTATTAATGTAATCCTATAGCTACTATAAATTATTTTTTATACGTGTGTATCGAAATGTTGCGATTATTATTCTGAGTATATTATATGTATAAGCCTAAAATTTTCGCGGAATTTATTTTCATCTCATGATTTCGGCGAAAGTTTAATAACAAAAAATTGATCTACCAGAATTAGTAGCCTTCACACATACCTCTTAAAATTGTAATTAATAGCAAACATCGATTACGCTGTATTGAATAATTTAATACAACATTTTTTTTAATACTACTTTGCAGTGTAACCTTCAAGATTTATTACTTATATTATTATGTAATTTTTATTGGGGAATCACATAAATTAATAATACAAAATTACAATACATATACGTATATTCACATTTATGATACATAAATGCTATGATAAAATATCCTGCAGTTATACATATCATTACGATAATAATAATTGAATAATTATAAATTAAATCAGTACAAAATAAATAAAAATCTATCGAATTACACACGGTATAGGTATAAATATATCTTAAAGTTCATTCTAACTTTAAGTCAAATATGCCCATTGAAGTAGTAAAGTTAGTAGAACGAAAATAAATTGCATATATCAACATATAACAATTTATGATTACAAATTATCTACTATTGTACATACTTTCTTACCATGATTCTATGTATACGAAATAAAAAATAAAAAAAAATTGGACGGGTCGTAATTATATGTTATAAGTTTATTAGTGCGTTTATATTATTGTTAATAAAAATGATCTGAACGAACGTTAAAAAACACATAATATGTAATATAATGTAAATTCGTCATATCACTTGGAAATTTCATTCCGAGTTTGATGTTTAGTTGGAATTAATAAACTCTAGCCAAATTCCATTTTCACTTGCTGTAACGAGGCTGCGTCTGCTGTATTTCATTGGGATAGCCGATTTTTCGCAGAGTTTAACCTGGTGGTCTTTAAGCAAAGATATTATTCCCATCTTTGTTTGTAGTAGCGCGAATCGCATTCCTAAAAAATAAAAAATAAAAATAAAACGACGGATAAAAATACGTCCATAATTAATATATATACGACAGATATAGCATTACGTAATTTATAATATACTATATATACGCATAACACGGGCGTATGTACGCCCACATGGATTCAGAGAACAGCGATTTCGTTGCGTAATATTAAAATCTACCAATTCCTTCTACCAATATGATTTTGCCGAAATAATTTAACTCGTAAAAAATTTCCTAATATATGTTTCCAGTCAAATACCTATACAATTTCGGGGTCCTTCTCCGAAGGGTAAAAACGTGTACGGATGCCGCGTCCGTTTCACTTTATCCGAAAATCGTTCGGGATCGAATTCTTCTGGGTTTGGATAATATTCAGGATCGTGATGTATTCCGTAGACGGGTATAATAACACGAGTTCCTGGAGGAAGTTCAATCTTTGTTCCCGGCACTTGATAAGCAACTTCGCACCTCCTTGACAGCATTGGGGCTGGTGGATGTTTCCTCAGTGTTTCTAAGGGGTTGATTAAATACTTGTTATCATTGTTTTTTTTTTTTTTTGGTGCAGCAGGTGGTGTGAGTGTGATGTTAATCTCCTTATTAAACTGGCTTCAGAGAAGCCTTCACCGCGATTTGATGGGATTATGTTAACGATAATCATATGGCCATGACTTACCCAAGATAACTTTATCGAGATATTTCATTTCTGAAACGCATTCGAACGTTAATTTTCCATCGTGTTCTTCAATATTTTCCATTATATCCTGTCTGGTCTTCTCCTGTATTTCAGGATTCAATGCGAGCTCGTGAAGGCAGAAGGATATTGTGGTTGAAGCAGTTTCGTAACCGGCCGCAAAGAAAACGAAAGCTTGTGCTGCTATTGCGTTTTCATCTAATTCTGCAGAAACAAGAAATATAACGATCTGTGAAGATGCGGTTATATCAAGTTATTTATTTATACGCTAAAATTCTTGCTGATATTATTAAACGCACTTTCTTTCCTTGAAAGTTTAAAATTACGGCTATCGCGCGAGCTGTTTAAATCTCCGCATGGTTTGTGATATAAAACTAAACAAGTAGGTATGTACATTATAATATATTTAGGCCACGGACTATAATGTTTGCTTCAACATAACGATAACGATTTCAACAGCAGGGTCAAGTGAAAAAAGTAATAGTAATAATAACTCAATCAGCTATAACGTTATATAGTAAGACAGATTTATCGATATTTTTATATTAAATGTCACGTATGAGATTCTTTTATTGGAAATTTGTAAGCGTTGAATATCTAACATCATACGTAGATTCCGTTAGTATAGAAACCGTTTTTATCTCGGTGGTTTATGTACTTTCGCTCTTACGTAATTCAATGATAATTATTTGATCTATACGCGTTCTATAAGTTGACTTTTAAATAATTAATAAAGCTGATCGAACGAATATACCATGTAGATATATGAAAATCATGTCAGCGGTTGAAAGACAATTATTATTCTCTTCATTGTTTCTACAATGAGTTTCTCATACAAAGCGAAGAGTTTAAACATCCTCGAAATGACAGTATTGATATATTTACTAGAATAGTGTGGCACAGCGAATAAGTTTTTTTATTCTATTTTTTTTTTTTTTTTTAAATTATCACAGATTAGGGGAGATAAAATTTCTACACATACCGATAGCGCAAATAACATCATACGGATTATTGATTTATTCTATTTCTTTAATGAGTCCTAAGTATTTTAATCTAAATTAGAGCTTCTGTACGACATGGCTTGTGTATGATCATTAATTAATTTTTAATAATTTTGATGCATATGTATTGACATTGAAAATCATTCGACTCGATGCAAAGTCTATAGCCTGACGTAAACTTGTTGGAATTTTATCGGACCACAATACATATACATATACATTGACCGAGTTGGTCGATAAGTCTTTTAATCACTCGACGGACTAACAATGCTGTAAACAAACGAATCTGCAAACTTTTTGTACGGTTATCTTACCTATATAATATACGATATTATACTGACGTAGACTTTTCGATTGTCAATCGTTATCACGCTCATTGTACGCATTAATCTATATCCACATATATCTATGCAGATATAATAAATCAATAAACCATACCTATTTCTTTGGCAGCTTGAACCTCTTCTTCAGTGAGAGGTTGAGTCCCTCCGTTTAAACTTTCAACATCCAAGGTTCCTTTGTTCTTCAGTTCGATGAGTAGATCCATGAAGTCGTGTCTTCGGATTCCTTGCTCCTCTCGTTCTTTGATCATTTCCGAGACGACATTCTTGAAGAACGTTGTTACGGCTGAGTCAATGACCTGTACACGAAGAACTTTGAATAAAGTGGGCATCGACGTACGAAGCATTCTCCAAAGAGCTGCCCTGTAGCTAGGTTTCGATAGTTTTTCAGCCATTTTTCTAAAGGCTGAATCTTCGTTTGTCAAAGCATGGATCTGTATGCCGAATGCACATGATCCTATCACTTCCATTGTAAATTTAGCAGCCAAAGCACGAACTTCTACTGGCTCATTGTCGGCCACAGATTGACGAATAACTTTTTGAAATTCCTCCGAACATTCGACGAGTAAATAAAACATTCTTTTTATTTTTCCAGACGAAAATGCAGGCGTTAATTTTGATCTTAAACCCTTCCATTTTCTACCTTCGAGATTGAAGAGATGACCGTTCAGAGGATCCTGAGAATTGTTTACCGGTATTCCGCGGTTTGAAAATATCGCAAAGTCCTTAACGCACACGCTCTTTATCAACTCTGGATCTCTGAGGAATAGAGCGGGTGAACGAACCCGGTAAACACCAAAAAATCTTTCGTCTTTAAACCAGTTGTACATATCGTGAATTCCTTCGCATTGAGACTTTTTGAATAGTAAAAGCCGGCCAAAATTTCCTAGAAATATTGTTGGCTTTTTAAACGGAACTCCCTTGCTTTCCCAGTAGTTAAAAGTTGACGTAAAGTAGAAGTATACTATGCCGATGAAAAGACCGATCAGTATGAACGGGTCCAGCAGTTCTTTAAGCACGCCAATCATCTTGATGAGTTTTTTATTTTAGGAAATCTGATTAGTAAAAATAATTTTACTTTCTACAACGCGGACATGAATAAAAATCTATGAACCTTAGACTAAGACTCAGACGATTTGTTTACAGTCTTGAAAGCGAGTTGAGGGTCTGGGGGGTCAATTGATACGAATAATGTGCAAACTTGATCGATACTTGATTGTAAATGATCGATAATCACCGATACTTCGTATAAGCCATCGGTTTATTTATGAGCACACTGTAAGTTTACTATGCATCGTAATGAGTACACTCGCATCCGGTAACATAAAACGGTTGATGATGGGCAGTATTACTAATTAAATATAGCCTCTTTGAAAACAAGCCTTATTTAACTTTCGTCGTAAAGGATAAAGTCTCTCGTAGTATAATAACTCAAGTCTTGATATTTTCACTCCGTTGATATATTCTTTGGATAAATGAATAGAAGATGCACTATGCTGCGGCGGGGCTTGGAAAAATGTATTTATTTATTTATTTATTTTTTACAACTTGTACAATTGATTTTTCTCCACTTTTTCGTGCTTCTAATTACTTTACAGTTTCACTAGAGTTGCACTTAGAGACGGATTTCGACACCTGCACTAGCCACGCTGAGGAGACGAGATGTTTTTCTGGGCCATGTGAATGTTGGCGCCGTAGTCTTATACTGAGTCTCGCCTCCCGCTGACTGAGTGCTACGAGTCTTAGCACGCAGCTAAAACGCACTTATATCTTATACCGTCCCCTGGGCTTGTGGTGTTTATCTATACTCTCCCACTCACAACATTATTATCCCACGTGGAGAATACGGTTGTGTTATATCAACATCTGGTCGATACTCATGTTGCTCACTTATACTAGCTAATTAGTTTAATTGAAATATCGAAGGGTTCACCTTCTTTGTACCTACTCTACATACATCCCTGATCAAGAAACTCTATAAGATGTCACAGAACATCATAGAATATATATGGAGCAAGAAAAAAAAAACCGATAGATATAACCATTTTGCTTTAATGTTCCGGGTCTTCATTTAGAATATTATGTAATATGTACTTCAATCAATGATACATTCACATAGTGAAGTTTATAAACCCAAATTTCCGGTCGGATCATCAGCAGGATTATGGATCAGGTGATTTTAGATCATTCTTAGAGACGCCACTGGATCAGGTGGTGGATTGAAATATTTATTATTATTATTATTGTGGATTCGGTTCCTCACGTGAGGCAGTCGGTTAATCTAATTAATTATTTTCAAGTCTGGTATTTAGTGATGAAGTGCGCATCGGGCGATAATGACATTGTGATAATGATTACATGCCTAAGAATCGAGATAAACACTTGTTACATATGTTACTCTTGCAGGCTTAATATATTGAAACGATTTCAAATTTTAAATTCAAGAATGAAGTGTGGAGACTGGAAATGCGAATTGGAAGCAAGCCATGATATCATTCCGTATAACGTAATAACTGTATTTTATATTCAAAGACAGAAAAGAATCATTATATTAGAAATATAAGTTTTTCACTGCGCCCTTCAGTCCTCGCTTTGTTATAATCTCGACGGAAGTGAATCTAGATTGCACCATATCTCAACGATTTAAAAAAAAATATAGTAATTGATCTTTTTAAAAAAACTTACGTAACTTGCTGAATAATTCAGACAATTATTCGTCATACGTAAAACCATTGCCGTGCATCACTGATAACTAAAATATTAAGCAAATGGTATATTATAGAATTTACGAGCATTCCTCTTATCGAAGTATTTACGTAGTTGGCAGCGGACACTGTACATATAGATTATACAATATAGAAGGAAAATGAATCCAGTGATTTAAATTCGGAGAAAAATTTGCAATTGATGTCATGTATACATACTATTGCGAAATTTCTCTTATCGTTCACTAACAATTGTACAGCATGTCTCATGTGTCGGGAATAATATTTCATACAGTGACTAAACTATCAGACGATAAAATCGAGGAAAAATTTATTAAGTATCGCATTCTAGACTGCGGTGACGAATTCTTAACCAGATGCCAGATTTACTTGTAAGTATATTTGCAGTTGTATCATACTCAAGAGGGTTGCTGGACTTGGAGCAAAGGTTGACTTCATACCCGGAAAGAAGTGCCACCAGACCGGCTTTCGTCTGTGTGTATGCAAATCGTGTACCTGCGGAAAAAAGTGACATTGCACAGACCAACAATCGCTTCTAAAACCTGTTTGAAATAATTGAATCCTGAAGAGGTTTATTATTAACGATTCTTCGAAGTCGTTACTTTGCAACATTGATACCATGCAAATTTTACCAGGTTTTAGGAACTCCTAAAATATTTTTTGCAGCATTTACTAACTCCAAGTCTCACAGTATAAGCTCGAAATTAAAATAGAATGTTTGCAAAGAGACCGTTCAATTTATAACTTCGAAAATGCTACCATTTGGGAGGTATTTTTTTGCTGTACCGATAACAAAATATTCTCAAGTATTATAATTTATAAGTAAGATTACTCAGACATTCAATCATTGTCCTTGTGTGTAAATTCAAATACGTAAGCGTCTTAATGTATCTTGGAGATATTTTTGGAGTTCAGTATAGTAGATTATGTTTCCGAGCACGTTTAAAGAAGAATGAGTATACCCATATGTGAGAGCTGCTGTCGTACGTACGTCTTATCAAACGGCAGAAAAACTTCAAAGTATATTTCAAGTTTTTTTTTTTTTTTCTATATTTGTAACTAACCCCGCGAACAGATTATGAAGTTGACATTTACAACGGGAAAGTCGTAGTGATTACATCATATACTAAAACTGACAATCATCCATAAATGGCTGAAATAATAAAACCGGCAAACTTTCTTTAATTAACATCTGATGATTCGTGGGATTATCATTCAGCGTCATTTTCCCGTCCGTTTAATGTTTCGAACGTGATTTATTATTCAAATAAATTTATTATCGTGCAGCTGTAAAATAGCTTTAATTTCTGTCGTGAGGTTAAAGCTGATAAACAGTGCGTTACCAAGAAGAAGGAATTAGCTAGAATAAGTCCTCCCATATTTCAAATGTTACTATCTATCACGCGGTATCTTCAGGCATTGCTGATTTTTAATTGGCAATATATCAGAGCCTAGATATAGACAACAAAGGAAAATGAAATTGAGGCCGTAATAAAGTGTGCAAAATCGTCTTCTCGCGGAAACATAGTCCATTCAACAATGTAACGTACCGTTTTATCCTATCCCTCCTCTTTTGAGAACGGAAACAATTAACTTGAACGTAACAGTTGCGACCTCCCAGGTAGCAGAATGACGTCAAACTGATAATAAATGACCACGACTATTTGACCAACACTGGCAAAGACTTTTACAGCTCTTTTTATTTTATACCTAAGTTGAGAGAAGTTATGACCTGTTGACTACTTACCGATACATATTCTGGGCCCTTCTCCGAATGGTAAGAAAGTGCAACTCTCTCTAGACTTTTTATTATAATCTAGAAAACGGTCTGGATCGAAGCGTGACGGATCCGGATAGTAGGCAGGGTCATGATGGATAGCGTAAATGGGTATTAGGACCTTGGTGCCTTCATCGATCACGGTATTTGTGCCAGGAATTTTGTAGGCTTTATTGCAGATCCGAGGGACCATACCAACCGGTGGATGTTTTCTTAAAGTTTCTGAAAATTATTGATGTCTTACCCTAGTTTAGTAAATGAAACTACATACCAATATATTGCGCAAATAAATAGCTGCGGTATCGATACTCGATATGTATGTATATGTATGTAGTACATACATATCGTGTGTGAATCAAATCGCTGCAGAGCTATATGAGCGCTTATCTTCCTTAGATAAAGCTTGCCTTTTACCATCGGACGGCTATATTACTACAGTCGGCAAAAGTCTAACAAATATAAACTGTGTTCAAGTTGTAGTTCACAATTTAACGTGCGACGATTTTTTGGGGCATTCGGGGCGTTATTTAATCAGTGTTAAGCCCAGAATCCTTTGATGAAGGCGTTGCGGTCAGCGGACGCAAGCTGTCATCTCATCTGGATTAAAAAATTCCTGAGTTGTTATAACCCATGATTACCTTGAATTACACGATCGAGGTAGTCCATTTCTGAAATTGCCTCGTAGCAGAGGCCACCATGCTTTTCAAGGGCCGCAGCGATCTCGGTGTAAAGTTTATTCTGGATTTCTTGATGGGCTGCTAGCTCGTGGAGAGCAAAGCTCATGGTTGTTGACGAAGTTTCGAAGCCGGCTAAGAAGAATATGTAGGCTTGCGCTGCCATTACTTTCTCATCCACGACTAAAAAGGAGTTTTATGATTATATGGGAGCGCTTGAGTCCCGGATAATCGGGGGTTCATTATGCAGAGAATTTTCTCACCGATATCCGGATCTTTAGAAACCTCCTTGGTACCAGCCGCCATTCCACTGTTGAACCCGTTCGAATTTATGTCACAGTCTCCGTGGTCGTTTTTAATTTTTCCTTCATTTTTAATTTGCATTAATAAATGCATAAAGTCGTGCCTGATTACTCCGTACTTTTCTCGGTACTCTACAAGACTGCGCACTGCATTGACGAAGAACGCTGTGACTTCTGGAGGATTTAGGCCCATTTCTAGCCACTTGAATACGCCTGGCATGTACATGCGAATTACTCGTTTAACTGCGATTATAGCAGATGGGTCTAAGACCTTTCTGCATATTGCTCTAAACTCTGAGTCTTCGTGTTGGATCGTGTTGGTCTGAAGACCGAAGCAACAAGTACCGATAACTTCTGTCGTAAATTTTGCGGCAAGGTTTCTGAACTCTAATACTTCTCCCGTATCAGCGTATTGCTTTACAAAATCCTAGGACAGTAGAGCGTAACTTTTCTGAATTTATTCAACCCAAGTTCTGAGATTCAGATCTTGAGGTTTAGTAATAATTTGCATTCTCACCTTATATTGCCTTGAGGATTCGGCGACCAGATCAAACATATTTCGAATTTTTGCTGACGTGAATGCGGGAGTCAGTTTCGTTCGTAGTACTCGCCATCTTGGTCCCGAAAGATTAATCAGATTCGCTGATAGTGGGTCGACGTTTTCGTTACATACGATTCCACGATCTGAAGAAAAGATTAGATCGTATTAAATATGGAAAGATATTGTAAATTTATATCGTTAAGGTGTAGGTATAATGTCTTTGATCTTTTGTTACGTACCTTGAAAGTGTGAAAAATCTTTAACCAAAATAAGCTTTATAAGTTTTGGATCTCTTAGCAGAAGTACCGGTGTCCTGAGTTCGTAGATTCCCACGAAGGAAAATCCTTCGTATTTTTTATATATTTCCTGAAGACCCTCTCCAATCGTTGTCTTTAGCAGTATGATGCTCTTCGTATTACCAAAAATTAATTGTGGTTTCGGAAAAGGGATACCACGGATTTTCCAGTAATTATAATTGCAAGTAAGGTACCAGTAAACTCCTAGTACAAGAATAGCAACCACCGCGAAAAACATGACTCGAGTGTTGAAGTAAATGGAATAAAGACAAAAAAACACCAGAAACAAAGATATAATTTGGAGTTGCACTCGATTTCGATTTCATTCGTTAATATAATACTGTTTGCACGGATGATATAGTTATTCCGGACCGAGGAGCAGCACATCGGTTTAACAAACGCTGGAAAACTCTGGTATCGAAACAGCGGTGAAATGGGGATTGGAAATGAAAATGGAAAAGGAATGGGAAGTGAAATGTAACTAGTTGATTGTATAACTCTCGATTTCCTACAAAGACCGGTCTGTCCCGTTATCGACTTGTAGAAATACCCAGGAAGAGATTGCGCATTTTCTTTACATAGTGTTTAATACTAATGCTAAGACCGAAGTTATGCACTTGATTAGTACTAGTTTAATTCTTTTTTTTTATTAAACTGTCCCAGAAATGACTCAGATATAACATTGCTCTGCAGTTCAGACGAAACTACTATACTTGTTGCAGAGTATTTATATCGATGCACTTTCTTGTTTGGAAGACCAGACTTGTTTTTGCCAAATGATTCGTGCAACAGTTCCGTTACTCGGAACTCGCCAATCTTGATATTTATACAGAAACTTGTTTTAATGTATAGAAAGTGGTCGTTGGCTCCTCTTTTAGTTTTACTTTCGGTCTTCTGTATCCAAATGTACGAATTGATTCTTGCTTATGAAAGAAATTTATCAAATTTGGCAAAGGCTTGACAATAACGTCAGTCTAAAGTGAAACGGATGATTCGGTTTGATCCGATTATAGCGTGATTAACATTTCTTCATAAAATAAAGGGTCTAGTACTCTTTCTTTATTTTAGAATTCTTATAAAATCATTCGATCTTTAGTAGATCTAACTCTGTGTCGATTCCCGTCGTGTTACTTATCGGTAAATCCGCGTTGACTAATCCCATTTTGAGTAAACAAACTCTAAATCTATCGTTGTAGATCGTGAGTACGATTGGTCCCACTCTGCATCAGATATCTTACATGTAAATACTTGTACAATTAATAAACAAGTTGAATGTGCTGTCCGGAATTGTGGAATTCACGATTCAACGGCACCATCGCAAAGTCCAACTCACAGTTTGTCATAGTTTGCTAAAAGCATAAGGTGTACTTCAGCGTTATATTACAATCCTATAAAAACATCATTGGATTGGAATTCTGATTATTTAAAAAACAACAGTCAACAAGAACCTCACACAAAAGGTATTCGACACGAGTTTCCCTGTTTAGCAAAATTCCTGCGCTTTACTAGGCGTATCTGAAACGGCAATCAGAGTTGATGCTAAAGCTAGAAATTTAATGTAGGTATAAATGTTATGAACATTCAATGGCATGGGAATGGGCCATTAAGTACGGCACATCAATGGTCAACACTGCATAGTCTCACTATTGAATTATTATATCCTGAATTATTTATAGCGACTATAACGCTGTTAATGGAAATGAGATAACTTCATTAGATAAGAGGATTTAAGATGCGCTAAGTTTGTCTTTTTCAAACAAAACTCAGCATGGTAATCTGAGTGAAGTGATGCTTGGAAATTTTTCTTTATATATTTCTGTATGTTTACATATTGCTCTTCTTTTCAGATCATCAAAAACTGGTTACAACAGAAGCCTATTAAACTTAGATACAAGTAGTTGTCTTTGACGTCATGATTCAAACAAACAGGCTTTTTCTAGTCGAATATATTGGAAAGGTATCTTTCTCGCTTCCAATCTAGTCACTAAAAATTATAATAAATTGGCATTTAGACATAAGTTGGTATAATATGATCTTTCTAAATTGCTACAATTATCGTTTGATTGAAAAGGAGAAGGAGCTATTATAGCGATAACACTTTTATAATAGCATTCTTCAAGTCCTAGGACCAGCCCCTATAAGGACAGTGATGCAGTACGGATATGCAAACGTATAACTAAAACAAGAAAATATTCATGCCAAGGATATTTAGTCAGGTATATGACATGAAGAACAGGAATATGGAAATCGGCAAAAAGCAAAATCCTTACCAACGAACTTACTGTAAGTATAGGACAAACGATCTTGTATTGAAATTATATGAAAAAGAACCGACGTGTTTAAAGATTTATAGGCTCATGTGGGTGGGAAAAATAAATGCTTGTTTGAATAAGACAAATAAAAACAGCGAATCCGATTTATGTTTTGTGTTTTGCAAATTGATTTCAGACATTTCCTCAAAATAATTTACATGTATTCAACAACAACCTTTCGAATTACTGCTGATTGGAGTTTGCTAATCCCCACTTAAGTCTGCCAGAAATTAATATTTATGAATATGGAATTGAATGATAACATTAGCAAAATTAGATTGTGAGAAACTCGGTAGATCTCGGAATAACTGGTCGTTATATTGTTTTGTCGAGTATTGTGATCATTTCCATAGTCTGCTCCTCAAATTTCTGTCCATATTCTATCATGGGTGTGGATTCATTCTGCAATCGACATCTTATTGTTTTACTGCTTATTTTATCACCGAATTTCGCTATCGAATTTGTGAACAGTGTAGCAGGTGAACAGACACTTCTTGCCAAATTGGTCACTAGTTATTTCAAAGTTCCTTGGATCAACTTGAACAGTTCCTGGGCAGACGAGGTGACATCAACCTGCAGAAATGACGTTGAAATGCTTTACAAAAGCGCTGATGCCGGGGAGATGTGGGCTTTGAAAAGTAGGTACATAAGGAAAGGGTTTATCAAGACTTAGATTTGATTAGATTTTGAAGTCGATCGATCGAGTAGTTTCAAAATTATTCGAAGAATAGAAATTGAAAATAAAAAAAAATTTCATGTTCCTAGTGCATAACTCCTAAATTGTTCGTGCGATTAGTCTCAAAACTTAATCAGACTTACGTCTTGAATAGCTCTTTCAATTACCAAAAGATTTACTGAAATCGATTGGTTAGTTTAAAAAATATTGCACAGTAAAATTTCCCTTTTTTTTTATCAAATAGTAAAAAAAAAAAAATAATTGAGACCCAACCTAATATCATAGAGCGCGAAAACAACGGCAAGTTTCAGGTTTGGCCCGCAGAATCAACTACTATTCAGCCTTTTGTAATATAATAATTTCACGCCGTTCAACCGGTTTTACTTAATATTCAATCAGATCTAAGTCTCGACAAGTTCTTTCGATAGTCGCACAGAACATCCAAAGCGGTTAATTGATTAATGAGTCACGCGCGATAAAAATCACATTTTTTGTCAAATTTGGTATAATTATCAAAAGATTTAAAGTAAAATACATCTGAATCAATTCTTGGGCTTGAAAAGCTCGAAAATATATCAATTATAATATTTTTTGAGCTTGACGAGCTCAAAATCTACAAAAAGTCTACATGATTAGCTTACAAGATCATCGCGTTTCAAATTTTTAACTTTTATATTTTAACTTAAAAGATTTGAGCGGGAAGTTTTAGGTCCGGCACATCGTGGTCAGCCGATTTACCTGCATGTTTTAATTTTATTCGTACGCATACGACACCGAAATGTTAGAATAAGTGCAGTCAGATTTTCTTTACAGTGTTGGACTCAGCTTCAAAAATTCCGGCAGGATACCTGACTGGAAACATTCGTGATCTTGGTATGTACGATCAGTGCATCCGAGTGAAAGGTAACGAAAATCATGCAAATATTCAGGGTCAACATTGCATGGTCTCATTGTCTATGCCTGCTAAATTTTTCGAAGATACTTCAGAATTGTTGTTGATACAAAAAGCGTCGATTTACAATCCTTCGGCTGACGTTGACGTCAGCTTGTCTACGTCCCTGTGTTTTCCATCGTCCTGTGGAGTCAAGGATATTACTGGCTTTGTGAATGCGTCCATCCAGAGTACGCCAGAGATTGCTGCTTTCGAAGTCAATATTGCCGAAGTGACGTGTTCAGACAATAAGATTGAAGATGATCTAATACTGGGAAGAATTCTAGCTACGTGAGTCGCCAACGTGGAAATTAGAGACTCCAAAAAAGTAGACAGACACAAAAATTATTGTTTTACTTTCAGGTCTTTACTCGCGATGGTAGCTGGTCTTTTACTCTTCTGTACAGTTTGCGATTTTGTGGTGCGAACAAGATCCAACGTTACATCTCCAGCTCTGAAAATTGCTGCTCAATTTTCACTTTACACTAATGCGATAAAATTATCGAGCACTAAACAGTCAGCGGAAACCATGCCAGCCATTAATGGAATTCGATTTCTGAATACATGTTTGATTGTGATGGGGCATCGGGTTCTCGCTACTTTAATCACGCCGTTCGTCAATCTGTCGGAAGCGTACGAGGTGGGTAACATCTGACAGAAATTTATTTTAACCAGGAAATTTAACACGTTGTTACTCGTAATGATTAGTCATTTTTCTCATCTCATGAAATTTTTTTCAATTACAGTTGAGGCAGTCGGTTCTCACAGCAGTTATACACATGACGCCCTATGTGGTCGACACCTTTTTTGTTTTAAGTGGTTTCCTGACGGCTAGTTTATTCCTTAAGGCACGGAACGAGGGAAAAAAATTTAATATGCTTCAGCTTTGGCTGCATCGATATCTTAGGTGTGTTCATAAAATTGCACAGCAAAGTCCTAGGACCGATTGAGTTAAAGAAAATACCCCTGATTCTATCTTTGCGTCCGAATTTCAACACCTGGATCTTTGCTCTTTGTTTTAGGCTCACACCATGCCTGGCCGTTTTAGTATTATTCAATATCTTCTATCTCCCTTATCTCGGATCTGGTCCCATGTGGCAAACCGTAATAGGTGTAACGAGTGGTTTTTGCCGGAAGAATTGGTGGACCAACCTTCTCTACGTTCAAAATTTTGTTAACGCAGAAGAAATGGTGATATATTCTACAACGCAGCTCGCCTAACTGATTACATTTCTATATTAACTAGATTTATCTTAATCTTAGTGCATGCTGCACACCTGGTATTTGGCAGTTGAAATGCAACTTTTCTGGATATGTCCGATTATTCTATATCCGTTGTTTTACCGGCCGAAATTTGGCCTGGCGATGTTAGCTCTGTTTTCAATTGCATCCATGATTGCACCCGGTATCCAACTCGCAGTCAATCAATGGGCAGTTTTTTTCGACACCAACAAAAAGTGAGTTAATTCTATCTTTTAAAGACTTTAATGATACTGAAATTCTCACTTTTCTAGCATCAGAGTAATCTACCACGAATTCTTCAGCTCCTACCCCATTACTTACAACAGAGTCTTACCCTATCTAATAGGAATTCTGTTGGGGTATGATGTAGTAAATAACCAGCGACTATTTACCAAGGTAATAAACATTCTACTAGTTTATTTTTTAGTAGATCCACTTCGTTGCATTGTTTCTGGCTAGATTCTAAACTTATTTTATTTTACGTTAGGCTCAACTTGTTTGGAATTGGATTTTGGCAGGTCTTCTTATAATATTCAGTGGCTGGGTCACTAATTTCATTCAACCAAACGCACCAGTATTTGACGTGGTATGGGAAGTAGTTTACGTCAGTGTTGCACGACTCGGATGGAGTATTGCTATGGCTTGGATCCTTTACGCCTGTACTCACGGTTACGGTGGTGAGTTGCCTTTCGAATACTTTCACGATATTTTCAAGGGCTTGTCAAGGAATGGGATTTACATTTCGTAAGAGGTTCGAAAGTAAACATCATCAATATGTTTAGGATCAGTCACCAGGTTTCTTTCCCTACCGATGTTTGTACCTCTCAGCCGAATGTGCTATTCTATTTATTTGGTACATCTTGTGATACAAGTGGGAAACAACGCAACAGTGCGAACTGCCGCGTACAATACACCCTTCAGTATAGTAAGTTGCTATTATTTTTCATTGTCATTTGCATTCTCTATACCACCTACGATCAGTCAGAACATATGATAAACTTTCACTCACGAATCATTGCATCCTTAATGAATTTGACAATAAGAAAACTTTCGTTGCAGATATACTTAGTATGGGGTGATCTTGCGCTTTGTATTGCGATAGCCTTCATCCTCACTTTGTGTTTCGAATCTCCGATAATTACATTGGAAAAATTTTTTAGAGCTAAACGATCATCTCCAATCACGTAAGTCAAAATGTTGATGTCTTTATATGAATTATAATATTTAGCAACCAAACGACGAGAAGTGGACACCCATAGCTATTTTACGTATGTAATTTATACAGGTTGAAATATTTTTATTTGTATTTATAATAATTATTCACTGAATGGAATGAGGATCAAATTTCATTCACAGTAAGCAGATTTCTACGATAAAGAAAAGAGAACTTGCAGCAGTGATAAAAGAGTATTTGGCTCTAACCAGAGGACAAGCTGCTTCTGATTTAGCTGTAGAACGACCAATGGTAAGTTTCATCAATTGGACGTTAATAATCGACGAATCTAAGGATTTGAATTAAACTTGGTTTTTAATAGTCTCAACTAAACTTATGCCGGAATGTTTCTGAAGTACTTAACACCAGCTTAGTCAAAGGGTCGACGAAAACTCCTGCAGAATTAACAAAGGTTCGGTATCCCAATTAGATTCTTAATCACCGTTGTGTAATGTATTTCTCTATGGCATACGAAACTTCAATTGCAAAATTTCCCATCACAGGCGTGGGAGGATTGGAAATCTTTTTTTTTAAGAATTGAGAATCAAAGGGTTACGACCGGTGTGGAAATTGTTCAGATCGGATCTCCTGAATTCCAAATTGGAATGCCTAAACTGGAAATAGAATTCTTAATATTTCTTGCTGGTGTGAGTTGCGGATTGGGTGAAGCACCTGGCTTCACAGAAGCGGAATTTTTTGGACAAAAATCTCAGCTAGACTCTTGCAGTTGGAAAAATGAAGATCTAAGCCAGCTGTCGACATCAATTTCGACTCCATATGACAAACAAAGAAGGTAAAGGATAATCCAGTTGTATTAATTACCAAAAAAAAATCTAATTTCTAAATAATGTATAAAATATTAATAAAGAATTCTAAATCTCGTTAGCAAATTTTCTGGCTCTACATCAACTGGAATTGGATATCCAAACCGAAAAAATGGGATTTTACCTTGACCTGTAAATTTTCCAAAATATGAGATTTTTAATGTAATCAGTTTTGAAAAATAAATAAAGAAATAAAAGGGGGTGTCGTGAAAAGTTTATGGTATCCTAGGTATCCTCAATTGTTCCGATTTGATAATTCCGGTTTTATTACTACACTAATCAAAATAGACGTGTGCATTCCGTGTGTCATCCGTAATTCACTCATATCTTACACTGACGTATCAATAAGCTGATAATTCAATTATTTATAAATTCATCATCACCAACTTACAATATACCATTATCTAGTTGCCAACAGGGTAAAATTTAATACAACCAATATTGTCTATAATTCTATAGTCAGTATTGTCAGACGTTCAAGGCATTCTTCTCGATTTGTTCATAAGGATGGGTGTGAACAGCGATTCTAAATTTAGTAATTTTACCTTCAAAGCCGAGAACTTCACCTGGAATTGCAATGATTTGTTTGGTAGAGTCAGATTTAGCTGCTTCTTCCAATGATAGTGGCAACGAATTCTTTTTTCTGCGTCCCTTCGGAAGTCAAAATTAAACGAGACATGGCATTTTTTCATGCCCATCATTTGGTTGTAAAGTCCTGTGAATTTCAGATTTTTTCATCGAGCCGTTTCCGAGTTCCGAGAGACCGCGCAAGTTCGTCGAACAGGCCGACAGACAGACCGACATCTTTCTAAAAACCTGTTCTGCGGATTCTAGAGGGTCGAAAACGTGAAGATTCGTTGAAATTAGCAAAAGTCACTTTTCGACCAAAACCAATACTGTTCTTATATCACCGTAGATGATGAAAAGTAAAAAAAAACTAACTCTTGTCTGGAATGAAAGTTTTTTAAAGTGAAAAGCGTGATGAAATCAATGTCTAATCTTCATTTTTACAAAGTATAAAAATCAATATGTGATAATAAATATATGACATGCCCAGGCACTCTGATTCGTTTTCTAGCTGAACATCCTCGTGCTTCCCAGACCTAGCAAAGTGGGATTACAGGTACTGTATCTTGGATGATATCATTAGCACGACATTAGGCCAGGATAACATATCTGACTGATCAAAGATCGACATTGCGGTACGATCCGGTAATGAAATTCCAATCAGAATTTTTCCGTTTTCAAAAGATATACAACAAGTTTTTCCTAGCCTTATCCAAAGATAAGAATTTGTAGATTAATTACTACGTGACATCTCATTGCAGGTGGAAAGTTGCTCTTAATGATGTGAAGCAGTAGCTGTGTTGTTATTCGGTTCACGGTCCCTGAGCATAACGTATAGCCCCGGAAAAAATTGGTTAGTTTTAAAACGTAAATAACACCTAGACGCGTTGATAAATCCTGGTTATTTCTTGCCAAGAACAAGAAGAATAGAGACTTCCGGTTGCAGTTTTAATACCGAAAAGATCCCTGTTTGTTCCGCCGAAAAAAGTGCTTGACAAATGAATTTTTGAAAGGGCGTTGACGGGATGAAAATAAGTAACAGGTACGAAAGAATCTGTTTAACTGATGTTCTCAAGGAGTACTTATCTTTGAAATAGTGATTTATTAGACTATACTATATAATTTTCATTTTTTATTCTTCTTTCGTATTTGTAGTTTGTATTTTGAGCTGATAGCGTAAGGCGGATATTTTTTTCGAATTACTGACTATGCTCTTTCATTTAATTAATTTATTTTCCAAGCTCTTGTTGCTCTGCAACTAACAAAGACTTTTTCCATTTTAAAAAGCCAAATGTAGGCCTTGGTTTTCTAGGTTCAGGCAAGAAAAATGAATTTTTATGATTAATCGATGTCTCTAGATTTTATACGCGCTTCAATACTGTTTTATTTTCAGCGACTCTATATAATTCAATTTAGTGACTACAAATTGGTTGCAGTAGCGAAATGTGCTTGTTCCGCAACGGTTACGGGGCAGTTTTACTGCTCATTTTAACACAAAGTTTTGTTGGCGCATCCTTTGAAGAAAAGACTCCAGATGAGGCGGTGATTAGCTTCATGCAAGTGCCGTGGATCCGTAGGATTGAGTCAGTGACAAGATCTCTAGAGGGTGCCTGCGCCGAAGAGATCGAAGCAATGGAAGAAGCCATCGATGCTCAAGAGATATGGGCTCAACAAAGTACGATTACGATATCAGTTAATTTTTGCAAGATTACTCTTTTTTACGGGTATTACTATTTAGAAATCATACGAGAGGGATATTGTATATAGTAAATTGACATACAGCAACAGGATACAAAAAGAAAGCTAAGATACGTCGAGACTGATGAAATTAGATCTTTCATCGTCAGTTTTCCACATGGTGCGAAAATAACCTGTACTGTATAATTTCTTAACAGTGGTAGATGCCTGGTCGAAAATTCAATCTGGAATTTTGAAGGGAAATACCCGGGATCTCGGTATGTATGACGAATGCGTCGAAGCAAAAGGACAGTACAATGGCACCGATGTTCAGGGGAAACATTGCATGGTTTCGTTTCCTACTATGTCTTCGTCGGTATGTGTTCCGTCTTCGTGCAATGAGACGGATGTTGTCGAGATTATGAATGCCGTAATCCAGAGTTGGACGGGAATCCCCGGATTGGAACTCGAAATAACCAAAGTGTCATGCACGCCTGTAGACTCCGAGGCTTTTACCGTGGCAGAAATCATGACGATGTAAGCTAAGAAGGAAAAGACTTTCTAAATTTTGTCACATGTACGAAATACAAAGAATTTTGTATAATTTTACAGATTTTTCTTCTCAGCTGTTGGTGCCTTTATAATTTTCTGTACCGTCTGCGAATTTGTGAAAAAATGTAAACCCGCAGTCATATCTCCAGTCATAAACGAATTAATAAAATTTTCACTTTATACCAACGCCATGACTTTGCTGAGCACTAAAGTTTCTCCTCACATGATGCCTGCGATTCAAGGAATGAGATTTTTAAGCATGTGTTGGATTGTACTAGGTCATCATTACCTTAACTCATTACTCAGACCGGTGATCAATATTTTTGACGTCCCAGAAGTAAGTACAGATTTTCTTTGATATTATTCGATTCAAGTAACTGATTTATTAGGTAGTAGGTATTTGTTGCAAACGAATCATGGGGGATGCAAAATACCATGTAGAGCCCGCGCTTAAGCATATTTCTCTTTCGAATGCATGCTGCATAACTGATGTTGAAATACAAATTAGCTATATTATTATCAACTAAAAAAGGTAAATTAAGTTTAAACGATATTACACGTGACCTATGACAAACCTCAATTTTTATCCAAGCCAGGTATCATTTACGAGCCGAAATAGTATCTAATAATATTTCATTTACAGTGGATACATTCGTGGTTAGCTCTGTATATTGAGGTAGCACCGTTTGCTGTCGATACCTTCTTCGTGATCAGCGGCTTTTTAATGGCTTACTTGTTTCTCAAGTCGAAGCAACAGGGAAGGAGTTCTGATTTTCCAATGATGTATCTGCATCGTTACCTCCGGTAAGAGAAGAGACCTATGATATGAATTTACGGTTCTACAGCATTTCCCAACATTCTTGTATTTTTTTAGGTACATTTAACTTTCCCAACAAATTCAACCTTCTGTACCTATTCGAGTCTTTGATTTAATACGTGACTAATTTACATAAGCGTCTTTATCGCTCACTCATAAAGATTATGTTTGAATTTTCTGATTGTCCTAGATTAACACCATGCCTGGTTGTCCTTATGTTATTTTTTACGGTCCTGTTTCATCGCGTAGCGAATGGTCCTATCTGGAATACCGCAATCACTGAACAAGTTAATTTCTGTCGCAAAAATTGGTGGGTCAATTTATTATACGTTCAAAACTTCGTGAGGAAAAGTAATATAGTGAGTTACTTTATACCATTTCCGAATTATACGTACGTCTAATTTTGTTCTGTAATATGCGAATCAAAGTATGTTTGATTGCAGTGCTTAGGCCATACCTGGTACTTGGCAGTCGATATGCAACTTTTTTGGATATCTCCAATTATTTTGTACCCATTGCATCGCTGGCCAAAACGGGGTCTCGGAATACTCTGTGTCTTTCTTTTTGCTTCTGTGATCATACCAACTGTCATTCTCGCGATCAACGAGTATTCTCTCGCCCTAGTTCGTTTAGATGGGTCGTAAGTAGCTATTGACAATAAGTGATTATATTTTTGAGTGACATGATCAATATTTATCAACATTTCAGAATCAACAAACTCACTGACAACTTCTTCTATTATTACATTCCCACTTACACTCGGGCTTGCGCCTACTTCGTTGGGATGCTCTTGGGCTACGATGTAGCGAACAAGAAGAGGAATCTCACTCAGGTAGTCTCCGCAAAGCATTGGTTAGAAAATTGCATGAAATATTTAATATTTGACGATATTTTTTTTGTATATTTCAGTGGAACGTAGCGATTAACTGGATTGTATCGTGTATTTTTATGCTAATTTGTGGGTTAGCCACAAAACGATCCTGGGATTTTACATTGGATTATAATCTGGCATTGGAAACTATGTTTGCTATCACATTACGTCCTTTCTGGTCTATAGCCATCGCTTGGATCGTTTATGCATGCACTCAGGGCTATGGAGGCAAGTATCTGTAGAATTTATAATAAAACACATACTTTTACTAATTGAAAAGGACAGAAACATGTGGTATGAAGGTGCAATCATTGGACAATATACTGAAGATAATATTAAAATAGGGTTGGTAATATTTTAGGTCCTGTGACTAGGTTTTTGTCACTACCAATATTTTTACCTCTTAGTCGGTTGTCGTATTGCATTTATTTAGTACATATGGTGGTTCAATTGGCAAAGGTTTCTGCGACACAAACCTCTGGAAGATTTGATGATTTTTTATTGGTGAGTAGTTCTTATAGAGTTTTTTTTCTGTCTTTTCCTTTTACCTAAACTATATGACTAAAACTATACAAGTACATCTCTTTGTAGTTCAATGAAGTCTGGAGTGATTTAGTCCTGTCGATTGTCGTAGCATTTTTTTTGAGTTTATTCTTCGAATCTCCGGTAATAGTACTGGAAAAAATGCTCAAGAATTGTGGTCGCAAACTAAAATCCAATAAGGTCATGAAAGATGGCATAGTCAACAGAGGGATGACGGTGAGGTTATAGTCGGTGCGCTTCTTGCTCGATCACCACTGCTTTCAAACGACATCATACATTCTGAGATTTGGTCAGTGGATTTAGTGTAATTAGATATAGAAAAAATCTCATCGATCTTTACTCACGATATGTATCGCACATTTCAAAACACCAAGCGGATTATTCGACTGTAGTTCATTTGATATAAGATTTTGTATCTCTTGTAGTTCGTATTTCATGTGTAGTATAATTTCTAATAAAAATCCCTTTATTTCGGCTATGCTAATTCCAGTAAATACCTCATCCTTGAGAATATTTTTGATCCGGATTAGCAGTATTCTATAATTTCTATATTATCTATTGCATTCTTTGTATTGATGGGTAAAGAGACGAGACCTGTAACATAACACAGCACAGCGATATGTTTTTCAAAAAAAGAAAAAAGAAATAAATAACATCATTGAGCTACAAAACGATACTTTTATTTATTTTCCATTCATTTACCAATCATCGGCAAGAGGAAACTGTCTCCACCTTCAGCATCGTTGTTCTACATACTCCGAGGATCGTGCGTTCTTCTCGAAAGTAAGAAAATGTGGTAACGTTTGAATATAAATTACTACAAGTTTCAGCTGCTTAACTGAAAACTGATGGATGTCTACAAATATTTAAGACTTTCGATAAAATTTCAATCAGTTTAAAACATAAACAAAATTGTAAGAGAGACCTAATCTACTTCCATCTACTATCTTGTACAATCCATTATCTGCTAGACGTATCTCGGGAATGATAATACAACACTAGGGGTACCATGCGTAGGTTGGTTTTTCCGAGTCAGTAAAATTCTAAAAAAATCTTAGATACGAGTAAAGCTAGTCATTTGGTAAACAGTTATTGGAATCCCATATCACCTTATACTCCATGTCACAGGCTTTGGTTTTTCTTTTTTAGTTTTTTTTCTTCAACTTCTAAACGGAACAGTTTCGAAGAAGAACTGTAGGGAATGGGGTTTTTCATCTGTGATATGCGGCTCCTTTTAGGTAACTTTGATGACCTCATATTGCACAGCGTTGTTGCTCTCTTCCTAAGTTTCTTTAATCAACATAAATAATTCTATTATTCCTTTTTGTACGTGCAACTGCAGCACGGGATCTTGATTCTCAAGGTAACGTGTCACTCTCCATGTATTACTTTACTAGATTTTATGTAATCGTCAGTTGACGGATAACATAGTTCATTCATGGTTTCTCCGATCAAAATCTGATTTCAGATTACTGTATTGAATGTAAGTAATGTTTACAATCACGCGGAGTTATTAGACAGTGACAAAATTTGCTGCGCATTACGCAATGAGAGATAACGTCAAGATATCGCGATAAATACTTAAATGGTTCATCTTACAGCCCGAGAGAAAAAACGTGCTTGAACCAATTTGAAGGAATGGTTAAATACATTTATAGATTATGAATAAGATGCAAATGCGGTTTATCGTAATCACTCACGTCTGATTACGTAACGGGCTACAACCCTACGAAAACTTATATCCTCATGGAAATTGCAAAGTACGTTATTCGAAATTGGTTCTGTAATTTCTATAAAACAAAAATCTTATAAAATCATTTGTCTTTGGGTCGCTTGTATAAGACTGACCCCTTGTCAGCCAATATCTAACCTTTACTGTTTAGAGTAGAATCGATGCAACAATGAAGCTATGATATACCGGCACTCTAATTTATCTTTTAGTCGAGTATGTGTTTTCCCAGTCCTGGCGACGTGTGATTACGGTGATTATACGACTAAAAATTAAAGATCGGAAATTCCCAGTGATCACCTGATGATATTACACTGAGAGTCTTGCGAATTGCTATAAAAATTATAAGTTTCAATGAGCCTCATCAAAGGATAAGAATTCGTCGGTTGATTAATACATAAGATTTAAGCGGTCGGACAGCTGCTTATAACGACATGAAGCAGTAACCGTATTGTTATTTTATTCATACTCGCACAGCTACAGCATTGTGGACAACAAAAAACAACAAAAATGGTGTGTTTTAAAACGTGAATAAAATTTGGAAGCCTTGATCAATCCTGGATACTTTCTCTTTGCCGAATGAAAAGGGGGTGTATTAATAAATTCTAACTGAGTAACTTTTCTTGTTACTCTAGAATGTCAGAGCTAGAAAAATGATGGAAGCCTAGACTTACACTCGGGCTTGCGCCTGCTTCGTGGGAATGCTCTTAGGTTACGATGTTGCAAAGAGGAAAAGGAATTTCTCCAAGGTAACCGGGGCGAAGCAGTGATTAGAAAACTCCCTTAAATCTGTATTCTTAAAAATATTTATTTTAAGACGAATCTTTTTCCATATTTCAGTGGGTCGTGGCGATTAACTGGATTGTGACGTGTATTTTAATAGTTATTTGTGTATATTCTACAGAACTAGCATACAACAGTGATTATCAATACAACTTGGCATTGGAAACTATGTTTTTTTATAATCGATGCACTTTTTACTAAACTATATGTATAATGCCTTCAAAAGACTTTACGTATTCCGAAATTTAGATTATTTATGTAGTGAGATCATGACCGATCTTGACTTACAATATGAATCAAAATCGTTTGTTCGGCTAGGACTTAAGTATCTGCTTGTTGGTTTCACGAATGACGAGATTCTGCATTTTGCATTCTTTACAATTCAAATTTTATAAGTATTGTCTTTGTTATGTATAATAAATTACTTTTTATATCCGCTCGGCTATCTGTTGAATATCCCATCCAACAATATTATTGATCCAGTTTTCTCATTGGTGTATAGTTTCTATGATTTCTGTTTCATTCGTACGTACTGACGAATCGGTTGACTATTTTTTAAATTTTGATCAGCCTGTATGTGAATAAATAATCAACTTTTAATAAAAGTGTATTTAAAATAGAAGCAAAATTATAAGATAGGCTTAATCTGTTTTTATCTACCACTTCGTGTGATTCACAATATCGGCGAGACACATATGGTTGATTAAATAATTGACGCAGCTACTGAAGATAACAATTATCTCGAAAACAATAATATAAGACTAAGTACCATGTGCTTACTGGTTCTTAGAGGATACATCCTAATGAGGAAAAAAAAAGAAGATGAAAATCTCAAGCATATTCTACGTTACCAGATTTTATTGATTCGTCAATGGCTAGTACAGTCATAGTTTATCCGATAAAAATTTGATTTTAGATTATCGTCATTTATCGAAGTATTCTACCGAACCGCGACTAATTGTATGATAACAAAACGAAACTGAAAAGATTTGTTGTACAGAGATGATGCCAAGATATCGACTATCTAACAGTCAGTGGGAAAATACACATCGGAATTGGCTCTTTGAAATCAATTGCCTCTTATGCTTTGATGGTAGAAATCATATTTTCATATTTTTATTTCCCCAAAGTGTGATGTAGTGTAGTTGTACGTTGCACGATTGATGCAAACCAAGTTGAAAAAAAAAAAAAAAAAATAGTTACGGGATACTGTGAGCAGACGACGTTTGCTTTATTTTTAAGGCGAGTAGATTTTTACAGTAGTTAGTTTTAAATCAGCAACATCACTTCATAATTTCGAATTTGCAAATAGCAGGCTGCGCAGAAGGTATATATAGGTATACTTACATTTTGGCGGCTATTATTATTCCCGGCTAATCCATGGCTACCGCTTATAACTCTACTTAAACTGTACTTTTTTAATCCCCGCGATCACTGATCTGGATGAGCCTGATTAATTCCTTATTCATTTTTAAGCCACCCACAAACAGTAGCTAGGTGACAAAGATACCAATAGCGTTTGTGTATGTATGTATACGTAAGTACATATTACTAATTTATCAGAAAGAATTTTTAAACCAAACGTGAAGTATGTGTCATTATTATACAATCTTGATTCTTAATCTTCTCGTTTTATTTATCTCCAAAGATATCACCAAATCTGGTTTTGATTAAACGTGTCTTTGATAATGGGGAATTTGAATTCTAGATGATCCAGAAGATCCATTATTAATTTTTATAACTTAGAGGATAGATCAGAGTTTTTAAGATTAACGACAAATTTTTAATTTTTTTTAAAGTTGGGGAAAACCCAATATCATATAGGTCGTATTTATGGGTTGTAGGGAAACGTACATGTTGTGTCTAAAGAAGCCACGATGAAACCACATTTAATCATTTCCACTGCTAAATCGACTCGATACATAAAAAAAATTCTATGCAAAGTTCCAGCTCTTCATTTCGATGGGAACCCGTGCTAGTGAGCCCGTTTTTTGTCACGGAATCATTTTTCAGTTACCTACTTTAAATTTAGAAGAAATTCTTACCACTTTCATCTTGGACGGAAATTGGACAGTGATGCGGAAATTTGATCTGCATTTAATTGGCGGTTCTTCCTTTTTTCTTTCTTCTGTCAGCGGATGCGATTGTGTGTAGGTATTTCAATGTCAAGTTCACAGTTTCCATATACGGTGTATTTAAAGTTTTCTGTTAAGGGGTAGTGAATTTAAAAAATGAACTGTTGATTCGCATTAAACCGATATCTAATCTTTATTTTTGTCAAAGTAGAATCAATGAGATAATTAAGCTAGATGATATCCGGCTATTCTGATTCATGTTTTGGCTGAATATGGAATTTACCAGTCCTCATAATTTGTGATTACTGCAGACACTGTATCTTGGGCTACGTTGTTAACACAATCATAGGCAGGGACAAATTTGAGTGTGTAAAGGTTGATATTACTGCGTGATTATGCGATTATATCGCACTTGGAGACTTTTTAATTTCCAAGAATAATCGATAATTTTTTTTTAGTTCTTCAAAGATAAAAATTGGCATAATCAATAATACGTGAATTTAATCGACCGAAAAGCTGTTTATAAATAAGCGAAGTAGCACACGTATTATCATTGTGTTCATTGTCACGCAGCACAGCGTCGCCCTCAAAAACAAAAAACGTTAGTTTTAAATCGTTAATAAAATCTGGTCGCATTGATTAATTCTGGCGATCTCTCTTTTATGGTAAACAAGAAGAATGGGATCCCCATTCGGCGTTTGAAGATCGAGAAAATTACTTCTCTCTTCCGGAGAAATAAGTGCTCTGAAAATAATTCGTCGAAAGCGCGTTGCCGGGATGAAAAGAGTTAATAGGTATGAAAGAATGTTCAACTGCAGTTCAAAATGTAAGTATGATTTCAATGTTCATTTATCAAACTTGTCCAAGCACATTTCAAATTTTCATCATTTTCGTTGCTTATATCATGGTATGACAGAGTGAACGACTTCTCTTTTTCAATTTTTGGTTACACCCTCTGTTCTTCTTAAATTTCATCCCAAGCGCAATTCGAGTCGAAAGTTTAGATCCAATGATCAAGTACTTACTAGTCGTTTAACGCATTAAAATATTTTCACTATTCTTAACGATTGAAAAATTATGTTTGGAGCACATTTAATTTGACGTCTCTATTTCTTTCGCACACCTCTTAGCAGCAGGTCCAATCTCGAGTTCGATGGATTCACTATGAGAAATAAATTATTATATTCTTATACGTTTACGGTGACCAGTAAATTTTTGAAGATATTTGATTGAAGTAAAGAATAGGGGGTGTATTCAAAAACGTTACCAAACTGCTTTCTCTGTCACCCTACAGGATATGAACCATTAAAATGATGAAAATTCAGAAAATAGATACCACAGTTTGATAAATAATTAGTGGAATCATATTAAGTAAAAGTGGAAGTTGAATTGAATATTCTGTTACATTAACTTCTTTCATCGCAGCACTGATTTTATGAAGTCGTGTTTAACGCAACACTTGTTTCTCTACAACGAACAAATATTTCGTCGATTTGTGAAGCCAAATAGAATGTTGTTTATTTTCATATTCATAGTTTCGGGCAAGAAGAATAGATCGCACGGATTAAACGATGGGTTCGAATTTTATTCTGCTTTAAAAATAACCGTCCTTCTTCTTGCAGCTCTGCATAATTCCGTTTAGTGGCTACAGATCGATTGCGAGTAGTAGAATGTTCTCGTTCCGCAATGGACAAGCGGCAATGTTACTGCTCCTTTTGACACAAAGTTTGGTTTCTGGAACCTCCGGTGATGAGAATATCCAGGCGGAGGTGTTGGCCAGGGCGATTATTAACTCAAATGAGATTCCATGGATCACAAGGATTGACCCGCTAATACGTGCTTCGGAAACTTCTTGCAATGAAGATATCGCAGCAATGTCAGATGCCCTTATGGCTCAAGAGACATGGGCTATGCAAAGTACGGTTATGCTATTAATTATTTCTTGCAGAATCTTTCTTTTTTATGGGTGATGTGTTTTAAAAAACATAAGCAAGCGAGATTAGTACATTTAAAATTACATATACCTACGCAAAATGAGAAAAGTCTGATGTGAGATATGTTAGGGCTCAAGAAATTAGTCGATCTATCATAACTAGCCCGTAACAGGGTGTGCGTGAGAATAATCTGTCTGTGGTTTTTTAACAGTGGTGGATGCCTCGTCAAAAATTCAGTCAGGGATTTTGAAGGGAAACGTGCGGAACCTTGGTATGTACGACGAGTGCATTGAGGCCAAAGGACAGTACAACGGCACCGATGTTCAGGGGCAGTATTGCACGGTTTCGTACAGCTCCCTTTCTTCAGCAGTCTGTGTTCCCTCCTCGTGCAATGAGACGGAGGTTGCCGAGTTATTAAATTCCATCATCGAGAGCGTGCCAGTAATCACCGAATTGGGATTCGAAATAACCGGAGTGTCATGTTTGCAAGTAGACTCCAAGGACTTCACTCTTGGAGAAATTCTAACGATGTAGGTTAAGACGGTGAAAACTTTTGAAATGTTATCACGATTACGGAATGTGAAAAATTTTTCATCATTTTTCAGATCGTTCTTTGCGTTAGTTGGTACTTTCATGGTTTTGTGTACGATTTGCGAATTCGTTAAAAAATGTAAGTCAGAAGCTGTACCTCCGGTCGTAAATGGATTAGCAAAATTCTCACTTTATACTAACGCAAAGGCTCTGCTGAGCACCAAAGTATCTCCTCATATGATGCCAGCGATTCAAGGAATAAGATTTTTGAGCACGTGTTGGGTTGTGATCGGTCATCGTTACACAACCAGTGTAACTGTTCCATTAATCAATAATTCGGATATAATTGGAGTGAGTACAGGTTTTTCTATTACATTATTTAGTTCAAATGTCCGATTTATTTGAAAGTTAGATGTACATACATATCGATGCCTTAGCAGAAAAACATGCTATTTCTTATATCTTTAACATCCGAGACAATAGATTTTTCTACCAGAAATGACAATCCTCCATTTTGATCTAAGTCAAATTATATCACTGATAGTAAACCGTCGAAAAGCTAATAATAATTCATTTACAGTGGTTCAGTACGTGGACAGCTCTGTATGTTCAGGTGGCACCATTCGCGGTCGATACCTTTTTTGTGATCAGTGGCTTTTTGACGTCCTACTTGTTTCTCAAGTCCAAGCAATCGGGAAAGAAATCCAATTTTCTCATGATGTATTTTCATCGTTATATCCGGTAAGCAGAAATACCTCTGACTCAAGTTCTGTAGGGTGTATAAGAATAACAAGTCGATCAGACATATTAAAAGCTTGCAACAAATCCAACCTTCGTATCTCATACGAGACGATTCAATTTCGAAGTTCTTATTGCTCACTCACAACGATCTTACCTCGATTTTTCGATTTTCCCAGATTAACACCATGCCTAGCTGTTGTCGTGTTATTCATCGCAGTCCTTCTTCATCGCATTGCGAGTGGCCCTATTTGGGATACCGCAATGGCTGCAAGCATTGAATCCTGTCGAAAAAATTGGTGGATTAATTTATTATACGTGCAAAACTTTGTGAGGCGAACTGAGATGGTGAGCTAGTTTATATTATCACCGAGTTGAACGCGCCTCTAATTCTATTATGAAGTATGCAAATGACAGTGTGTATAATTATAGTGCGTAAGTCAGTCTTGGTACTTGGCAGTGGATATGCAACTTTTCTGGATCTCGCCAATTATTTTGTACCCATTGCACCGTTGGCCTAAATGGGGTTTCGGATTACTCTGTGTATTCCTTGCTGCGTCCGTGGTCACGCCAACCGTTCTTCTTCTGATCAACGAATACTCGAATGCAATTATTCGATTAAGTGGGCCGTAAGTAGCTGATGACAAAGAATGATCTGATTTTTGAGTAACGTGATTAATATTCATTGAAATTTCAGGACCGATGAGATGATGCAAAGTTTTTATTATTTCTACATTCCCACTTACACTCGGGCTTGTGCTTACTTTGTGGGAATGCTCTTGGGCTACGACGTAGCAAACAGGAAAAGGCATTTCTCCAAGGTAACTCGAGCGAAGCTGTGATTAAAAGAACTCCCTTGAATTTTCATTTTTAAAAATATTTATGTTAAGACGAATCTTTTTCCTTATTTCAGTTGATGGTAGCGATTAACTGGGTTGCCGCGGGTATTTTCATGCTAGTCTGTGGATTGGCTACAAAACGAATCTATGACCTTACGGCGGAGTACAGTCTGATATTAGAAACTGCGTTTACCATCATATTACGCCCTTTCTGGTCTATTGCCATCGCCTGGATCGTTTATGCATGTACTTTCGGTTACGGGGGTTAGTATTTGTTGAAGTTAGAACAGTTATCATGTTCTTACATTCGAAGGGTAGGGCATAAAGCATTTGAAAGATGTTGCAAAATTCTCACTATTTTTTTACTTATTGAAGAGGATGCCAGCATGGTATGAAGGCTGAATACATTGGATAATACTGAAACGATTGATAATATTTTAGGTCCTGTGACTAGGTTCCTGTCACTGCCGATATACCTGCCTTTATGTCGGTTATCATATTGCATTTATTTGGTGCATGTGATCATTCAAACAGCCAAAGGTGCTGCCGTACGTACCCCTGGCAGATTCACGGATTTTTTATGGGTTAGTATCTTTCAGAGTTTCTCTTTGTGACCTTCGTTCTACTTAATCTCTCTATGCTGTATACGAGTACGTTCTTATTTACAGTTTAACGAATGCTGGAGTGATATAGTCCTGTCGATTGTGGTGGCATTCATCTTGACTTTATTCTTCGAATCTCCGGTAATAGTATTAGAAAAAATGCTCACGAATCGTGGTCGTAGACAGAGTCCTGTGCGAGAGTCCAAGATGGATGTGGAAGGTGGCATTGAGAACAAGGAGATGATGAAAAATTAATCGATGCGCTGTTCACTCGACCAGTGCTCTTAGAATACTTCACTTATTTTTTAATTTGGTGTTTTTATGTAGAAAAAAACATTATCGATTTTCATTCGCCGTAGGTATCGAAATCGACAAGCCATTCATTCAAATGTACATATGCGGTTCATTAGCTAGGATGATATTTTGAATTTGTATTCTTCGTGGTTCGTATTCCATATGTGTTATATATTTGTTATCTATAATAAACGTTTTTCTATATACCTATATATCCGCAACGCTAATTCTTCAATACCTCTACCGATAATATTCTTCATCTGGTACATAATTCCTATCATTTTCTTTCCAGTCTTACGCACTGACCGATATAATTTAAATCGGTTGACACGGTATTGATCCCTAGTCACAACGTGTATCGAATATTTTAAATCGACAAGCAGTTTGTTTGGCTGTGTTTCATTTAGAAGTAGTATTTAAGTATACCTGTGGATATAATTGATGTGATATAAGATTTTGTATTTATTTTGTGCGGTATGAAGTTCATATATGTGTTACTTTGGTTATTTGTAATAAACTGCCAATTATTCTTGAGATATTAATCGTTTAATACCCTGTCTGATAATATCCTTAATCCGGTTAATCCTTGGTGAATAATTTCTATTGTTGTTGTTTCATTTCCACACACTGGCTGATAAGTAGATTTACGCAGAGACGCGACTTGTCTGTCATTTTTGAAAAACAATACCTCATTTAGTATCAGTAGCACGAAAATGACTGGCTTCGGTTACCAAAATAGTTAGATATATCATACGCAAAGATAATTTAACAGTATCGATATGGGGATGATGCCATTATGATGCACTGTTTATTCAAATATTACGTTTCTAATTATGATTCTTTAACATTGGGAAGTTTTTTGAGTAAAAATTATTACTTGTCGCAAGAATAGGCATTGGACAAAGATATAACTTGAGAAATTTCGAAAAGTCAATTCATAAAATTACTCTCCAATTCTACGCAGAAATATGATGTTTATCGTTCTCTCGTATTTCGAATCTGGAGTGACGCCTACCATAATTTTTTTATCTCATCTGTAGAGAAGAAAATTTGATCCTGTACGACAATCTTTGTAGTTGGCAATACAGGTACAACGAATTACGTAAAGACAAAATATCACATTAATTTTACGATCAATATTTATTTTCTATTATCACACATTCATTTACTAATATTTATTTTCTATTATCTGATGTCTAGATTAGAATTTTTCAAGATTTATGAAGGTAAGTTCTAGTAATCTTTGGGAAATACCCGATATCATATTGAGAAATACAGGTGTTGTCTACGGCAGCTATCATAACACAATATCCGACGACTCATATCCGGCTACTCCGTAGATATCTTCTACCAACGAAACTATACAGGTGCTGATTAAAGTTTCTTGGATTAATCGATCTACTTAGAAATCCTAAGCGTCCTACATATCGAATTGATTGATATTTTTAGATTTCCAATTAATTGGGGTTCTCCCGATTTTACCCGGGCAACACCGTGCCATAAATAGCATTCAATAGTTATCGGATATGTCATCTGATTTCGATGAATTATTTACTAAATTTAGATTTAGAATATTTTATCACACACGAACGACTGCAGTCACCGTTCTTCATGATTCCGATTTTCATTTTATTATATTAACATGAGTATTAGGTGAGATGAGTGTACGCTTCGATTTTTTTTCAATGTCCAAGCCTCCGCATTTCGAAAATTTGGTGTGATTTAAGTTTTCGAAAGTGTGTGGTACTGATTGATTCGAAACCATACTCAAAAAAGCCAACAGTCGTTAATTAAGGTTAAAACGTCTGTTCAATTTGGTCAATCGAATGCAGATCCTAATTTGTTTTTTGCGAAGGTGAAACCCTTGCACTTTGTGACGAGATTCAGTCATTGATGCTGCTTCGTTCTGGAATTGCCTCTCTTCTAGGGAATATCCTCTGGGATGCGGTATCGGATTGTTATCTGCGGTGCAATATTAACCGATCAATGATCGAAGTGACTGTACAATCACGATCATATCGCGCTCGGGGTTTTATAAATATCCAAGAATGGGTAATGAGTTCTTCTGATCTTGGCCAACGATAAGCAATTGCAGAGTAATGATAAAGTGAGATTAACACCACTGGATAGATATTTATAGCGCCTTGTAGTAGCAGTTGTATTGTTATTGTGTTCATCGTCACACGCCAACATAGCGCGCGCAAAAACAAGGTTCGTATCACAGAAAGTGCGTGAAATCATTTCGCCAAAAATGAGAATAATCAAAGCTTTTATTTTGCATGTAAAGATCGAAGATAGATTTTTTTGCTGACGAGCTTTCGAAAAGTTTCTGTTAGGATAAAAAGAGAAGTTTTAGAGCTTATCCTTCTTCATTTTCAAATCAAACAAGGCCCCTCCAATTTGTGACATCTACTGCGCACTTAGCGCATTTTCATATTAACTTTTTACGTTCCGGCAAGGAACAGAAGTATCTCGATTTTGACATGCCAAATGAAAACATCATTCTTTTAGTCGTCCATTAAAAAAAACATCACAGGATTGATCAACCGGTTCAGATTTTGTACACGCTTTAAAATTTGCTGACTGATTCGGTTTAGGAAGAAAAAATTGATTGCAGTAATAGAATGTTCTCCTTTCACAACGGATACGTGGCAGTTTTACTGCTTATTTTGACACAAAGTTTGGTTCACGCATCCTTCGGAGATGAAAAGATCCAGACGGAGGCCTTGGCCAACGCGATAATCAATTCCATGCAAATTCCATGGATCAGCAGGATTGATTCGGTGATACGTTCGTCAGAAACTTCCTGTGCCGAAGAGATCGAAGCCATGACAGAAGCCATTATGGCTCAAAAGACGTGGGCCCTACAGAGTACGGTTATGAATTATATTAATTCTTGCAGGATCTTTGTTTTTCGTTTTATAAATCATAAGTAGGGGAGATTACAAAGTGTAAAAATTTGAGAAAATTGATCCATCATTACTATAGTCTTTCACGGGGTGTTCGTATGTGAAAATAACCTATTTGGGATTTTTTAACAGTGGTGGATGCCTCGTCAAAAATTCAGTCTGGAATACTGAAGGGAAACTTGCGGGACCTGGGTATGTACGACGAGTGCATCGAGACCAAAGGACAATACAACGGCACCTATGTTCAGGGGCAATATTGCACAGTTTCGTTCAGCGCCCTTTCTTCAGCAGTGTGTGTTCCGTCTTCGTGTAATGAGACGGATGTTGCTGAATTAATAAATTCTGTCATTCAGAATGTGACGGTAATCGCTGAATTGGGACTCGAAATAAGCGGAGTGTCATGTGTGCGAGTGGGCTCCGAGGATTTCACCACGGGAGAAATCATAACGATGTAAGTTTAGACAGTGAAGATCTTTCGAAATTCCATCACACTAAGGAGATACAGAAAATATTACATCATTTTTCAGATTGTTTTTTTCGGTGGTTGGTGCCTTCATAATTTTCTGCACTATTTGTGAATTCGTGAAAAAATGTAAACCAACAGCCATACCTCCGGTCATGAACGAATTAACTAAATTTTCACTCTATACCAACACAATGGCTCTGATGAGCACTAAAGTTACTCCTCAAATGATGCCCGCAATTCACGGCTTAAGATTTTTGAGCATGTGTTGGGTCGTGCTTGGTCATCGCTACGTGAACACATTATTTGGACCGTTGATCAATACTTCTGACGTCTTGGAAGTGAGTATGGGTTTCATTTGACACTATTTAATTTGAATAAGAGGAAAAATGGATACGAACAGTTCTGCAAATACACATATTAAACGTTGTCTGTGATGCTCCGATATTAATAATTATTTATTTATAGTGGTACAGCTCATGGACTGCGGTATACATTCAGACTGCACCGTTCGCCGTTGACACCTTCTTCGTGATAAGCGGCTTTTTGATGTCTTACTTGTTTTTCAAGTCCAAGCAATCAGGAAAGAGATCCAACTTTCCCATGATGTATCTTCATCGTTATCTTAGGTGAGAAAAAAGACCTTTTTTGATTAAAACATTAGGGTACTTTGCAGCCTCCTTTAGAACTCTTCAGTCTCGGGATTCATTGGTCAACTCACTCGAATCAATTTTTTAATTGTTCTAGACTAACACCATGCTTTGCTGTAGTCATGTTATTTACCGTCGTTCTTCTTCATCGCGTCTCGAATGGCCCCGTTTGGGGTACCTTACTATCTGCAACTGTTGAAACTTGTCGAAAAAATTGGTGGGTCAATTTATTATACGTCCAAAACTTGGTCGACGTAAACAGTATGGTGAGTTATTTTGTAATATTATCAAGTTAAACAAGTACGACTGATTCTAGTCTGCAGTGTGCGAATTTAAATATGTTTGATTGCAGTGCTTAGGTCATTCTTGGTACTTGGCAGTCGATATGCAACTTTTTTGGATTTCTCCATTTATTTTGTATCCACTGTATCGATGGCCAAAATATGGACTCGGAGTACTCGGTATGTTCCTTCTTGCTTCCGTAATCACACCAACCGTTATTCTTGCTGTCAAAAATTACTCCAACGCAGTTATCCGCCTCGGTGGAACGTAAGTATAAACTTATTATACTGAGTGATGTAACTTTGGCACGATTATATTAACATTTATCAAAATTCCAGAATAGACGAGATGATGTACAACTTTTTCTATTTTTACATTCCAACTTACACTCGGGCTTGCGCCTATTTCGTGGGAATTCTTTTGGGCTACGATGTAGCAAATAAAAGGAGGCATTTCAGTAAGGTATAGTTTTAACCAAGCCTCAATTTGTAAATTTTATTCAATATTAATTTTTCTATTAATTCATTTTTGAATCAATGTTTTCTCTTATTCAGATGAACGTTGCGATTAACTGGACTGTGGCGTGTATTCTGATGCTAGTATGCGGGCTAGCCACGAAACGACTTTATGATATCAGCTTAGGTTACAATAAAGGAATGGAAATTGCGTTCTCTATCCTATTACGTCCTTTCTGGTCAATCGCTATCGCTTGGATTGTGTATGCATGTACTTCCGGCTACGGAGGTTAGAATTTGTATAAGTTATTGTAGTTATGACGTTTGAAAAATATTGCAAATTTTTTACTATTCAAATCATGGTATGAAATTTGATAATATAATTACTATATGATACTGAAGTGGTCGAAAATATTTCAGGTCCTGTTACTAGATTTTTGTCACTACCGATATACCTGCCTTTAAGTCGGTTATCCTATTGCATTTATTTGGTGCATATGGTGATTCAAGCGACGAAGGTTTCCGCGACACAAACCCCAGCCAGATTTGCGGATTTTTTATTGGTGAGTTGTCCGTTTTCTATGACTTTTTGTTCTATTAAAGTACTTAATCTCTTCAACTTCAATAATGAGCACGTTTCTTTGCAGCTAAACGAGTTCTGGGCTGATTTAGTCCTGTCCATTACGATAGCGTTTTTCCTTAGTTTATTCTTCGAATCTCCAGTAATAGTATTAGAAAAAATCCTCACGAATTATGGTCGCAAACCTACAGCCCGCGAAGGACGTCGCCCGGTTATAGAATCTACGATAGACGTTGAAGGTGGCGTAGACAACGAAGGGATGACGAAAACCTAATCAGTGGAGAGTGCGCTTCTTACTTGATCTGTTTTTCGAAATGCTTCTCACATTCTAATATTTGGCATAATCATGTAGCGAGCTCATTACCGATTGCTACCTACAGCAGGTATTGACGATTCGAAGCCGATCGGAGACGTATAAATATTGTAATTGTGATAAGACGGAGGAAATTTGTATTATATTAGTTTAATAAATTATTTATTTTGTTACTAGATGACTTAATGAACTTACGTATCCATCTTATTGTAGCTACATATAATTTTATCAACTTATTAACACGATAGTTTCGAGCTTATCCAATTTATCGTCATGTTGTATGACAAATTTACAAAATTACGAAAGATTATTTGGTTTGAATATCTATTCCAGTAAATTTGTACAATAAAATCGACTTAATTTTAAGTTGGTCCGTTGTTTGGACCAACAAACTGCTATTTAGTGGTCAATAAAATCAAATTGTAAGGGTTCGATCCCGTTTGCCGAAAATGGTGTACCAAATATCTACGACGATGTTATGATCTCACTGTATTATCTCCAATGAGAAAACCTGTCGAGGTGTCACTAGTTGATTTTACCGAAATATTACACCGTGTCTTGGTTTATCTCGCGGTGCAGCTGCCATGTCTGTCGAAGAGTAATGGGATTTGCTGATACTGTCAATTCTTTAATCTTCTCAGCTCTAATCAAATATCTATGTATGTGCTAAAAATTTGTGAAGCTACACAAATTGGTTTAAAATCGTTGTTGGTGATTGTTCAAGAAACCTCCACACATACAATATGTGATACGTATCGCAATTCAACGTGACAAAGTCCACGAAAAAGTCCCAATTTTTTAAGTAGATTTGATTTGCCGATTAAAGATGTTAATTTCTGATGCGATTATCAATCTGCGATTTGATTCACTAATCTACCGCTACGTCTTCTGAATGAAGGTACAAATTTGAAATCAGAGTACGCCTGTAACTAGTCATTCGTGGTATTGACGTTGACTTCTAATCATCAGTAGTGCAAATTGTCAAAGAACTCCAAATTATGTTATCTACTTATTGTTGTCGTATTGGTGATTTAATGAGTAAACTCAGACGAGTGAGTGATCGAGTTTAGATTTACGGTAATTTAAATTTTGGAGTGATCATCGATTTTTCGAATTCGATTCAGAAGAGGGCGGGTAGTAGTTATCAAGAAGTGCAGTGTTCTCTGTGCTCATACTGGACACGTTATTTAGTTTTATTATAACGAATCGGTAGCTATACAGTGGCAAAATGTTTTTATTTCGTACCGGGCAGGCGACAATCTTATTGCTGGCTTTAACGCAAAGTTTCGTTTTCGCATCATTAGAAAATGAGATGATAGTTGGCTTTCTACAAAAATCATGGATTGAAAGGATCGATTCGGTTTCACGCCTATCCGAAACTACTTGCGCGGATGATGTCGCGGCGTTGATGGAGGCCGTTCAATCCGGAGAGACGTGGGCATTGAACAGTAAGAATATGCTGATATTTTCAGGTTTTATCGAGAATAGTTATTGAGACAGAGATGAATTTACAAGAATAGGAAAAGACAGAAGGCGAAAATATTTTTGAATTGATTCGTTTAATTTTGCGAAGATATATTGATTTTTTTTAAGTAACCCTTATTTGTAAATGGCACGATAGAAGTTGTGGGATAACATGTTGATCGTGATGTTAGGAACGGAATCAGTGAGTGCTAAAAGAGTTACAAAATTTTTTGGAGTTCATTTCTGTCAGGCTCGAGAGTGTCGAGACATTTAGGAAAGGAGATTGTATTGTTTTGGGATATGTATTTGGATTCTGAATAGTAAAACTTAAAAACTGAAGTAGGATAGGCACTTCGAAACATTTATTAGTTCTAAAATTGAATGAATCAATATTTCGATGTTCTTTTTCTCATGAAAAATAATTTAGTAGCAGTTCCTGTAACAATTTCATCGTCACCTCGTCGTATTGTTTCATTGACAGTGATGGATGCCTCATCAAAAATTCAATCTGGAATCTTAAAAGGAAATGTTCGAGATCTCGGAATGTACGAACAGTGTATCGAAGTAAACGGACAGTATAACGGCACCAATATCCAGGGGAAACATTGCACGGTTTCGTTCAGCTCTCTTTCTTCGGCGGTGTGTGTTCCTTCATCGTGCAATGAGACGGATGTTGAGGAGATTATAAATGCTGCCCTCCAGAATGTATCGGAAACCATTAGTTTAGACCTCGAAATAAACGGAGTAGCATGTGTGCGAGTAGGCTCCGAAGATTTCACTACGGGAGAAATTATAACGATGTAAGCCAAGACAGGAAAGACTTTCGGCACATCTTAACGTATATTAAATATTGAGAATTTTGAATCATTTTTCAGAGCATTCTTCTCGGCGGTTGTTGCTTTTATAGTTTTTTGTACAATTTGTGAATTCGTGAAAATATCTAGACCCAACGGCGTATCTCCGATCATAAACGTATTGGCAAAATTTTCGCTCTACACTAACGCATTGGCTACACTCGACACAAAAATATCTCCTCGGATGATGCCCGCGATTCAAGGTCTAAGATTTATAAGTACGTGTTGGGTCGTAATTGGCCATCGTTACTTAAACACATTATTTAGGCCAATGGTCAATTCTTTGGACATCCTAGAAGTGAGTACAGATTTTCTATCGACAATATTTAATCTTAATGTCTGGTTTATTCTATGCCTGGTATTTGAGTTACGTTAAAATATTATAACACGTTATATATATGGTGACCGATAGCCATTCAAAAACGTACAATAACAACTATTCATTTGCAGTGGTATAATTCATGGACTGCCGTGTACATTGAGGCAGCGCCGTTTGCTGTCGACACCTTTTTTGTGATAAGCGGCTTTCTAATGGCTTACTTGTATCTCAAGTCAAAGCAATCAGGAAAGAGATCCAATTTTCCGAAGATGTATTTTCATCGTTATCTTCGGTGAGAAAAAAGTCATTTGATTTGAACATAATTACGATACCCAGATCTTCCCAAAATTTTTCTCAACGATGTTTCCGCGTAAAAATAATTATTCATAATATGAATCTTTGGTATGTAATCTCAATTGTTTGATTATCTCAGATTAACGCCATGTCTAGCAGCTCTTATGTTATTTGTTGCGGTTTTACTTCATCGCGTTGGGAATGGTCCTCTTTGGGATACTATACTCTCTCAGTACGTGAATAATTGTCAAAAAAATTGGTGGGTCAATTTATTATATGTCCAAAATTTGGTGAACATAAATGAAATGGTGAGTTATTTTGTAATATTACCGAATTGAGCATATTGTCAAATTCTGTTTAGAAATATGCGAATGAAAGTTTGTATAATTGCAGTGCTTACTACATTCTTGGTACTTGGCAGTCGACATGCAACTCTTTTGGATCTCTCCATTTATCGTATACCCATTGCATCGCTGGCCAAAATATGGACTTGGAATACTCTGCTTGTTACTTATTGCTGCCGTGGTTACGCCAGCTGTTGTTCTCGTGGTCAACGAGTACAGCAATGCAGTTCTTCGCCTCGACGGACTGTATGTAGTTGTACAAACAATAAATTATATGAATTTCAAGTAACTCGATTAACGTTTATCATAATTCCAGATCAGATGACTTGACCTTTAACTTTCGCAATTTTTATATTCCCACTTATAATCGGGCTTGCGCCTACTTCGTCGGAATTCTCTTGGGCTACGATGCTGCAAATGGAAAAAGGAATCTCGCGAAGGTAGACTGAACGCAGCCATGTCCCAATCCCATCATAAAATTATGAAATTTATTTATTGTTGTACAATAATTTTTCTCTGTTTTAGTGGAACGTAGTGATTAACTGGATCATGGCTTGTATTCTTATGTTAGTATGCGTACTGTCTACCCAACGCATCTACAACACTACATTCGATTATGACAAGACTTTGGAAACTGCATTTGCCCTCTTATTACGTCCCTTCTGGTCCGTTGCCATCGCTTGGATTGTTTATGCATGTTCTTTTGGCTATGGAGGTTAGTACCTGAAAAAGTTACGGTATTTATGGTGTTTTATTATTCAAATAGTACGAAAGTTCATAATATATACTATAGATAATACTCAAGTGATTGAAAATATTTCAGGTGCTGTTACTAGGCTTCTGTCTCTGCCGATATTTCTGCCTTTAAGTCGATTATCATATTGCATTTATTTAGTGCACTTGGTGATTCAAGGGATAAGAATTTTTACTGCGCAAACCCCTGGTAGATTTGTAGATTTTCTAATTGTGAGTGATTTTTTATATTAATTATGTGATTTTTTATTCCATCAATTTTACGAACCTCAACAATCGATATTTCTTTACAGATAAATGATTTCTGGGCTGATTTAATTCTGTCAATTGTGGTGGGGTTCGTCTTCAGTTTATTCTTCGAATCTCCAGTGATAGTATTAGAGAAATTGCTCACAAGTCGTGGTCGAAAACAAAGTTCAGTGCAAAAACCAAAGAAGGATGCGGAAGATGGCATAGACAACAAAGGGCTGACTGAAAGCTGATCGATTTACCTCAGCTACTCATTCATTGCATTCAAAAAACTTCGAACATTTTGAAACTTGGTGTAAATATGTCATCGATCTTCAAGTACGACACTTATCGAACGTTTGAAGCCGTTGAGTGGCTTAGAAATATTATGATTCTCGCATATACGCCATGAAATTTGTATGGTTCTAATATGATGTATAATGAATTATTTATTATTGTAGGGGATGACTTAATGTACTTGTATGTCTACTTTGTAATTAAAATTTACAACATCGTATAATTAGCTCGATAAGTCTAAGTTTATCGACATAATCTCCAGCTGCATGAAGAGATTAATAATCCATTGGAACTAATCTAATCTTGACTAGACGAATCACTGCCACGGTTATAATATCTCAGTTGTTGATTTTTCCATTTAATTTCTACAAGATAATTACCAAATTATGATTCATTGATTTAATGGGCTCATTTGGACATATACAATGACTGTTACAGCTACAAATACATTATCGATAAGGAAAAATCTCTCACCTTCTTGAGCACTAAACGTTTGATAAATACAGATCGCGAACACGAGACTCAATTGAATCTCGTGCCCAGTACAATTGAGAAATTTTTTGACACGTTCTGTAGAACGTATTCTGTAGAAACGTATTCGGTAGAAACATATTCTGTAGAAACATATTCCGTGGAAACGTACCAGGGAGCGTTCTGTATAAACGTATTCTGTAGAAACGTATTCTGTAGAAATGTATTCTGTAGAAACGTATTCTGTAGAGACGTATTCTGTAGAAATGTATTCTGTAGAAACGTATTCTGTAGAAACGTATCAGGGAGCGTTCTGTAGAAACGTATTCTGTAGAAATGTACCAGTGAAAGTTCTGTGGAAACGTATTCTGTAGAAATGTATTCTGTAGAAACGTATTCTGTAGAAATGTACCAGTGAAAGTTCTGTGGAAACGTATTCTGTAGAAATGTAGTCTGTAGAAACGTATTCTGTAGAGACGTATTCTGTAGAAACGTATTCTGTAGAAACGTATTCTGTAGAAACGTATTCTGTAGAAACGTATTCTGTAGAAACGTACCAGTGAAAGTTCTGTAGAAACGTATTCTGTAGAAACGTATCAGGGAGCGTTCTGTAGAACCGTACCATGGAGCGTTCTGTAGAAACGTATTCTGTAGAAATGTATTCTGTAGAAACGTATTCTGTAGAAACGTATTCTGTAGAAACGTACTAGTGAAAGTTCTGTAGAAATGTATTCTGTAGAAATGTATTCTGTAGAAACGTATTCTGTAGAACCGTACCAGGGAGCGTTCTGTAGAAACGTATTCTGTAGAAATGTATTTTGTAGAAACGTATTCTGTAGAAACGTATTCTGTAGAAACGTATTCTGTAGAACCGTACCAGGGAGCGTTCTGTAGAAACGTATTCTGTAGAAATGTATTCTGTAGAAACGTATTCTGTAGAAACGTATTCTGTAGAAACGTACTAGTGAAAGTTCTGTAGAAATGTATTCTGTAGAAATGTATTCTGTAGAAACGTATTCTGTAGAACCGTACCAGGGAGCGTTCTGTAGAAACGTATTCTGTAGAAATGTATTTTGTAGAAACGTATTCTGTAGAAACGTATTCTGTAGAAACGTATTCTGTAGAAACGTATTCTGTAGAACCGTACCAGGGAGCGTTCTGTAGAAACGTATTCTGTAGAAATGTATTCTGTAGAAACGTATTCTGTAGAAACGTATTCTGTAGAAACGTACCAGTGAAAGTTCTGTACAAACGTATTCTGTAGAACCGTACCAGGGAGCGTTCTGTAGAAACGTATTCTGTAGAAATGTATTCTGTAGAAACGTATTCTGTAGAAACGTATTCTGTAGAAATGTATTTTGTAGAAACGTATTCTGTAGAAACGTATCAGGGAGCGTTCTGTAGAACCGTACCATGGAGCGTTCTGTAGAAACGTATTCTGTAGAAATGTATTCTGTAGAAACGTATTCTGTAGAAACGTATTCTGTAGAAACGTACCAGTGAAAGTTCTGTACAAACGTATTCTGTAGAACCGTACCAGGGAGCGTTCTGTAGAAACGTATTCTGTAGAAATGTATTCTGTAGAAACGTATTCTGTAGAAACGTATTCTGTAGAAATGTATTTTGTAGAAACGTATTCTGTAGAAACGTATCAGGGAGCGTTCTGTAGAACCGTACCATGGAGCGTTCTGTAGAAACGTATTCTGTAGAAATGTATTCTGTAGAAACGTATTCTGTAGAAACGTATTCTGTAGAAACGTACTAGTGAAAGTTCTGTAGAAATGTATTCTGTAGAAATGTATTCTGTAGAACCGTACCAGGGAGCGTTCTGTAGAAACGTATTCTGTAGAAATGTATTCTGTAGAAACGTATTCTGTAGAAACGTATTCTGTAGAAACGTACTAGTGAAAGTTCTGTAGAAATGTATTCTGTAGAAATGTATTCTGTAGAACCGTACCAGGGAGCGTTCTGTAGAAACGTATTCTGTAGAAATGTATTCTGTAGAAACGTATTCTGTAGAAACGTATTCTGTAGAAACGTATTCTGTAGAAACGTACCAGTGAAAGTTCTGTAGAAACGTATTCTGTAGAACCGTACCAGGGAGCGTTCTGTAGAATCGTATTCTGTAGAAATGTATTCTGTAGAAACGTATTCTGTAGAAACGTATTCTGTAGAAATGTATTTTGTAGAAACGTATTCTGTAGAAACGTATTCTGTAGAAACGTATTCTGTAGAAACGTACCAGTGAAAGTTCTGTAGAAACGTATTCTGTAGAACCGTACCAGGGAGCGTTCTGTAGAAACGTATTCTGTAGAAATGTATTCTGTAGAAACGTATTCTGTAGAAACGTATTCTGTAGAAACGTATTCTGTAGAAACGTACCAGTGAAAGTTCTGTAGAAACGTATTCTGTAGAAACGTATCAGGGAGCGTTCTGTAGAACCGTACCATGGAGCGTTCTGTAGAAACGTATTCTGTAGAAATGTATTCTGTAGAAACGTATTCTGTAGAAACGTATTCTGTAGAAACGTACTAGTGAAAGTTCTGTAGAAATGTATTCTGTAGAAATGTATTCTGTAGAAACGTATTCTGTAGAACCGTACCAGGGAGCGTTCTGTAGAAACGTATTCTGTAGAAATGTATTTTGTAGAAACGTATTCTGTAGAAACGTATTCTGTAGAAACGTATTCTGTAGAACCGTACCAGGGAGCGTTCTGTAGAAACGTATTCTGTAGAAATGTATTCTGTAGAAACGTATTCTGTAGAAACGTATTCTGTAGAAACGTACTAGTGAAAGTTCTGTAGAAATGTATTCTGTAGAAATGTATTCTGTAGAAACGTATTCTGTAGAACCGTACCAGGGAGCGTTCTGTAGAAACGTATTCTGTAGAAATGTATTTTGTAGAAACGTATTCTGTAGAAACGTATTCTGTAGAAACGTATTCTGTAGAAACGTATTCTGTAGAACCGTACCAGGGAGCGTTCTGTAGAAACGTATTCTGTAGAAATGTATTCTGTAGAAACGTATTCTGTAGAAACGTATTCTGTAGAAACGTACCAGTGAAAGTTCTGTACAAACGTATTCTGTAGAACCGTACCAGGGAGCGTTCTGTAGAAACGTATTCTGTAGAAATGTATTCTGTAGAAACGTATTCTGTAGAAACGTATTCTGTAGAAATGTATTTTGTAGAAACGTATTCTGTAGAAACGTATCAGGGAGCGTTCTGTAGAACCGTACCATGGAGCGTTCTGTAGAAACGTATTCTGTAGAAATGTATTCTGTAGAAACGTATTCTGTAGAAACGTATTCTGTAGAAACGTACCAGTGAAAGTTCTGTACAAACGTATTCTGTAGAACCGTACCAGGGAGCGTTCTGTAGAAACGTATTCTGTAGAAATGTATTCTGTAGAAACGTATTCTGTAGAAACGTATTCTGTAGAAATGTATTTTGTAGAAACGTATTCTGTAGAAACGTATCAGGGAGCGTTCTGTAGAACCGTACCATGGAGCGTTCTGTAGAAACGTATTCTGTAGAAATGTATTCTGTAGAAACGTATTCTGTAGAAACGTATTCTGTAGAAACGTACTAGTGAAAGTTCTGTAGAAATGTATTCTGTAGAAATGTATTCTGTAGAACCGTACCAGGGAGCGTTCTGTAGAAACGTATTCTGTAAAAATGTATTCTGTAGAAACGTATTCTGTAGAAACGTATTCTGTAGAAACGTACTAGTGAAAGTTCTGTAGAAATGTATTCTGTAGAAATGTATTCTGTAGAACCGTACCAGGGAGCGTTCTGTAGAAACGTATTCTGTAGAAATGTATTCTGTAGAAACGTATTCTGTAGAAACGTATTCTGTAGAAACGTATTCTGTAGAAACGTACCAGTGAAAGTTCTGTAGAAACGTATTCTGTAGAACCGTACCAGGGAGCGTTCTGTAGAATCGTATTCTGTAGAAATGTATTCTGTAGAAACGTATTCTGTAGAAACGTATTCTGTAGAAATGTATTTTGTAGAAACGTATTCTGTAGAAACGTATTCTGTAGAAACGTATTCTGTAGAAACGTACCAGTGAAAGTTCTGTAGAAACGTATTCTGTAGAACCGTACCAGGGAGCGTTCTGTAGAAACGTATTCTGTAGAAATGTATTCTGTAGAAACGTATTCTGTAGAAACGTATTCTGTAGAAACGTATTCTGTAGAAATGTATTTTGTAGAAACGTATTCTGTAGAAACGTATTCTGTAGAAACGTATTCTGTAGAAACGTACCAGGGAGCGTTCTGTAGAAACGTATTCTGTAGAAATGTATTCTGTAGAAACGTATTCTGTAGAAACGTATTCTGTAGAAACGTATTCTGTAGAAACGTACCAGTGAAAGTTCTGTAGAAACGTATTCTGTAGAACCGTACCAGTGGAAGTTCTGTATAAACGTATTCTGTAGAAATGTATTCTGTAGAAACGTATTCTGTAGAAATGTATTCTGTAGAAACGTATTCTGTAGAAATGTATTCTGTAGAAACGTACTAGTGAAGGTTCTGTAGAAACGTATTCTGTAGAAATGTATTCTGAACAAACGTATTCTGTAGAAACGTATCAGTGAAAGTTCTGGAGAAACGTATTCTGTAGAACCGTACTAGTGAAGGTTCTGTAGAAACGTATTCTGTAGAAATGTATTCTGAACAAACGTATTCTGTAGAAACGTATCAGTGAAAGTTCTGTAGAAACGTATTCTGTAGAACCGTACCAGGGAGCGTTCTGTAGAAACATATTCTGTAGAAACGTATTCTGTAGAAACGTATTCGGTAGAAACGTATTCTGTAGAAACGTATTCTGTAGAAAAATATTCTGTAGAAACGTATTCTGTAGAAACGTACCAGTGAAAGTTCTGTAGAAACGTATTCTGTAGAACCGTACCAGGGAGCGTTCTGTAGAAACGTATTCTGTAGAAACGTATTCTGTAGAAACGTATTCTGTAGAAACGTATTCTGTAGAAACGTACTAGTGAAGGTTCTGTAGAAACGTATTCTGTAGAAAAATATTCTGTAGAAACGTATTCTGTAGAAACGTACCAGTGAAAGTTCTGTAGAAACGTATTCTGTAGAACCGTACCAGGAAGCGTTCTGTAGAAATGTATTCTGTAGAAATTTATTCTGTAGAAACGTATTCTGTAGAAACGTATTCTGTAGAACCGTACCAGGGAGCGTTCTGTAGAAACGTATTCTGTAGAAATTTATTCTGTAGAAACGTATTCTGTAGAAACGTATTCTGTAGAACCGTACCAGGGAGCGTTCTGTAGAAACGTATTCTGTAGAAATGTATTCTGTAGAAACGTATTCTGTAGAAATGTATTTTGTAGAAACGTATTCTGTAGAAACGTATTCTGTAGAAACGTATTCTGTAGAAACGTATTCTGTAGAACCGTACCAGGGAGCGTTCTGTAGAAACGTATTCTGTAGAAATGTATTCTGTAGAAACGTATTCTGTAGAAACGTATTCTGTAGAAACGTACCAGTGAAAGTTCTGTACAAACGTATTCTGTAGAACCGTACCAGGGAGCGTTCTGTAGAAACGTATTCTGTAGAAATGTATTCTGTAGAAACGTATTCTGTAGAAACGTATTCTGTAGAAATGTATTTTGTAGAAACGTATTCTGTAGAAACGTATCAGGGAGCGTTCTGTAGAACCGTACCATGGAGCGTTCTGTAGAAACGTATTCTGTAGAAATGTATTCTGTAGAAACGTATTCTGTAGAAACGTATTCTGTAGAAACGTACCAGTGAAAGTTCTGTACAAACGTATTCTGTAGAACCGTACCAGGGAGCGTTCTGTAGAAACGTATTCTGTAGAAATGTATTCTGTAGAAACGTATTCTGTAGAAACGTATTCTGTAGAAATGTATTTTGTAGAAACGTATTCTGTAGAAACGTATCAGGGAGCGTTCTGTAGAACCGTACCATGGAGCGTTCTGTAGAAACGTATTCTGTAGAAATGTATTCTGTAGAAACGTATTCTGTAGAAACGTATTCTGTAGAAACGTACTAGTGAAAGTTCTGTAGAAATGTATTCTGTAGAAATGTATTCTGTAGAACCGTACCAGGGAGCGTTCTGTAGAAACGTATTCTGTAGAAATGTATTCTGTAGAAACGTATTCTGTAGAAACGTATTCTGTAGAAACGTACTAGTGAAAGTTCTGTAGAAATGTATTCTGTAGAAATGTATTCTGTAGAACCGTACCAGGGAGCGTTCTGTAGAAACGTATTCTGTAGAAATGTATTCTGTAGAAACGTATTCTGTAGAAACGTATTCTGTAGAAACGTATTCTGTAGAAACGTACCAGTGAAAGTTCTGTAGAAACGTATTCTGTAGAACCGTACCAGGGAGCGTTCTGTAGAATCGTATTCTGTAGAAATGTATTCTGTAGAAACGTATTCTGTAGAAACGTATTCTGTAGAAATGTATTTTGTAGAAACGTATTCTGTAGAAACGTATTCTGTAGAAACGTATTCTGTAGAAACGTACCAGTGAAAGTTCTGTAGAAACGTATTCTGTAGAACCGTACCAGGGAGCGTTCTGTAGAAACGTATTCTGTAGAAATGTATTCTGTAGAAACGTATTCTGTAGAAACGTATTCTGTAGAAACGTATTCTGTAGAAATGTATTTTGTAGAAACGTATTCTGTAGAAACGTATTCTGTAGAAACGTATTCTGTAGAAACGTACCAGGGAGCGTTCTGTAGAAACGTATTCTGTAGAAATGTATTCTGTAGAAACGTATTCTGTAGAAACGTATTCTGTAGAAACGTATTCTGTAGAAACGTACCAGTGAAAGTTCTGTAGAAACGTATTCTGTAGAACCGTACCAGTGGAAGTTCTGTATAAACGTATTCTGTAGAAATGTATTCTGTAGAAACGTATTCTGTAGAAACGTATTCTGTAGAAACGTATTCTGTAGAAATGTATTTTGTAGAAACGTATTCTGTAGAAACGTATTCTGTAGAAACGTATTCTGTAGAAACGTACCAGGGAGCGTTCTGTAGAAACGTATTCTGTAGAAATGTATTCTGTAGAAACGTATTCTGTAGAAACGTATTCTGTAGAAACGTATTCTGTAGAAACGTACCAGTGAAAGTTCTGTAGAAACGTATTCTGTAGAACCGTACCAGTGGAAGTTCTGTATAAACGTATTCTGTAGAAATGTATTCTGTAGAAACGTATTCTGTAGAAATGTATTCTGTAGAAACGTATTCTGTAGAAATGTATTCTGTAGAAACGTACTAGTGAAGGTTCTGTAGAAACGTATTCTGTAGAAATGTATTCTGAACAAACGTATTCTGTAGAAACGTATCAGTGAAAGTTCTGGAGAAACGTATTCTGTAGAACCGTACTAGTGAAGGTTCTGTAGAAACGTATTCTGTAGAAATGTATTCTGAACAAACGTATTCTGTAGAAACGTATCAGTGAAAGTTCTGGAGAAACGTATTCTGTAGAACCGTACCAGGGAGCGTTCTGTAGAAACGTATTCTGTAGAAACGTACTAGTGAAAGTTCTGTAGAAACGTATTCTGTAGAAAAATATTCTGTAGAAACGTATTCTGTAGAAACGTACCAGTGAAAGTTCTGTAGAAACGTATTCTGTAGAAATGTATTCTGTAGAAACGTATTCTGTAGAAACGTATTCTGTAGAAACGTATTCTGTAGAAACGTACCAGTGAAAGTTCTGTAGAAACGTATTCTGTAGAACCGTACTAGTGAAGGTTCTGTAGAAACGTATTCTGTAGAAAAATATTCTGTAGAAACGTATTCTGTAGAACCGTACCAGGGAGCGTTCTGTAGAAACGTATTCTGTAGAAATGTATTCTGTAGAAACGTATTCTGTAGAAACGTATTCTGTAGAAACGTATTCTGTAGAAACGTACCAGTGAAAGTTCTGTAGAAACGTATTCTGTAGAACCGTACCAGTGGAAGTTCTGTATAAACGTATTCTGTAGAAATGTATTCTGTAGAAACGTATTCTGTAGAAATGTATTCTGTAGAAACGTACTAGTGAAGGTTCTGTAGAAACGTATTCTGTAGAAATGTATTCTGTGCAAACGTATTCTGTAGAAACGTACCAGTGAAAGTTCTGTAGAAACGTATTCTGTAGAACCGTACTAGTGAAGGTTCTGTAGAAACGTATTCTGTAGAAATGTATTCTGAACAAACGTATTCTGTAGAAACGTATCAGTGAAAGTTCTGTAGAAACGTATTCTGTAGAACCGTACCAGGGAGCGTTCTGTAGAAACATATTCTGTAGAAACGTATTCTGTAGAAACGTATTCGGTAGAAACGTATTCTGTAGAAACGTATTCTGTAGAAAAATATTCTGTAGAAACGTATTCTGTAGAAACGTACCAGTGAAAGTTCTGTAGAAACGTATTCTGTAGAACCGTACCAGGGAGCGTTCTGTAGAAACGTATTCTGTAGAAACGTATTCTGTAGAAACGTATTCTGTAGAAACGTATTCTGTAGAAACGTACTAGTGAAGGTTCTGTAGAAACGTATTCTGTAGAAAAATATTCTGTAGAAACGTATTCTGTAGAAACGTACCAGTGAAAGTTCTGTAGAAACGTATTCTGTAGAACCGTACCAGGAAGCGTTCTGTAGAAATGTATTCTGTAGAAATTTATTCTGTAGAAACGTATTCTGTAGAAACGTATTCTGTAGAACCGTACCAGGGAGCGTTCTGTAGAAACGTATTCTGTAGAAATTTATTCTGTAGAAACGTATTCTGTAGAAACGTATTCTGTAGAACCGTACCAGGGAGCGTTCTGTAGAAACGTATTCTGTAGAAATGTATTCTGTAGAAACGTATTCTGTAGAAATGTATTTTGTAGAAACGTATTCTGTAGAAACGTATTCTGTAGAAACGTATTCTGTAGAAACGTATTCTGTAGAACCGTACCAGGGAGCGTTCTGTAGAAACGTATTCTGTAGAAATGTATTCTGTAGAAACGTATTCTGTAGAAACGTATTCTGTAGAAACGTACCAGTGAAAGTTCTGTACAAACGTATTCTGTAGAACCGTACCAGGGAGCGTTCTGTAGAAACGTATTCTGTAGAAATGTATTCTGTAGAAACGTATTCTGTAGAAACGTATTCTGTAGAAATGTATTTTGTAGAAACGTATTCTGTAGAAACGTATCAGGGAGCGTTCTGTAGAACCGTACCATGGAGCGTTCTGTAGAAACGTATTCTGTAGAAATGTATTCTGTAGAAACGTATTCTGTAGAAACGTATTCTGTAGAAACGTACCAGTGAAAGTTCTGTACAAACGTATTCTGTAGAACCGTACCAGGGAGCGTTCTGTAGAAACGTATTCTGTAGAAATGTATTCTGTAGAAACGTATTCTGTAGAAACGTATTCTGTAGAAATGTATTTTGTAGAAACGTATTCTGTAGAAACGTATCAGGGAGCGTTCTGTAGAACCGTACCATGGAGCGTTCTGTAGAAACGTATTCTGTAGAAATGTATTCTGTAGAAACGTATTCTGTAGAAACGTATTCTGTAGAAACGTACTAGTGAAAGTTCTGTAGAAATGTATTCTGTAGAAATGTATTCTGTAGAACCGTACCAGGGAGCGTTCTGTAGAAACGTATTCTGTAGAAATGTATTCTGTAGAAACGTATTCTGTAGAAACGTATTCTGTAGAAACGTACTAGTGAAAGTTCTGTAGAAATGTATTCTGTAGAAATGTATTCTGTAGAACCGTACCAGGGAGCGTTCTGTAGAAACGTATTCTGTAGAAATGTATTCTGTAGAAACGTATTCTGTAGAAACGTATTCTGTAGAAACGTATTCTGTAGAAACGTACCAGTGAAAGTTCTGTAGAAACGTATTCTGTAGAACCGTACCAGGGAGCGTTCTGTAGAATCGTATTCTGTAGAAATGTATTCTGTAGAAACGTATTCTGTAGAAACGTATTCTGTAGAAATGTATTTTGTAGAAACGTATTCTGTAGAAACGTATTCTGTAGAAACGTATTCTGTAGAAACGTACCAGTGAAAGTTCTGTAGAAACGTATTCTGTAGAACCGTACCAGGGAGCGTTCTGTAGAAACGTATTCTGTAGAAATGTATTCTGTAGAAACGTATTCTGTAGAAACGTATTCTGTAGAAACGTATTCTGTAGAAATGTATTTTGTAGAAACGTATTCTGTAGAAACGTATTCTGTAGAAACGTATTCTGTAGAAACGTACCAGGGAGCGTTCTGTAGAAACGTATTCTGTAGAAATGTATTCTGTAGAAACGTATTCTGTAGAAACGTATTCTGTAGAAACGTATTCTGTAGAAACGTACCAGTGAAAGTTCTGTAGAAACGTATTCTGTAGAACCGTACCAGTGGAAGTTCTGTATAAACGTATTCTGTAGAAATGTATTCTGTAGAAACGTATTCTGTAGAAATGTATTCTGTAGAAACGTATTCTGTAGAAATGTATTCTGTAGAAACGTACTAGTGAAGGTTCTGTAGAAACGTATTCTGTAGAAATGTATTCTGAACAAACGTATTCTGTAGAAACGTATCAGTGAAAGTTCTGGAGAAACGTATTCTGTAGAACCGTACTAGTGAAGGTTCTGTAGAAACGTATTCTGTAGAAATGTATTCTGAACAAACGTATTCTGTAGAAACGTATCAGTGAAAGTTCTGGAGAAACGTATTCTGTAGAACCGTACCAGGGAGCGTTCTGTAGAAACGTATTCTGTAGAAACGTACTAGTGAAAGTTCTGTAGAAACGTATTCTGTAGAAAAATATTCTGTAGAAACGTATTCTGTAGAAACGTACCAGTGAAAGTTCTGTAGAAACGTATTCTGTAGAAATGTATTCTGTAGAAACGTATTCTGTAGAAACGTATTCTGTAGAAACGTATTCTGTAGAAACGTACCAGTGAAAGTTCTGTAGAAACGTATTCTGTAGAACCGTACTAGTGAAGGTTCTGTAGAAACGTATTCTGTAGAAAAATATTCTGTAGAAACGTATTCTGTAGAACCGTACCAGGGAGCGTTCTGTAGAAACGTATTCTGTAGAAATGTATTCTGTAGAAACGTATTCTGTAGAAACGTATTCTGTAGAAACGTATTCTGTAGAAACGTACCAGTGAAAGTTCTGTAGAAACGTATTCTGTAGAACCGTACCAGTGGAAGTTCTGTATAAACGTATTCTGTAGAAATGTATTCTGTAGAAACGTATTCTGTAGAAATGTATTCTGTAGAAACGTACTAGTGAAGGTTCTGTAGAAACGTATTCTGTAGAAATGTATTCTGTGCAAACGTATTCTGTAGAAACGTACCAGTGAAAGTTCTGTAGAAACGTATTCTGTAGAACCGTACTAGTGAAGGTTCTGTAGAAACGTATTCTGTAGAAATGTATTCTGAACAAACGTATTCTGTAGAAACGTATCAGTGAAAGTTCTGTAGAAACGTATTCTGTAGAACCGTACCAGGGAGCGTTCTGTAGAAACATATTCTGTAGAAACGTATTCTGTAGAAACGTATTCGGTAGAAACGTATTCTGTAGAAACGTATTCTGTAGAAAAATATTCTGTAGAAACGTATTCTGTAGAAACGTACCAGTGAAAGTTCTGTAGAAACGTATTCTGTAGAACCGTACCAGGGAGCGTTCTGTAGAAACGTATTCTGTAGAAACGTATTCTGTAGAAACGTATTCTGTAGAAACGTATTCTGTAGAAACGTACTAGTGAAGGTTCTGTAGAAACGTATTCTGTAGAAAAATATTCTGTAGAAACGTATTCTGTAGAAACGTACCAGTGAAAGTTCTGTAGAAACGTATTCTGTAGAACCGTACCAGGAAGCGTTCTGTAGAAATGTATTCTGTAGAAATTTATTCTGTAGAAACGTATTCTGTAGAAACGTATTCTGTAGAACCGTACCAGGGAGCGTTCTGTAGAAACGTATTCTGTAGAAATTTATTCTGTAGAAACGTATTCTGTAGAAACGTATTCTGTAGAACCGTACCAGGGAGCGTTCTGTAGAAACGTATTCTGTAGAAATGTATTCTGTAGAAACGTATTCTGTAGAAACGTATTCTGTAGAAACGTATTCTGTAGAAACGTACCAGTGAAAGTTCTGTAGAAACGTATTCTGTAGAACCGTACCAGTGGAAGTTCTGTATAAACGTATTCTGTAGAAATGTATTCTGTAGAAACGTATTCTGTAGAAATGTATTCTGTAGAAACGTACTAGTGAAGGTTCTGTAGAAACGTATTCTGTAGAAATGTATTCTGTGCAAACGTATTCTGTAGAAACGTACCAGTGAAAGTTCTGTAGAAACGTATTCTGTAGAACCGTACTAGTGAAGGTTCTGTAGAAACGTATTCTGTAGAAATGTATTCTGAACAAACGTATTCTGTAGAAACGTATCAGTGAAAGTTCTGTAGAAACGTATTCTGTAGAACCGTACCAGGGAGCGTTCTGTAGAAACATATTCTGTAGAAACGTATTCTGTAGAAACGTATTCGGTAGAAACGTATTCTGTAGAAACGTATTCTGTAGAAAAATATTCTGTAGAAACGTATTCTGTAGAAACGTACCAGTGAAAGTTCTGTAGAAACGTATTCTGTAGAACCGTACCAGGGAGCGTTCTGTAGAAACGTATTCTGTAGAAACGTATTCTGTAGAAACGTATTCTGTAGAAACGTATTCTGTAGAAACGTACTAGTGAAGGTTCTGTAGAAACGTATTCTGTAGAAAAATATTCTGTAGAAACGTATTCTGTAGAAACGTACCAGTGAAAGTTCTGTAGAAACGTATTCTGTAGAACCGTACCAGGAAGCGTTCTGTAGAAATGTATTCTGTAGAAATTTATTCTGTAGAAACGTATTCTGTAGAAACGTATTCTGTAGAACCGTACCAGGGAGCGTTCTGTAGAAACGTATTCTGTAGAAATTTATTCTGTAGAAACGTATTCTGTAGAAACGTATTCTGTAGAACCGTACCAGGGAGCGTTCTGTAGAAACGTATTCTGTAGAAATTTATTCTGTAGAAACGTATTCTGTAGAAACGTATTCTGTAGAAACGTATTCTGTAGAAACGTACCAGTGAAAGTTCTGTAGAACCGTACCAGGGAGCGTTCTGTAGAAACGTATTCTGTAGAAATGTATTCTGTAGAAACGTATTCTGTAGAAACGTATTCTGTAGAAACGTACTAGTGAAAGTTCTGTAGAAACGTATTCTCTAGAAATGTACCAGTAAAAGTTCTGTAGAAACGTATTCTGTAGAAACGTATTCTGTAGAAATGTACTAGTGAAAGTTCTGTAGAAACCTATTCTGTAGAAATGTATTCTGTAGAAACGTATTCTGTAGAAACGTATTCTGTGGAAACGTACCAGTGAAAGTTCTGTAGAAACGTAGTCTGTAGATGTTAATTAATTCAACTTAAGTGTAAAACACTGACCATTATCTCATATTATGAGGCCTCTGAACTTTAATTATCCTCATTACCATATTTCAATTCAGCAAAACAAGTTTCAGGAAGTTATATACTTGGTAAAAATAAAAACCCAAAATAAGTATTTCGATAACCGAATTATAAACCTGCTGTAATTTCAATTTCATCGTTACGTTTAGCTGATAACATATAGATGTACGGATCAATCTGTAGGCTGATTAATCGCTTTATAATCTCACGTTTCAAGGGGACTCGATATAGGTAGACCGATTATTTCTGAGCAATTTTTTGGTAGCAGTTATGCGTGAAATAGACATTTATTCAGATGAAAAATTGTTGGTACATTTATCGGGCACTTTACGAGTGATCTCAGCACTATAGTAAAATCTGGAGTGCTGCAAAATGAGTGCTGCTTAGCCCAAAATCGTTTACTTCAAACAAGAAAAATCGTTATTACTCTAGAATATTAGAACAGTATTTGGCTACGTGGATGATTCCAACTTATGAGCAAGAAATTTTGAATTAGAAACGACGTATGCTTCAACGATACAACCTCGGTTCCTGATTTAGTACTTTTATCTGCATAGGAGACAAGTTAATCTGAGTACATAAGCTTTATGTAATATTAGGGTCTCGGATTTTATAGTACCTAACCGATTTTTGAGTAATCTTTACGATCAATCTTGATTTCGCATTGTTCGACTTTTAGATCCGAATTTTCAAGATTATAGGCAAGTTTGTATCTTAAGGGGTTATCATGAAAGGAAACACAGGTGTTGTCTACCGAAGGTATCATAAAACAATTTCATACTGTCCTGACTCATGTCTGACTATTCCATATAGCTGAATACATTTTTCCTACCAATGGAGCTTAACGTGCTGGTCAAAGTCTCCTGTATAGTAGATTACGCGATGAGTTTGGAGAATTCGTAGACACGCTAAATGTCGAAATGCTGTTGGTTCTTGATCAATTAAGGTTTCTTTAATCTTGCCCAGCCGATACTATGCCAAGTAGTATTCCGGTTATTCAATGAATAATTTCAACATTTCAATGAATAATTTAGTATACGAGGAATAATTCTGACTCATGATTCTGATTTCGATTTGACTGTTTTTGCAGGTGATTTGCATGAAATGAGTACGTGATTTAATTTTTCCAAGAAGTCTGAGCTGCAATATTCCAGAAATTGGGTGTGATTAAAATTTCAGAAAAAGGAGACTTCGAATTGACTTAATACCACTCTCGAACAAGCTAGAAATCGATAATTTTTATAAAAGATTTTATGTATTCGTTATATAATTAATACAAGTTGTGAGGTTAATTTAAATTAATAAATACAAAACGAAAACTAACAGATTGCAGAAATAAAGCGTCATAGTGGTTCTACAGGTATGCACAAATTCGGGCTTAAAACTGTGTAAACGAGTTGCATTGCATTAAAAATTAAGTTAATCCCGATCTCTTTATCTGAAACGAAAGTTTTTGAAGTGAGAATACTAATGCAGTGAGTTTTTGTTCATTTAATTGGTGCCTTTTCCATTTATTTTCTCTGCTGATACGATCAGCGCCATTTAAACGTTGCAGTTCTATTTTTCATCAGCGGTGCAGTTCTTTAGGTTTAAAGCGGACAAGATAGTAATAAATATAAATGAACTGTTGACTTTCATTAAATCAATATCTAATCTATATTTTAACGGAGTAGGATCAACGCGATGATAAAGATCTGATATGCCGACACTCTGATCCATATTCTGGCTGAAAGTTGTCAGTCCTCGCGAGGAGTTATTATAGGCACTATATTTTGTTCCATGTCAGGATATTATAAAGTCCATTAGTCCTTCCTCTGCGATGTTGTCTTGGATTCCCATCTGACGTTGAAAAATTCATTGTTTAAAAATCGGTATTACTGCATAATTACGATCGTATCAATCTCAGAGTGACGACTTTCTCTTGATATAATCCTGAGATAAAGATTTTCGGACTAACGATGCAGACATGAGATTTAATAATCTGGACAGAGGTTCATAGTAACCTAAACGCAGCAGCCATATTGTCATTTGGTTAATTAACGCAAAGCATAGCGTAGCCCGTAAAAATTCGGTTAGTTTTTATATATACGTGAATAGAATCTGGTTAATCTTGGAGATTCCTGTATTGGCGCCATCAAGAAGAGTGAAGCTTTCATTTGGCGTTTGGAATCCAAGGATTTTCCTGTCTGTTGCAGGAAAATAAGCGTTTGAAATATGAGTTTTAAAGAAGTCGCTGCCAGAATGAAAAGAGGTAATATGAAAGAACGCGTAACATTATTTTAACGTGTAACCATATAATTTCTATATATATTTCTATACATTTATCAGACTTTATTATGTCATTTCAACATTATTCTCAATCATTTTTATAGCTTCATTCCTACGGTGACAGCAAGAGCGGTATTTTTGTGAATATTCAAACAACTGATTAAAGAAAAAACGGAAATGTGTCAAAAACTAGCGAAAAAAAAAAATACGCTTTGTTTGTCACCTTAGGACATAGACTACAAAAATGATGAAAATCTAAAAATTAAATAGTACGAAATTGAATGGGTAACCCTTGAAATCAGAAGAGAAATGTGAAAATTAGGTTGAACGTTCTTTCATATTAATTTCTTTATTTTGACAGCGAATTTTTGACACCTGATTTTCAACTGATTTTTGGATTTCGAAAAACCAGATGGAAGCTTCATGGTTTTAATTGGGATAAACAAAAAATAGATTGCCATAATCGTTCGATGCGTTCAGATTTTATTCGTAATTCAAAAATGAAAGGCTGTTCGTTGCCATCCTGTATAATTGAATTCTGTTTCTACATATTGATTGCAGTAGCAGAATGTTCTCCATCAGTAACGGGCACGCGGTAGTGTTACTGTTCCTTTTAACACAAAATTTTGTTAACGAGACCCTTGGAGATGAGAAGATCCAAACTGAGGTTGTGGCCAATAAACTCATTAGATCCATGCAAGTTCCATGGATCGATAGGATTGATCCCGCGATGCGCTCTTCAGAAACTTCCTGCGCCGAAGAGATTGCAGCGATGTCGAGAGCTATTAATGCTCAAGAGATGTGGGCCTTGCAAAGTACGGTTATGCAATGAGTTACTTATGGGGTTTGTGTATTGAGAATCATACAGGGGAGGGATTTACGTGTTTTAACTTGAAAAAATAGTTCGAGCCTTTAAATGTCGTGAAAATAACCTGTGTAAGTATCCCTCAACAGTGATAGATGCATCGTCGAAAATTCAGTCCGGAATTTTGAAGGGAAATCTTCGGGATCTCGGTATGTACGACGAGTGCGTCGAGGCCAAAGGGACGTACAATGGTACCAATGTTCAGGGGCAGTATTGCACGGTGTCATTTGATACCATATTTTCGGCAGTCTGTGTTCCTTCTTCTTGCAATGAGACGGATGTTGTCCATATTGTAAATGGTGTCATCCAAAATGTGTCGGGAATCAACGGATTGGAAATAGCAATGAATGGAGTGTCATGTGTGCCAGTAGGCTCCGAGGATTTCACTGTAGGAGAAATCGTAACGATGTAAGTCTACAGTTCGGGTAATACTTTAAACATATTGTCACACATATACGAGATGCAGAGAACTTTTGATAATTTTTCAGAATCTTCTTCTCGGCGGTTGGAGTCTTCATAATTTCTTGCACTATTTGCGAATTCGTGAAAAAATGTAGACCCGCGGGTGTTCCTTCGGTGATAAACGAATTGATAAAATTTTCACTCTACACTAACGCAGTGGCTATGCTGAGCACTAAAATAACGCCTCAAACAATGCCTGCGATTCATGGTTTAAGGTTTTTAAATACGTGTTGGGTCGTACTAGGTCATCGTTACGTGAACACGTTATTCAGGCCGATGGTCAATGCGGTGGACATTTTGGACGTAAGTACAGGTTTTTTAGTTGGAATCTCTTGTATTAAAATAAAAATCACTTTCATTGTCTGTTAAAAAATAGCAAGTTAATTAAAATCATGTTAAACATCGTCTACGACAATCCTATACTCGAATCCAAATCATATAGCACCGTGCTGCCCAATAATAACCAGTAAAAAAAGAAACAATTTTTTATTCACAGTGGTACGACTCGTGGACTGCTTTGTATATTCAGGTTGCACCGTTTGCTGTCGATACCTTCTTTGTGGTCAGCGGTTTTTTAATGTCTTATTTCTATCTCAAGTCGAAGAAATCGGGAAAGAGATCAAATTTTCATATGATGTATATTCATCGTTATCTCCGGTGAGAGGAAAGATCTTTCACTTGAACACTAGGGTACTCAGTTGTTTTCAAAAAATTTACTTTCTGATGTTTTACCCATAAGAATTACGATTCAACGTAATTTATCAATCTTTTGCATTAAATTCAACTATTTCGGTACTTATTCAAGACTTTTTTTTGATGCGAGACTAATCAACGTCAGAGTCTCTATCAGACACTCATCTTAATCTTTCAATCCTTTTAGATTAACGCCGAGTCTAGCTATCCTAATATTATTTGTTGCGGTTCTCCTTCATCGTGTTGCAAATGGTCCATTATGGGGTACTTTACTTACTGTACATGTTGAAACATGTCGAAAAAATTGGTGGCTCAATTTATTATACGTACAAAACTTAGTGAGGGTAAATGACATCGTAAGTTACTTTATACAATTTTCAAGTTGAACGTATACGTCTAATTCTGTTCCCTAATTTACTATCAAAAGTTTGTATATAATTGCAGTGCTTACTACATTCTTGGTACTTGGCAGTCGACATGCAACTCTTTTGGATCTCTCCATTTATTGTATACCCACTGCATCGATGGCCAAAATACGGACTTGGATTACTCGGTTTGTTTCTTGTTGCTTCTGTGGTCACGCCAGCTGTTGTTCTCGCTGTCAATCGGTACTCCAACGCAGCTGTTCTCTTAGGTGGAACGTGAGTAGCTACTGAATCTAGGTGATACGATTTTCGAGTGACAAGTTCAACAATTATCACCATTTCAGGATACAGGAAGCTTTGGTCAATTTTTACTATTTTTACATTCCCACTTACAATCGGGCCTGCGCCTACTTCGTGGGAATTCTCCTGGGCTTCGATGCAGCGAACGGGAAGAGGCATCTCACTCAGGTATTTCAAATGAGAGCGTGATCCCAAAACTTTATTAGCTCAGTAATCTTAAATTCATTCATTTTTGCACGAAAATTTTGGAATTTCAGGTGAGTGTAGCGATTAACTGGGTTGTGGCCTGTATCCTCATGTTACTGTGCGTGCTGGCCACCCAACGAATCTATAATAATGCATTCGCTTACGACGTGATATGGGAAACTGCCTTCGCTGTCTTATTACGTCCGTTCTGGTCGATTGCCATTGCCTGGATGGTATATGCATGTACTTTCGGCTACGGGGGTCAGTATTTGTTAAAATTAGAGCAGTTATCACGTTCTTACATTCAAAGGGTAGGGCATATAGCATTTGAAAGATGTTGCAAAATTCTCACTACTTTTTTACTCATTGGAGAGGATGACAACGTGGTAATGAAAGGTGAATGCATTGGATGATACTGAAACGGTTGATAATATTTCAGGTCCTCTGACTAAGTTCCTGTCACTACCGATATTCCTACCTCTAAGTCGATTAACGTATTGCATTTATTTGGTACATATGGTGGTTCAAGGGATGATTACCACCACGGCACAAACCCCTGGCAGATTTACGAATTTTATAATCGTAAGTTCCCTTTGAATTTTTCCCGTTACTTTTTATTCTACTTAATCTATAAACTGACTCTGACAATGCGTACATTTTTTCATTTTTTTTTTACAGGTAAATGAAGTGTGGGCTGACTTAGTTCTGTCGATTGTGGTAGCGTTTATCTACAGTTTATTTTTCGAATCTCCGGTTATCGTGTTGGAAAAACTTCTCACGAGTCGTGGTCGCAAACGAAGTCCTGTACGACAGCCCAAGAAGACCATCGAAGTTGGTATTGACAACAAGGGGATGGCAGAAATCTAATTAATGCTCATCTTACTCTATCATTGTTTACAAAACATTTTACACTCTGAGATTTGAAGAATATTGTGATCACGATATGAGGCCGAAAATTTGTACTATATTCATTGTTTAATAAATTATTGATTGTGGTAAGGGATGCGTTAATGAATTTTTATCGTGTATCCACTTGACATAGCTATACATAACTATATCATATAATTAACTTGATGAGCTTCGAGCTTATCGAATTCGTCGTTGCGCTGTATGATGAGGTTATCATTCCATTGAGATTAATCGATTCTTGATTAGTCAAAGCAGTCCTAATTGTAAATACGCAGCGTTTTAGTTGACTTTTTGTTTACTCAAATACAGTATGCAATAAGGATAATTAATAATTTGTAAAAATCCCAGATAAAAACGAGTATTTTTCAAACTTCGTGTGATATCGACCGTTTTAAGTCGCTGCAGATAAAAAATTATTCGACCTACAAAAAAAAAAAAAAAAATAATAAAAAACAAGCTTCGGACAACAGTGTGTTGTTAGAAATTATCTCTTCTACAACATTGGTAATCAATCATATCGGCCGTAAGACTATCCGGAAAGGGAATATCGCAAAAAAAAAGAGAAAACACTTTTTGACGTTATTTCTCTTAGATGTCGGCCCGAGCAGTGGCTCGCCAAGGTTAAAAACTCATAGAGTTACTCAGGGTCCGAAAATACTTCTCTCAACCAAAAATGAAAACTTCTTTAAATTTTGAAAGCTAACTGCCCTTTTTTCAGCTTTGGCGACTGGGCTGTACGGCCCCCACCATTTCAAATATAAATATTTTGTAGTAAGAATGCGTCTCAAAAAGACCTTTGGATTCTTCTTTAATATGTTGTGTGAAAAATTGTACCCCTATATTGCATCAATAAAATTAAAAAAAAATCAAAACTGATATACCATATCCGTTTCTCAATTTTCTAATTAATTTCTTGAGGAAGCCGAATTTTTGCGTAAGAGTTGCTCCGTTCGATGATCACTGAAATTTTTTCTCAAGTGCTTGCCTCATTCTTTCGGAAGGGATATGGAAATTCTTACGATAGGTAAATTTTTCGAAGTGTAACACACCGATATTTCCAAAATTCTGCATAGTGCATTTCCTTGTCTTGTTATGTCGTGGCTGCTATGCCGATTGATTTCATCGAATTCAGTACCACTTTCCATTTTTTTAAATTTGTTCGATATTATCTGAATATCAGATCAATAAACGGTACATCAATATCTCTTACTGTTCATCAACTATCGAATTCCACACAATAAATTTATTCTTATCGCTGATGGTAATTGGTCGAGGTACTCGAGGACAGCCACGTACTGCGTATTAAAAACGGGTGTCAAAGTCTAATGAATTTTAGACATGGGATTATGAAGCGATAAATCAGTCTGTACTTTGATTCATTGATCTATGTCCCCACGTATTCTATATAAAGCGATAAAGTGGGGAATTACTGAAAGCTTATAATTAGTCATTAGAGGTACTGATTTCGAGTTTCTGCAATGAGTATAACTTGCCAAAAAATTCGACATTATTTTGCACATTATTGTCACATCGCCTACCTGATCAGCAAACAAAAATGACGGTGTGATTCTATAGAAAATTTATTGCAATTGTATTCTTGGTGGAGATACCCATTGCGCACAGTCGAATTAGAATTAGAGGGCACTAAGTGACTTCTAAGAAATATAGTATGTAGTGCCGTGTTATCTCTGTGATCATTAATAGTGTTCGCATTATTTAGTTCTGTTAGCACAAATCAGCGACAGTGGCAGCATGTTCGTGTTTCGCAACGGATTCGCGGCAGTCTTACTGCTCGCTTTAACCCAGGGTTTTGTTAATGCATTATTGGAAAATGAAAGTAACAGGCTAGAAGATTTGGCTAAGATGGTCGTTAGCTTTCAGCAAGATCTATGGATCAAACGAATTAATTTGGTTTCACATTCTTCCGATACTTGCGCGGATGAACTCGCGGCGTTAACGGAGGCGACCGCATCCGGCGAAACTTGGGCTCTGCAAAGTAAGGATACACTCATATGTCCAGGTTCTATCAGAGGCCAAGAATTTTCGATTAATTTCCATTTTTTAGAATCGCTTCTAGATACAAAGTTGAATTGATAAAAATTGGGGAAAGACTGAGAGTAAGGGATGTTTTTTTTTTTTTTTAACAGTGTTGGATGCCTCATCTAAAATTCAGTCGGGAATCATGCAGGGAAATGTCCGAGACCTGGGTATGTACGACCAGTGCATTAAAATCAATGGGCAGTTCAACGGCACCATCATTCAGGGTAAACATTGCACGGCTTCGTTTGGTCGCATTTCTTCCGCGGTGTGTGTTCCATCCTCATGTAATGAAACGGACGTTGTCGAGATTGTGAACGCTGTCATCCAGAATGTAACGGGAATCAATGGATTGGAAATCCAAGTTAACGGCGTGACATGTGTTCCAGTAGGATCCGAAGATTTCACTCCAGGAGAAATTCTAACGATGTAAGTTGAGGCACGGAAGGATGAAAATGTTTGTACATTATATACGCATATTAAATGCTGATAATTTTGTATCACTTTTTAGATTTTTCTTTTCGGCGGTTGCAACCTTCATAATTTTCTGTACTTTGTGCGAATTTGTGAAAATATGGAGACCTGCAGGCGTATCTCCTATCATAAATGAATTAGCAAAATTTTCACTCTATACCAATGCAATGGCCATGCTGAGCACCAGAGTATCTCCACGGATGATGCCTGCTATTCAAGGCATAAGATTTTTAAGCATGTGTTGGGTCGTACTCGGTCATCGTTACTTGAACACTTTAACGAAGCCGATGATCAATTCCTTTGCAATCCTGGAAGTAAGTACAGGTTTCATGCTATTATCAATTTTTGATATGCATGTTTTATACGGTACCCGAATGTATATATCTATGATTATAAAAGTAAAATATCCGCAAACAGTCCTGTAAACCTTTCGAAAAATCATGTGAATGATCCTTAGAGTGTATGAATAGTAAATACCTACGTAATAAAATTTATTATTTATCAAAAAGCGTGTGTGAAGTACAAATAATATTATTTATGATGATCCTCTATTTTGACTTATTACAGTGGTACAGTTCGTGGACTGCTGTGTACATTCAGGCTGCACCATTTGCCGTCGATACCTTCTTTGTGATCAGCGGTTTTTTAATGACTTACTTGTTTCTCAAGTCTAAGCAATCGGGAAAGAGATCCAATTTTCCCATGATGTATATTCATCGTTATCTCCGGTGAGAGAAAAGCCTTTAACTTTAACATTAGAGTGTGTAGATTTGCTCAAAATTCCTGTCATCGACTTCTTTTCTCGAGAACAACAACTGAATAAGATATATCAAATTTAACACTGCACTCATGATCATTGTATCTTATTATTTCTATTATTTTAGATTAACGCCATGCGTAGCTGTACTTATGTTATTTGTTGCGGTTCTCCTTCATCGTATTGCGAATGGTCCTCTTTGGAGATCCTTACTCGTTTCATACGTTGAACCCTGTCGTAAAAATTGGTGGGTTAATTTATTATACGTCCAAAACTACGTGAAAGTAGAAGAAATGGTGAGTTACTTTATATTATTACGGATTTGAACATAGTCTAATTATCTGGTATAGTAGGTGATTAAAATTGTGCATAATTACAGTGCTTAGCGCATTCGTGGTACTTGGCAGTCGACATGCAACTCTTTTGGATTTCCCCAATTATTTTGTACCCATTGCATCGCTGGCCGAAATATGGACTTGGAATACTCTGTTTGTTCCTTCTTTCTTCTGTGGTCACACCAGCCGTTGTTCTAGCAGTCAATAGTTACTCAAACGCACTTCTCCGTCTTGACATACCGTAAGTAGCCACTAAATAATATGATTTTTGAATGACTTGATTAACGTTCATTAACATTTCAGGCCAGAAAACATGATGGTTGACTTTCTCTATTTTTACATTCCCACTCATACTCGGGCTTGTGCATATTTTGTGGGAATGATTTTGGGCTACGATGTAGCGAATAATAAGAGACATTTTAGTCAGGTAATTTCAACACAGTTCTAATCCAAAAATTCTATTTAATCTTAAATCTCAAATTTGTTTATTGTTGGACCACTTTTTTTTACCCTATTCTAGATTGCAGTAGCGATTAACTGGACTGTGGCTTGTATTCTTATGTTACTGTGTGGACTGGCCACGCAACGTGTTTACAATACTGGATTTGCATACGACGTGATTTTGGAAACTGCGTTTGCCGTCCTATTACGTCCTTTCTGGTCCTTTGCCATCGCTTGGATCGTTTATGCGTGTACTTTCGGCTACGGAGGTTATTATCTGCAAAATTTATATTAGTTTTCACGTTCTATTAAATTCTAAATTTCTAAATTCATATCTATTAGATGATACTGAAGTGGTTGAAATTATTTCAGGTATTGTTACGAGGTTTCTGTCACTACCGATATTCCTGCCTCTAAGTAGGTTATCGTATTGCATTTATTTGGTGCACATGGTGCTTCAAGTGACAAAGATTTCGGCAACGCAAACCCCTGGAAGATTTATGGATTTCATTATCGTAAGTAGTTTTTTAGCTATTTATTTTTCGTTAATTTTCATACTACTTTATCTCTCTGACTTTAACAATTATGAACAATCTTCTTTGCAGTTGGATTATTTCTGGGGTGATTTGGTACTGTCAATTGTCATAGCCTTCTTCTTCAGTTTATTCTTTGAATCTCCAGTAGTAGTATTAGAAAAACTTCTCACCAATCGTGGTCGGAGACCAAATCGATTAAAACCTACGGAGGAGCCTCAGAAGGACGAGGTTGGCGGGTTTGACAATAAAGGAATGACGGATGCTTAATAAATGAGATTTCTACTTAATTGTTTCCTGCAAACACACCTAATACATTCTGAAATTCGATTTTATTCTATAACGGGTACATAATTATAGCTTATTTTCACGTTGTAGTAAACTTGGTTAGATTTAATCATACGAATTAAAGGTGTCGAATGTTAGAAAAAATCTTCTTAGTTATTTGACTATGGTTCACTTAGCTAGAATATTAATATCTACTGTTTTGACTTGTATGACCTAAGATTATGCATTATTTATTTATTAAAGCTTTCGTATGTATCGTACTTAAGTCAATTGTAATAAAAATCATTTTATCTACGCTGTTCGTAATGTTTGAATTCCTTGTTCAATAGAATCTTTTAGCTGGTTAATCGTTAGGGTAAAATCCAGGTTTATTAATTTTATCTCATAATCCCTACTCACAATTGGATTTGAAATTGAAATATTCTGATATCAAAGATACGGTGGGCATCCGTTAACCGTTGATCATCAATTACTGTGAGCATTTTGTAGTAGAATATTTAAATTACCACAATTAAAAAATTTCCTTATCTTTAGGTATGGTTTTATCGCTGGAATGGTAAACATTTCCGATACGTTAAAAAACAATACGATTATTATTTTTTCTCTTAAAAATATCGGTTAAAAATATCTACTACGCGTTATCGATAAGGTATTGATAAGTAGGTGGACATGTGGAAGACACGTACGTAATTAGCGTAGTTTGAAGTTATTTTGGTCAATCTGTAACAATAAAGAAAATTTCCAACTGTCGACGAATCACGAACCTAGATTGCTCCGAATTCCATCATTCAATAGCTATGAAATTTCTATCTGTGAAATCTCAAAAGTCACCATGTTTTCAAAACAAAATTCCTTTCACAGGTTCCTCTCTGAGAATAATTTATCAGATCTGATTGACAATCACCAGTTCGTCAAATTGATATAATAGTTTTATCACTCCTCATTACAGATTAGCTGAAATTAAATAAATCTTGAGAATTTAAGACCTAAGATTATCGAGTGATATATCAGTTTCTACTCTGATTTGTGATCGATCACGATCGAGAGATAACAGAGTTAAAATTACCGAATGTATATAATCCATTTATAAGATAGGTATGACCGAAACTGATCGAAGAAACAGTATCTATAAATCACAAGAAGCTCAAATAAAATACTGTCAAAGGGGTAGAAACTTGCAACTAGAAACAAGGAAGAATTATAAATGGATCGTCCATCGTAACGACAAACCAAAAATAACATGAATGAGCTCCAGCAAATCACATATACCGATTAATATGATAATCATTTGGTAAATAAGTTCCACGATCGGCACTGCAATCCTGTATTTAATCTAATCAGTATACCTTCCTATATATCTCTATTATTTTATAGATATCATTTACCATCAGTTTTGTCGTCGTTCTGTTAAGTGTATCTTAATTGTGAGAAAGAATCGTACTTAATGGGTTTGTTATCTCTGTCTCTAGGGTGGACATACTATTTAGTCTTACCATAAAGCTACTGCAATAGCAGAATGTTCTTTTTCCACAACGGACATGCGGCAGTTTAACTGCTCACTTTGACAAAAAATTTGGTTTTCGCATAATTCGAGAATGAATAGAACGAAACAAAGGCCGTGGCTAAGATGACGTGGCCATCGTTACGCCACCTCATTACTGAGGCTTTGTGGAAATCCAGGAAGTAAGGATACAATTTTTCTGATGATAATATTCAATTTCCATGAATACAAAAACGACAATTCAAGTAGGTACTGCCCAACATTGTTCTAGCCTGATAATTATTTCGAATGTAATGTGTTTGAAGAATAACATGAACATATTTCAAGAATATTAGTGAGTCATATATTTTGGTTTATTTTGGCGCCAGTTAGGTAAGTTCGTCGTAATAAGACAATTTTATGAATGAATGCAGGAAGTAGTGTAATATTATTTTTAAAATTTCGAACACTTTTATTGAATCGTTGTAAATAAATTTTCTTAACTCTCTTGAATTTTTCCAGCCTTTGACGTATGATTGAATATAAACGCACGCGATGGTTAATGGAAAAGGTAAGTTCATCGCCTAGTAGATACAATGACAAAGAACAGAAGTTGAACGATGCTGTGCGGTTGTATATAATAAAACTAGAACCGGAAACCTCGGGGCTTACGATACGGGAAAAAGTGACGAGGCGATGAAAAATTTTACCGCTGACCTTCGGACGCATATACAAATCGTCGCGTCTGCGTGTAGAATCTTAGAGCAGGGTAAGAATTCACCGTGACAGATAAGTATATTTTCAGCGTCGTGATATGCTCTTCGGGCGTCGCGACGCTTCGAGTTACGTAATTATATCGTAGTGGGAGCGCAGGACCGCGTGGCTGAACGTGGTGGCGCAGACGCTCTGCGTCTTGGTCCCGCCGTCGTGGAACAGCATTCAAATGTTGATGCTAAATAAAACTCATAGCTGCTGGGATGATGCCATATGCTCTAATTCTGCGGGTACGTCGTACCGCGGCCAGCCGGGAGGAACTTGGTGGTTGTGGCTCTAGGCGTTTAGTTCAGTGTCCAGTTTCTGTGATCGGGATAAATTTGCATACCGAAAAGAAAAAGAAACCGTCAGAACAAAGACCAGGACCGGCAAGTCAATGTAAAGGTGTAAATGAGTCATGGCTGCGCCCGCCCCGGGCATAGTTCAGCTCCTCAAAGCTCGTCGTGGAGTTCACGCTAGTTTTTTTTTTCTGTTACTGGTGTTGGCTCTACTACCGGTTCTAATCCCGGACAGTGTGTATGCGTTTCGTATAAGAGATTTAGGTACAGCATCCTCAGAACAGACGCGTCCGTCGTGTAATCCTCTCCTTGGAAAGTGTACGGATCAGAGAATCTCCGGAGTATCATCTGCCGTTCGGTCACGTAGACGGTTTGAAGGTTCTAACACTGTTCAATCACGTACGAACAAGATTCAACCACTTGTTGAAGAGTCGGGTGAGGTCGATGACGATGACCAAGGGCCTGTTACTGGTTCGAGTTATATTAAATCAAAATCCGACAAGGTAGCCAGCCCAAAGACTATAGACAACGTTAGATTACAGTTCAGAACTTCAACAGTCGCAAAAACTGGTACCGGTAATTCTGGACGTGGTAGTGTTAAGCTGAAAGTGTCTTTGGCAAGTTCTGATGAAGATGACGAGGGAGGGGAGACTGATGAGAATTACGAGGATGAAGAAGACGAGAAGGTTGACGAGGATGAAGAAGATGAGGAGGCTGACGAGGACGATGACGATGATATTGAGGAAAACAGTGAAGATGATGAGGATGAAGATGAGGTGAGTGATTCACGTGATGATGAACAGGATGAAGCAGAAATTGATGACACGGACGAGGAGGAGGATGAGGATGAGACGATGGAATCTGACGATGATGAGAACGATGACGAAGATGACGAAGATGACGACGTCGAACAAAAGCGAATTGAAAACGAACAGGATATTAATTCTGACGACGCAGATGTCAAGAGTACCGAGTCTACCGATGATAGTTTGGAAAAAATTAAGACTGAAGCTAAAGTCACGACGCAAGATGTACCAGGCGTTAAAAAGATCGTAAAAGTTGTATCTGCGCGTGACGTTAGGTCAGTGGAGAAAGATATATTGAAGAAAAGCGTTGAAAAATCTCAGGAGGTTACCAAAATCGAAATCAAGAAAGAGAGTAAGGAGGATGCGAAAATGGACAGTAAAACTGTACAGGATGATCATGTTGCTAGTAGGCAAGCAGCAACAGATGACTTTAAAGTAGATCAGAAGACAGTTATTGATATAAAAATAAAAACCGAGAAGTTAAACGAACACTCTTCGACAATTAGCAAAAGTGACGACGAGCCCGACGATGATGAAGAGGATGAGGACAAGGAAAAAGATGATGACACCGAAACGAAGGTTGAAATTACAATCCCTCCTAGAAAACTTGAGAAAGTTAGGCTCGCCGATAAATCGAAATCTATGGAAGTACTTCAAGCTAGATCATTAGAAGTGATATCAGAAAAAATTGATCATCAAGAGATCCATAAAGATGCAAAGGAGGCAAAGAAAATTGAAACTCCAAAACCAGCACCACCTACCGTGAAGAAGCCAGAGATTAAGCAAGCCCCGAAACTTGAAGAAGAGATCAGTACGCCGTCTGTACCTCAGGTAGTAAAAAAAATGGAAATTAAAGAAAAGATAAAGCCAGTCCTGCAGCCTAAGAAGGAAACCAAGACACCGCCGAAAAAAACCGAAAAACCACAAGTCAAAATCTCTGAAATAAAATCAGATCAGAAATCGGAGAGTGAGTATTGAGTATCATCTATCCCGCTTCTTTTTTCACATCTTCGTAAATGATAAGTACCTTTTTTCTATTGTAACACACATCTAATGTATTATAGAGCCGAAATCGAAGCCAAAAAAACGAACTGAGGCCTCCCTTACTTTAGCCGAATTGAACGACTTGTTACTCCACGTGCCATCGTTCACTCCGAACTTTACTGCGATAAAAGATCCTCTCTGTCAGCAGCATGGAAAAATATTCCTGAGACAACTCCGCGGATATAAATTGTGGGCATTACAGAGTAAGTTTATATTCTGTGATCGTTGACTCTAATTTTTTCAAAACGTTTTGCCGTATCAGTGAAAATGATCGTCTTGTGGAAAAAACAATTCAGCCTTGGGAAATAATTTAAATAGACTAATGCCCTTGAATATTGGTGACTTGTACAATGTTGTACTTGAAATCTATTGCTGGTGAGTTTTTTTTTTTTCCTTTTTTGTTTTTGTGAGAAAAGAAACCGCGATTACAAAGGCAGGCAACTTGTGGCGTTGTAATTCGGCACTTAGCCAAGGTGGCTGCCATTATTTCCTGCCAATAGAGTTGACTTGTAGAAGTTATGTTCAGATGTTAATTCAAGACTAAAGCTTTGTGCTTTTCTCGCGGTTGACTTTGTTCCAAATCCGGGACAGCACGGCTGACTAAAGCTACAACGGTAACAGCTGCTAATTATTTCTATTGTGATTCCAGTGTTGGATTCGAGCGCTAAAATTCCTTCAGGATTGTTACGTGGCAACCTCAATCAGCTTGGAGATTTTGATCAATGCCTCGGTGTTAAAGCACACGTAAAAGTCGATGAAAAAACGGTCAAAGTTCAGGGCAAGTATTGTCTGGCAACTATCGACCTACAAGCTACGCGTCACGACATGAAAATTCCCGTTAATTTAATGCAAAGTCGAGCATTTCTTAGAGCCAATATGAACGAGGTAAGCTTAGAAGATGATACCGTATCTAATATCAAATAGAGTGTCGTAAACCTTAGGAGGTTTTCAGCCAACGCACTTCGTTCCAAGATTTACAACCGCTAACTGGGCTCTTTGCGTTCCGGCTGCCTGTTCAGCAGAGGATGTTCAGTCGGTGATGGAAGATGCTCTGAGTGCGTACAACGTTTCAATGGGATTAAGGTTCACCATCGGTATCGAGTCAGAATCCTGCTATGTCAAACAAAAGGCGCAGCCATATTCAAAGGAGACAGTTGCCGTTTTGTAAGGAAATTTTTCTTCCGTTTATTCGTGAATTACTTTCTTCGGGTTTTTAGACCCAACAATATCTTTATGAGTATAAAATCGGTAAATTCAAACTGTATGGTGTGGAAGAATTTGAATTATTAATAGCTCTAACAGTATCATATACGGCTGAAGTATAGTCCACGCTCCAGTTGAGACGAAAATAAATTTACGCAGCTGAAACGAGCGGACGCTGCACCCGTTGCAGTTGCTGTAAAAAACCTTGGCCTTGGATTTTATTCGTTTTGTTAGATAATTAGAAATTATCTCAAGCTGAAACCGTTTAGTTAGAATATCGTATTTTAATTTATCATTTCTCTTTTGTTAATGCAGATATTTTTACGCAATGACAGTGTGCCTGGTCTTCGTTGCAACGTTGCGCGATTTTTTTGTTACTTCTGAGGGACCAGGTAGATTGAAAATTGAATATTGTATAGTAATTATAATAACGTATGAAGTATTCATTATGTGAATTGATTATACTCGTAGGTAGTTACTCTGAGAGAATAATAATGGCGTTCTCCTTGCGGCGAACAACGACAGCACTACTAAAAGATTCTCAATCTAGCGGAGAGATCCGGTGCATTCATGGTATCAGAACTTTAGCAACGATATTTCTTTACATGGCTCATAAACTGATCCCTATAGCCAGAATTCCTTTTGCCAATAGAGTATCTTTGACCGAGGTAAGCTTCGACGTTATTTACAAGTATATAACCAAGCTCTGTGATTTATATAAACTTTGCTGTTCTCAGATGGCCAATAATCCGCTCAGTTCTATTCTGAGAGTCTCGCTCGTTTACACGGATTCTTTTCTTCTTCTAAGCGGTGTTTTAACGGCTTACAATATGGCTAAAGAGATTAATGACCGTGGAGAGATTCGATGGTTCTGTCGCTTCGTCACTAGATTCATCAGGTATGCGAAGAAATCTAATCAAAAAACAATATAATTTGAAGAAGGAAAAAACGAAAAAAAAAAGAAACAAAACTTTGGCACAGTGTCTTCAAGTCTGTTTTATTTGCAGATTGACGCCAGCGTTATTGGCTGTAGTGTTCTGGTACGCGTTTGTTATGGAGCATGTAGGGTCTGGGCCGCAATGGAGCAGCGTTGTCAAGAGCAATGCTGAACTCTGCAAGAAAAATGCCTGGACCAATTTGCTTTACATTCAAAACTTCTTTCCCTTCGAGGAGATGGTAGGGTTAATTGCAGCTAAGTTATACGTATAAATATGTTCGATTCTTCAAGTATACGACAAGCCTTGAATAATCAAAAATTTTAGTCAATTGGAATTGAAAATTTTTTATTTGTAGTTTCTGGTAGAATTTTTTACATATAAAAATAAAATAATAAAATTGATTTTGAATGATGTTGCAGTGTGCTACACACACTCATCAATTGGCTTTGGATATGCAGCTGTCACTGATAGCTCCAATGCTGGTATTTTTTCTCTACTGTAAGCCTATCATTGGGATTCTCGTTATACTTTTTCTTCTACAAGTATCAGCGACGGTCCGCTACTTGGCAACGATGAATAATTACTTATCCGTGGTTATCTTTCATGGCATGACGTAAGTCAAAGTATTCCTGTTTCATTAATAAAGGAAAAAAAATTGATGAGATTTTATCACGATTTCAGACTGAAGCATTTGTACAAAACAGCCAATTTGACGTACGCTTTACCACTGCACAGAGCTACACCTTACTTGTTTGGTATAGCGCTTGGAGTAATTATGCGTTACACTGGAAAGCAATTTCGGATGCACAAGGTATAGCGTAACTAAACCCTGTCGTTTTATGGATGTCCTTATTACTAAATGGACTTTACTCTCTTGAACAGGTGGTTGCAATTACCGGGTGGTTGTTGGCTGCTGCTTTGGGATCGTGGTCGTTATTATCACCGTGGAGATTAGCTCGAAGGGATTATACGTATGATGTCGAAGAAGCGACCTACTATGCTGTAATTTTGCCAGTTTGTTGGGCCGTTTCATTGTGCTGGATTATCTTTGCCTCTTTCACTGGGCACGGAGGTCAGTGTAAATTTGAAAACAGCTCGACTTTCGTCGGTTCTTGTTGGTAAGATGTTTTTCCAGTCTTAAAAAAGTTTTCCGTATTTATAGGTGCAGTAAACAAATTTTTATCCAACTATTGGCTGATGGTTTTGAGTAGATTATCTTATTCAGTTTATCTGACACAATTCGCAGTATTTTTTTACAACGTTGGAACCACAAGATATGCATCAGAATTTCAAGTTCATAGAGCAGTAAGTTTCATTACTCTATATTTTACCAGATTCATGTAAATATATATGACAATGAGAATAAATATGTATATTTGAGTATCTAAATTTATGGTCTTATAACTAAAAAATAATCGAACTTTGTTTGCAGATCGATCTTTACGAAGCAGTGACTGTTATCGGCGTTTCAATTGCATTGACACTACTTTTAGATTTACCTATGCAAGAAGTAAAGAACGTGATAATGGAATGTACAGACGGTTTGACAATCGATGAAACTAGTATCGAGGAAAATAAAATCGAAGTGTCTACGGAAGATGATAATCACGTGGCAAAAGAATCACCTGAAGAAGGCAAGATATTCGTTGACGATGAAGTGGAAACCAACGGTTGGGATTGGCAGAGAGATGGACTCTCCGATGGAAAAATAGAGTCTAGATATATCGACGATGAAGAAACATCTGAAGTCTGGACATACCGGAAAGATGAAAGTAGGAAAAAACCGTTCGTTCGACACGATACGGACGACGAAGAGATTCCTACTTGGGATTGGATTAAAACCCCAGTTCGAAAAGAGTCAAGACGAAATAATGAAGAAGAAAAAGATTTGAGAACGGAAAGACGGAGTCTAAGTCGTCAGGAAATTTCGGGAAATGAGTACGTGGAAGACTCGAAGAATATGAAAAGATCATCCGTTCAACAAGCACGAGATGAAGATAGTCTCAGAAGAGATGAAAGGCCACAATCTAGGGCTAGCGAGAGTAAAAGATCATCGTCAAAGGATCGAGAGATTTTATCTAGGGACTCTAAGAAAAGGGATGATTCAACATCAAGGATTGTTGAAAGTAAGAGATCCTCTGTCAAGGATTTCGATATTGTACCGAAAGAATTTGCAAGGAGAGAAAAATCTTTGGCGAAAGAGCCTGATAATGCTGTAGCTTCCATGCGGAGACCAGAAGAGCAGCCACCTTGGGAGTACGTCAAACGAGAGCGTTCAGCATCTCAAAGTGGGAAAGATGGGAAAAAATCATCGTTTGAAGGGCTGGATGTCCAACCGTCTGCGCTGAGATTATCAACGAGATCTTTGCCTCGAGCAAGTGAACTTCGTAAGAGAGTATCAAGCGAAAGTGAGGAGGAAATGAACCGCAAAGAAAAGCCAAAAGCTGTAAAAATAATACCGTTAGAAGAACCGAGAGTCAGTGACGAAGAGAGCTGGGAACATGAACTCAGGTTACGAAGACAAAAAATAGCCAACAGTTTACCATCGGAGGAAACCGGAACTGCGAGCGAAGAGGAAGAATGGAGTATTTTGAAGAGGCGGTCTTCGGCCGAGGGCAAAATGGCTCTGCTGAACGATTCACCGGAAATTGAACATTTTGGTGCATGGAGTATTAGCAAAATACCAAATCCCGGTCCCTTCTCACATGAGCATAGCGAAAGTGATGAAGAAAACGCCTACGTTGTATCAAGAAGTAATTATCGCGAGACTCGACCACCATTCCGAGAAGGTTACGATACTCAGAGTGAAGAAGAGACTAGCTGGGATCCTTCTAGGCAACAATCCTACACCAGTGGAAGTCAGCCTACCTCCATCGATGAAGAAGAAGGTCCGGCAGCGTACGATTTTGTGTTAAAAAAGGCAAGCAAGCGTACGTCTCTTCAAAATTTGAGTAAAATTTCTCAGGAGGAACCGGAAGCAGAGGATGATTCTGGGTGGGATTTTGTAAAGGAAGAAAATACAGATTCAAGCAGCCCGCAGACGACATCAACAGGACTTTTTAAGCGAGCTTCTATCGTCAAAAGTCAAGCGAGCGAAGAGGACCCAGAGTATTTGTTACCGGAACGACCGAAGCTTGTCGAACAGGAGCAAGAGCACCCTTTCAAGAAGGCATGGCAAATGCAAAAGTCTAGATCAGAGGAGGACGGTCCGACGGGATTTTTGGTCAAGGATAAAGATGGCAAGTCGCGAACGGCTGCAACCGATGGACGAAAGGATACTCCGCAAGAAGAAGAAGGTAAGCGTAAGCCCCCTACAGGGGGACAAAACGAAGATCTGAGTTACTTCGGAGGTGACGAAGCAGAGTCCACTTCGGTCTCATATCCTGCTAGTAACAGCGGTGATAGTACGAACTTGGATTGGATTGAGGAGGACGAACGATCGGGTGCTAGTGGATTGGCGGAAACGGAAATGGAATCGACTGAGTCGACTGAAAAAGAGGTTGTACAATATGCAACTCGGAAAAAGGAGCAGAAGCGACATTCGGAAGAGTCTAACTGGGATTGGAACCAAGAGGAAACTTGAAAAATGTGGATTCCATAATCGGATGATTATTAATACGGTGCTTGAAAGACAATTATGAAAGAAAAGGAGTTGGCCTGCACCACAGAAGAAGTGGAAACGAGTTCCAGTTTGCGAGAGTGAATTTCGTACCTACATCTGAATACGTGGGATCTTAAATGACTCAGTAAGAAGACACACGTCAATTAACAGATTGAAGTATAATAAATTATTGGACGGAAGGTGTTTTGTCTATATACAAGTCTAATTTTATTTTATATTATTCAGGCATCTGTAGTGTTCGTCTCTTCGCTTTCACCTTTCTTATCGCTTTTCGGATTTTTTCTTCCTGGAATAATTGAAAATACAATTTGAATTAAATATAAAATGAAATGAAACATAAAAAACCTATTTAATCATCTCTGAATAATCATAACTATCGATTTCGGTATTCAACTAACCTCGTGACAGAAGAATTTTTTCCAGTCCGAGTATCGGAGATTCGCACATCATCGATAGAACAAGCGCACTCATAAACGTAACCATCACATCAGCAAAATTATGTCGTGCCTGTTTGAAAGATCATAAATAACTTTGAGAATCGGGATTTGATTAACAATTATACCAAGTGTATAAACACTTGTCTATTGAATAAATCACAAAGATACATGGAATTAATTTCACGTATGGCTGAACTAAACAAATCATAATTTGTTGTTTTAATTTGTATACTGGATGAGTCGGTATCCTAACGTATTAATTTTTCTGCTACTGTTTTAATTTCTGGGACAGATTTGACGTAGGCAAAACTCTTAAATACGTGTTGCGATCTTTTTAAAGTTAATGAACTCGCTTTTTTCGGTACAATTACTCAATAAGACCTTCTTGACTGGCCGCTAAGACATTCTCTTATAGCAGTTTTAGTTGTAGTAATAAAAATGCGACTTACCAAACTAAAGACGTCGAGATATACAGGGCTTCTTGTTGATGCAACGTTATATAATTCTACCATTCCGTTCATCAGATAAGCGGAATAAGTCAGTCTACTAAGTGGTGAGAAAATCCTCCATTGAAGTATCGTTGCTACCAAACCTGAAACAATTAGTGGAATACGTATAATCCTTTTGTTTGTTTTGTTCTCTTAAATCAATGCAATTACTTTAGCATCAACAAGCGTATTTACATTCATTAAGGTGTATCGAAAGAACGTTTTTGTACCTCCATTACCGGTGACACAAGCCAAGACAACCCATCCTGTACCCATGCTCCAGAAAGTTCTGTTTAAAGCTGAGTAGAATGCTGATTCAATTGATGTGTAGTCTCTCCTTGGCCCGTAAAATATCGTGATCGAAAACATCGAGCCTATGAGAGACAAGCTGGCAAGAAACCATCCCAATCGTACTGTGTTCTGAAATTTATAGAATATTTTATCTAATTCGATTAGGTATTTTTCTAACAGTGAATAAATATCGGAAATTTTTTGAGAAAGGGAAGAAAAAAAATTAGTAAAAAACGAACCGTTGATAATTTATAACTTGATAGTTCTATACGGTGGACGATGTATCCAAAAATCAAACCAAAACAGTATGAAGTAGCTCTCATATGTGTTTTTGTGTAACTGGATAGAAAGAAGTCATTGGTTGATATGTCCTTCAGTTCGCTGTAAGGAAATAAGATGAAGAAATGAATAAAATATTTGATGCATCGTGACATTAAATTCTAGAAATATTTCACCATTCCGGTTACTAGTTAACTGATCTTTGGGCTTGATTCTTACGAGCTATAAATCATTAACGTCGGATCCAAGTTGTTTCTTAGAGTTACAACGAACGGTATCGTGATTGAGAGAATTGTAACGCCTGCAAGAATGACTTCACCAATTCTTCGCCATCTGTGCAGAGGATAGATAAGCAGTGGAGCTAAGATGAAGAGCTGCGTGTCGACAGACAGGTACCAAGATTGGAACATGCACTGAAATTTCATACAAGTTAATTATACAATCTCAATAGTTCGCATACAATATGGTTAATTGTTGGAATTGGAAAGTTTCATAATTTAAAACGAAAAATAAAAAGGTCAAATCTATAAGGATATAATAAGTATGTCACGTACCAATTTGTCAGTATTTACGTAATTATTGACGTATAAGAGATTAGTCCACCATGAAGCCAGACATCTATCTCTTTCTAGATTTACACGAGACCACATGGGTCCAGAATTTATCCTTGGAAACCAAGTCATGTAAAGGCCTATTACAACGAAGTAAGCTGGTGTTAACCTGCACCAAAAAAAAAAAAATCACTCTTGATCATATCATAAAATTGGATTGTTTTATTTTGATATATGACTTTCTACTATCAAGCAGATTTTTGTTCATGACAAATGTATCTCACCTTATGTAGCGTAGGAGATAAATTTGAAAAAAGTTGATTGAATGTCCTTTGTTGAGCTCATTAAGGACAAGACAGGTAATAAGAAATCCACTGAGTAGTAAAAAGGTATCGACTAGAAGAGGATTGTTAGTGAAAACGGCATTTTCAACTTTAGTTACCGCCTAAAATATCGAAATTATATTATTACAAGATTTATTGAAAAAATCAGGGATTTATTTTTCATCAGGAAAATACGACTTACGGTTTCCCAAAATTTCATATTCAATACAGGCCCGCTGATAACGAACAGCAGTGAATGGGCTCCGATTAAAAACACCATGGAAATAACCTTGATCCCAGAAATGCAATCCAAATTTAACCCATTCGACGTCGTTCGAGTTGCTCCACAGAGCTTCTTCACATTTAAAATCACAGAAAATCCCAGCAACACCTGGGGTAGCAGACCTATGATAAAGAAAGAACCCTCAAATATTTATAATAATCTTACTAACTTCTTGTGCAAACTTTGTAATATTGATTTGATACACATGCGTATATAATGTATGAAAATAGAAATTTATTTACCTCCCGGTACATTCTCGTTTGTAGCTAGATACCTAATATGAAAAGCAGTTCCAACGATCAAGAGTAAGATCAAGGACAATATTATACATCTGTAAAGAAAAAATATGGTTTTATGTATATGTATTGTGGATAGATATATAAGTATGTACATAAATACATTGACATGTGCGAGAGGACGTAGATAAATTTTATTTACAATACTGATTGCTCTTTAAGTTTGAGTCTTCCGACGTCTAGTGTTTGACTATTTGATTATTGACCGATAGTTAGTTGGAAGATATTGATAAAAGATATAACTGCGTCATTATTATTAGTTTTGCTTATGTAAAGAAGTAGTTATATGCTACTGAATGAAACGTATATAAAACCTTTACAGTTATGTTACGTAAAGATATTTGGATTTTGCAACAGATTTATATCAGTACTTACACTTTGCATCAATTCAGAGTTAAGTTTCGCGTATAAAAGTCTGGCGAATGTCTAGCCGTTATTAATTCAAGGTTTACTTTCTATCTGATCTAAATTAACGTTAACGTCCGAAAATTAAATACACGATTCGTAGTCATTTGATAAAATAAATCCGACTGGATGTTAATTGGCAGTCAATAGCCATGTGGGTTTACGAAAAAAAAAAAGTGTTAAGTCAAGGCCAAAATTATGTTCTATAAGATTAATGTAAGATCCATCTATATATAGAGACGAACTAGAAATTTTGAATATCAATTCGCATAGTTCCTATGGTCAAAGAAGCGATTTATAGTAAAGCAAAACACGTTGACCGGATCACCTCTAAAATTAATTAAAATATTTTTAATAACGAATAATATTGGTCAAGGGAGGCTTGGAACTCTATAGTTTTTTTTTTTTTTTTTTTTTTTTTTTTTTTAATTTAATTTACGACTGAATTATTTTGCTTTTTACTTTCTATCAATCGTTTTTAAATTCTGCCAATGTTAAGAGTGAACCACCTTCATTGCCATAGCCAAATATCACAAGGCATATAATTTTTTCGCAGAAAATTTATTTACAACATTTTTATAGTTCGCTTAATCCTGCCTACATTTCCCCCCGCCAAGTACCGGGGGAAAAAAAACACGTTATTAAGATGTCATAGGGTATATTTTTTACCTTTTACCTTAGACCACGCTTATGGCTATAATTTCACTTGGAAATATCGCGTCAGTACAGATCGGTGTAACTATTTTCGTAATGAAAGAAATTCAGTTCCGATTCTCTCGAAGAACTGAAGTTCATACTTTCAGTATAATCAATGACTCAAGTGTGATGTGGTACGGTGCGAAGGTTATACTAATTTCGAAATCAACCGCATTCATTAGTGGAATGCCGTGGTTAGCATTTGCGCAATCAATTATACTCCGGGATTTGAACTATACGAACTTTACTCACGAGTAAACAATATCCAGATTATTGTAAGTAGGAGTTGTTCTCTTATAGCATGATTTCTCTGGAATCCTTGGCGTCAATTCTAGACGAGATCCACTGAAGGCTACAGTCAAAACCGTCCGGATTACATCTTCTACATCGCGGGGCTTGCATGCTGCTGGTACGCAAATTCCCCAATGAAGTTTGCTGATTGCTTCTCGGTATCTTTTTGTTGAATTCTAAGCCGAATAAGTATAAAAATTAGATACAATCGTATTACAGACACGAATGTTAATTATTTTTTATATTTTTTCACATTGCGAATTGTACATGTAGTTAAATTTCTCAATCTACTCATTATATTCGAAACAAAAAAATTACATAAAAATAATTTGCCAATTTTTTTTCCTTTATACATTAAATATTATATTGGTTTACGTAATGACCAGCAAACATCTTTTTGGTATTAAAATGTGAAAAAAAAATAAAAATTTTTAAACTTCAATCGTCCTTGTGAATAACATTCGTATAATGTGTTTGGCCGATCCGGATAATAGTTATGAGGAGATAAAACGCCAAGGATGGTTCTGCTCACCCTAAAATCCTCCCAAATGGTACCTTCCCTACTGAGGTAATTTTTGGGGACCTTGATTCCGACCTCCCCTAAGCAATACTGTCCGTAGACTCCTTGAGGTGAGTCGTCGTCTATCCCGATCTGAAGGCATTCGTCGAAATTTCCCAACTGATACAAAGATCCACCTAGTACTCCTTCGGGAAATTTTCCCGACGCGTCGTAAACTAAGAGAAAAGAAGAAAGGTAGTTCTCGAGTCAGTAAATTATTTTGATTAGTCGTGGCCTTGTGCAAAAATCTTGGAAAAGAAGTGAGAGAATAAAAAAAAATATATATAAAAAATAGGAAGAATAAGAGAAAAAAAATCAATAAAAATTGCGTAGTTACAAGACAATACTTGTTACTATAAATAGATATTACGAAATCTGATCCCGAACATGAGTACCAATCATGATCATGAAAGTTATTGCGTAATTTTATATACCGCAAAAAAAAAAAAAACAGATAATTTTGTCTATTCAAGAGTTCAACATTCATAACTCATGTGGTGACTTGACCGTTTCAAAAGAGAAAAATGTACATTAACGTGTCTTAAGAGTAAAACAGGTGCCAAGTATATAATATTTAGAATATATTATTGTGGATGTCAATATTTTAATGTAAATGTTTAGTAATTATTATCATCTTGTCTTACATCTTACAGCCCAAGATGTGAGATTACGAATTCCAGCCAACATTGATTTGCACTGATTTTTGCAAGCATTGTTACTGATCATGTCAATAGCTTGTCCTAGCAGTGTCAAATCCCTCGATAATAGTGGCAGCATGTTGCTGCTGTCATTTTCGTAGACGATATCGACCTGGGCTTGTTTATGCGTTTGTAATTGCTGTACTTTCCACATATTTGCATCCTCTGGTAAAGCAAATACCATAACTATTCCTGGTATAAACCCAGCTAATAGGTACATCCAGAATTTGATAATTGCCATTGCTAAAATCTCGTGGTGTAAATAAATATTATATATATATTTATGAATGTATGTATAAAACTAGCTGATCCTTGTGTAAATAATGTCTTTGTAAACCCACTTTGAAATTTGGTTAGTTAACACGTATAAATACTTGTTACTTGATTTGGTATTCTTGATTAATTTCTCGCTTCACTTTCATATTTTATCAATTATTATTTATATTTACACTTGTTTCCCAATGTACATTGTTTAATTATTCACAACCGTGTCACTTGAGCGGGGGTATTTATATACTTTCTTTGAATTATTAATCAACATCCCTACTCTCGTGTGATTTAGATAATCTTTAGTAAAATAATTAATCAGGGACACAAGTCAAGAGCGTTTTAATTGACTGTTCAGAATTCAATTCGATTTCTTATACATCGTTTAATTATAACGAGGACGAATATTTAACGATAATTTTATACATCAGGATATATTTAATAATATAAATAAGTAAATTGTTTGATATGAATAATGATGAATATATAATTCATCGACTGAATACTTGCGTAGGATCAAGTGGCTTTTGGTAGACTTATTTCTTTCATTTTTGGTGGCCTTGATCGGATGACCCTTCATTCGATTTTGATATATTCAAATACACGGAGAAGTGTGTCAATACGTTTTAACGATTTTCATATAACGCGTGAAACATTCGTTTGCGATATTGTTAGAATAAATATTGTTATTTTACAAAAAACACTTCACTTCATTTAATAATACGAGAATCTACACATGTACTTATTTTTCAACATATTTCCAACAAGGTTCCTCCGAGTTGCGTTAAAGTTGTATTCGGAAGCGCGATATGTATAAATTTTTAGTGGATTAAAATTTGCGCTCGCAGTTAATTTGTTTAATAATTTTTTTTGTCAATTAACTTAAATTTTTTACTAAAGTTGAGAATCCGCGTCCACTGATCGTCTCCAATGCTCGTGATGTAACTACTTCACATGCCAATGAAGAATTAGTAATCCAAGTCGGATTGTTTTGGCAATTCAGCAAAAAAAATAAAAATGTTGGTGCAAAAGACTGACGAGGCACCAGCAAGTGTGGCCGGAGCGAAGAGAAGCCTACGATTTGCGATTTGCAAACTATATAAGCTTCCGACGTGGCCTCTAGCTTAGGTCCGTGTGGGGGAAACTAATATTAGGCGTATGAATTTTTGCGAATCCGAGGGCTGGTAATTAATTTCAAGTTTTACATGGATTTTATAACAACTTTATCCAATCTCTTTAAAATCGAATGTCCATTCCATTACGATAGCCGTTTCGTCATAAGACAAACCAGCGGAGACTAAGCCTTGACAAAATGTGCAACGGTCATCAATTATTTCGCTTGCCATTTCCGCAATGACTTATAGTTTGTTAAAGGCATTCTCAACTAATTCACGTTAGACTAAGCATTGAAAAATTATTTTAGTTCTGTTAGATTCTTATTTTTTTTTTCTGTTTTCTTTGTCATATTATTACGCATTTATAGATCGAAATAAGTTGTGTTCGATCTGATGAAGCCAGAGCGAGGATACCAGGTATGTTCATAGATCCCATTTCGTACGAGAAAGTCTGAAACGTTGAAAATGCTCAATTTTTAAACTTTCGCTATTCTCGGAGCCAATGACCGAGTAGATTATTTTAACATTATTGCGATATACCAGGATTGCGCACTAATTATACTCAAGTATGGGTAATATGTAAATTAAAAGTTTCATTGGTATACCAAGAATCTTTGAACTGCATCAAAAATGATATTTTGAATATGAAAATTGTATAAGACTTCACCAGAATCGTTGACCCTTACGTAAGTTAAACGATTATTGTTTCTTTCTATTTCTTATTCTAAGTTTAAATTCGTATTTTTGTGGCTAATTATTATACGAGATATTGATTGCATGAAATTTTGCAAAAAAGTTTTCTCAGTAGGTACCAACTGTAATTACTGGCACGTGACTTATACTTGTTAAAGAATTTCTTCAACGTATTTGCACAGTTCAAAATGATTATAAATTATTGATATTGGGTTTACTGTCGAAAAAAGAAATTTTTTATCCGCTACTGGGCACTGGCTTTATTGAAATTCTCATTCACTGTAATTGATTGATTTGTTATTTTCTTCAGATGCATCTTATTTCCGAAATATACGTTATCCAATAGGTATAAATTTTTTATCTTTGTGTTATGGTCATTAACGCCGTATAATTGGGCAAATAGTTCATTTTGCGATTAGATTGCGCGATCTATTTAAAACCTGGAGTATAGCTACCTAAACGTTTTTTGAATACGAATTTGAGATCAAAGTTTTGCAATTAAAAATTATCGAATAATGTTTTAGATTTTTTTTTAAATTTTTAGGTCCTAGTTTTCACAAGAATCCATGAGCTTTTATCTTTTGCTTATAATTGGGAGACGATAAGTAAAATTTCGTCTGCTGTCAAATGGTTACGTTAATCAAGTTTTCAGAATAACTTTTGATTGTTTCAAAGTCTTCCAAAAAATTTAAGGACGTCTCAGACAGTCTGAACGATCACTTGACACCGTGAAACTTGAAAAGAAAAAACCCATCTTGGGCTTTAATCTAACTCTTCGAAGACTTTAGCATCGTATTAAACAAAATCATTAGTTAGTCAAGTCATGCCCGTGAAGCGGAAATCTTGAAAGAAGTTATTGTTGATTCGTAGTAAACTGTTTATATCGACAGCTGTGCAGGAAAAACCGGCGAGAAAATTTCGAATACGAAATAGCCGGTTATTAAAGACTCACGTTAGCTGGTTTTTCTACGCAACCGTCGATATATTACTTAGTACCGTATCCATTGCACATCACAATTAGCTATGTACTTTAATAATAAGAATTATAAAACAAACTATAGGTAATAAGAATAATACTTGTATAGTTCCTTAAATATGCAACAATTTTATCGGTTGTATATTTGTGATTCCTGAATTTGGCGTCATTACACTAATTAATCAAACGGAAACATATGATTGAATAATCGTTGAATAGTCGCTACCAATAGCTTGATAACGTTACTATCAATTATTCAGTATAGTAATTGCCAACGAGTGAATAGTATAGATACTGTTGCAATCTTAATAGAATTTTTTTTTTTTTTTTAAAGGGACTATGAACTTATGGCTTGAATTTTATAATACGGCCTGTCCTATGAGTTATAAAACCATTTTATGGACCTATAATTGTTCAAGTTAGTAAAACAAGCTATTAACATAGATAAATATGCCTAGCAGTTGCCGAAATATATCCCTTCACTCTTACAATTTTTTTTTTCAATTTTTTTTATCGATATTTATAGTGTGTACGTAAGTGCCACTTATCTGACTATTGAACCCGTAGGATATTTTTTTGTGCTATACAATTATTCTTTTCTTTGCAGTTTAGTACGAAATTGATACGTCATATTACAAGTAGGATGTTTATTGATGTAATGTTAAAGTTATGTAAATCGTTATTGCGAATTATTGAGTTACTGAAAAAAAAAAAAAAAAACCATATTAGGTAAATCTTTGCGGTGAATCAATATTCGGAGGTCCTTAAATCACGATCCTTATACTGAACACCACTTGGAACGCTATAGATTCAGTGAGAAACATTATGATGCTTCAGATCTTGGAGACAAATCTGGTTTTGAGGACGTGTTAATTTTTGAGTTTTCAATAATATTTACAAACATTATGTATATCGTATTCGATATATGTTTTCAGATTTTTTTTTGGGGGTTATTTTTATAGGTGATTTTGAAAGGAAAATATCTCATTTATTTCTAAAAAAATACAATACCTATAATGACGAGTTATAATTTCTGAATCTACGTAGTATGTAACGTTTATTAGTTCATTTTCTTGCACCAAATAGAAATATACACATATACATATAGTAATGGTGCATATTACAATAAATAAAACATTGCTGTTCAACGATATATACTTACTTTGGTAAAAATTTTCGAAAAATCGAAGATTATTGTGGCGTCAAAGCTGATCAGAGTCTGATGAGCTTGCACGGGGGATCCTCAAGTTTTTTACCTACACGATTAGTGATTCATAGTTACTGAAATTCGGGAGATAGTTTTTCTTGAAAATGAAATATTTAGATATTATAATACGATGAGGAAATCGATTTGCTATTATACCGATTTCAAGTCAATCAGAAATCAGTAGTGTAATTTGCAGAAATTTGAACTTCCTCGCGGATTGTATCAACGCCTCGATATTAGGAATTGCGTGATTTAGAAGAATATTCAATTCCGATCGACATGTGACGCGTAACAGATAATTATTTATGCCAATACAACCTGTCTGACACATAGAATTTTACGTTTTCAATACGCGTGTTTGCTCAGATAATTATCTCTCGTTACTGTTTACTCATCGGTAATACCCGGTAAGTAAGATATCAAGATACAAGATATCAAGTAAAACCGGTAGTGGAAGTTACACACATAACTGTTAAAAGAGGTTCAATGCTTTGGTAATTAATAAAAATTACGCAAAAACAATTTTAGATAAATTTCACATGATTAATCTGTATTTTTATGATACCTATAAGTTAATAGTGTTATAAATGATTTCGACGCTATATGACGAGTGAGTACACGATATTATTGTATCTATCATGTATTTTCTTGTGTGAAACGCTAATTACAAGATGTACCGTGCGTTGTATCGTTGAATTAATGAATAGAGATTAGATCGTGTCAGCTAGGATTACACAGGTTAGGTAAAAATAGAAATCAAACAATGATTATTGTGATTTTAGAAAGAGAATCCTGCGATATTTACTAGTCATTTTGTATTGCCGAACCGCTAAATGTAGGTACGTGTCAATATCAACGAACTATACTGCAGATTGTAAATACAACACGTGTGTAAAGTATAAGTCAAATACATTAACGTGGCCATTACGCACAAAAATATCTTAATCACCCAAAATAGTAATAAAGTCAGATACCATTGCCAAGTAAATCATCGTATTTTGAAAAACTTTAAATTTAAATTCATGGAGAGAAAAAATACACAAAAATTATTGGAAAAGAACAAAAATATTTGGAGTAAATAAAAATCTACAAAAATTCAGACATTCCTACTCTTATCAACTAACAAAAACATTTCACAAAGCTTAAACCGATTTTGAGGGGGTCAGGGTATCAGTCCGGCCGATTTCACGTGGAATGCTTCATATACATTATATTTAAAAATTAGATGCAATTTATTCGTTGTATCAGGTTCTACTGCTAGTTTTGATTTTCTCGTTTAGTTACATGGTCATTACATATTTATAGGCATAGACTCGAAAGTCCAGTGAACCGTTATACAGTTTGTAGAATATTGCTTCATCAAAGATATGTTTCGATTCTTCTGTTTTTTGAACAAAACTCTGTCCCTTTTGAGTTCGTGCATTTTTTTGATAAAATTTTGCCAAATATCATACTCGAGGCGGTAAATTTTGATTGAAACGATTAAAAATTTTTTATACTAAAATACTAATAAAGTCAGATACCATTGCCAAGTACATCATCATATTTTGAAAAACTTTAAATTTAAAATCTTTGAGAGAAAGAAAAACATTAAAAAAAAAAAAAATAAAATAAAAATTAATGGAAAAGAACAAAAATATTTGGAGTCGGTGCTACTTGACCGATTGATGTTTAAACTACTAATAGCACATTAAATTTTTTTGAAAAGATCCAACAAGCGGCACCATCTCTAAATATTTCTTGGTTTCGTTTGATTTTGGTTTATTTTTTTTATGAATTTCAATATTGAATTTTCTCAATGATTTTGACGTTGTACTTGGTGGAGAGGGACGACATTTTCGTATCTATAAATGACCACTGGAACATTACTTGGCACAAGGTCTTCGAATGTGATGAAGTGCTTTTTGGAGGTATTTTACTTTCTTTTATACCGTTTTTTTTGGTATTTATAGTGACTTTTAATGGAAATTAAATCATATCTATATAAAATGAACTTCTGTCCCGTATATATAAGCTGTAAATATGACAAGTATTACGTGAACGGTTATTTGTTAGCGATTTTCGAGCTTGAAATATATCGTGAACTGAAATGAACTATCTTACGAATTAAAAAAAAACGAAATTTGCATCGCGACTTTATTTCATAATTGACTATAAACCAAATTGCTAAAAAAAACTTTCTTAACAGTTAAAACCACTGCAAAGATTCGATCATATCTTCGTATTTGTATCAGTTAGTTTCTTCAAATCATTTCACACGTGTTTTGCCGTAGGTGCAAAGAACTCTGGTGAAAAAATGCAAGAAAAAACGTGATTAGTTTTCAACACACTGTTCATGACTGTGGCCTCTCATACTTACTTAATCGAGAACTTATGTGGTCTTATTGGAACTTATGGTGATCAAATATTCTGGAAAAATAAGCGCCCTTTTTTACATTAGACGTATGCCAAGAAATTGGAATATTCATTCAATTTATTATACCCATTTAGTAAAATGAATCATAAAAGGTAGAAGCTACACAATATATGCGCCGGACGTATGTTAATTAGGACATAAAAATGTACGTAAATCAACATCAATCGTAATAAATCAGATTTAATTACGCGTATTCCTATATACTAACTGAAATCATGATCGCAAATTCGCACGGGGAATTAAAAATTTACAAACGAGACAAGGCAGTAGATTGAGGCAATTTTTTTTTCTTTTTTTTTTTTAAATGTACATATCATTTTTACTAAAATAATTTAAAGGTTATATGCATTACATTACATTACCACATTATTAACTATCTAGCTTTCTATTCCGGCGTCTCTTGTGAGACACCTATGTATGTATGTTTGAAGGCTGTCGATTAAATGATTATTAAATCAGCGAAGTGCTGGCGGAAAAGAATTGATAAACGTTTATGTAGCTTAAGAGAAGGTAAGGAGCTGATTAACAAGCCGATTTTGGATATCGATGACGCTGGATTTTCATGATGATTATAGATTATTGATATTCATAATGCCGGATCTTATATATTTGGTCACAGTAATGTATGGATTGTAACACTTACTGCTACAGTCAACTGCCTACAGGTATTTGGTTAATAAGTAATAATTGAAAAAAAATTTAGGGATTTTACTTATGACGCGTATTTGTTCTTTAGAACCACGTTAGTACAAATAATTTTACAATTTGAATAACCGCTACGATGTTATGAGCAAATATATCCGATGAGTTATCTCGTGATTGGAAAACCATGAGTAGTCGTAAAAGATTAATTAAATATTTATAATTGAATAACACATTAATATAAGGTACTTACGGAAATAATATTCGTCTAACGAATAATTAGCGAAATTATACGTTTATTCATCAAAATATAAATTTTTATATCGAGTTTTTTTCTGGACAAATTATACTGCGAATTTGAATTGCACGGCTGTGAGTTCAGGCTGGGGGTTTCAAAACGCGTTCAAAGTACCGAAATTTTCTCATTTCAATTATGCCATTAATGACAAATTGATTATTAGAAAAGATCGAATCATCTTCAGAAAGGTAAGAACTCTTTGGAATACTGATTCCTTCCTATCTCATATTAATTCTGTAATTTTTTTTTTTTCCAATGAATTACAAGTTCCGGAAGTTCGGATCCTCGAGACGTCATGGGTCCATTGGTCATACGTATGAAATACTGTGTATACGTATAATAGATAGGTTTTGCGGTGTCGTATCGTCTACTTAGAATATTTTTAAAAATTTCTCAACGATAATCATTCAGGGAGATTTTCGCTGTCTAAATTTTACGATCGCTGCAACTTGATACAAAAAGCTAGGACAGTATATTATTACAGTTTACAGACTGACTTCCGTTTATTATCTCATTGTTAGTGAATTACTTGATTTTCGAGGTCGGATTTAATAAGAAAACAAAATATTCCATGACGTTTTGGCTCACAGATATATCAGGGCCAAGTTTTTATCATATATGTGCGGAATTCCTATAAATTTTTATAAACATCGAAAACTTATTTGACCATTACTGACATGCGAGCTTGTATTTTTCCATCTATTTTGTTGTTCCTCCTATTTAATAAATGCCAAAAAATCTTCAGACTGTCTGAAGAGGATCCTCCATATGGGCTGAAACGTAATGAAAGATTTTGTCTTTTCAATCACCCTGACCTCCAATATCAATGAATTAACTAAGTTTATAGGTAATAGTGCACGTAGTAATGCAGAAAGTAAAAAAATGAATAATATAGTAGAGTCGGGCAAATTGAACCACCAGGTAAAATGGATAATCATACCAAAAACGGTCCAATTTACCCGACTTTAATAAATATGGGGCATTCCATGTCTTCAAAGTTCACTTGAAACTGAAACTATTTTATTTGAAACTTTTTTTGTATCATCAATAGTTTTCGCGGTATACTAATTTCGCTACATATCATACCAACTTCTGACATCTTAACGCCTTCAAATAAAAATCTACAAAAATTCAGACACTCCTACTCTTATCACCTAACAAAAACATTTCACAAAGCTTAAACCGATTTTGAGGGGTTCAGGGTATCAGTCCGGCCGATTTTACGTGGAATGCCTCATATACATTATGTTTAAAAAATTAGATGCAATTTATTCGTTGTATCAGGTCCTACTGCTAGTTTTGATTCTCTCGATTAGTTACGTGGTCATTACATATTTATAGGCATAGAATCGAAAGTCCAGTGAACCGTTATACAGTTTGTAGAATATTGCTTCATCAAAGATATGTTTCGATTCTTCTGTTTTTTGAACAAAACTCTATCCCTATTGAGTTCGTGCATTTATTTGGTAAAATTTTGCCAAATGTCATACTCGAGGCGGTAAATTTTGGTTAAAACGATTAAAAATTTTTTTTGTCGAAATCTTTAATCGAGATTCATTAATGTGAGAGATTTTTGTATGTAGGAAAAAATTTTATCAGGGCAACATTTTGTTACAGCAGTATCGATAAATCTTCTGACATTCGAAAGATGAATTCTACAAAAAGAAGCCGGGTCATCGTTTATTGGATAGCCTGTGGCATCTGCTTGACGTTGGCGCGTCCAGACGAACGTCGGTGGGATTGGATGACGCAAATTGCCACATTTCTGGAACCTATTTCAGCTTTAGTAAATACGGAATGCAAAAATGACACATTGGAATATCTAAAAGCATCAGAAGATATATCAAACTCATGGGCAATCAGCAGTTTGTATTTTCATCACTTTATTAAAATTGATTATTATTTATATACTTTTCGAACAAATGAATTCGATTAATTAAATATTATTTATACAATATATCTATTCCTTATTCTTAAATCTTTATGTACAGTGATCGATGCGAATGGAAAATTTCCATCAGGAATTTTATCAGGAAATATTCGTTCGATGGGTAATTTTGACCAATGTCTTCGTATCCAGCATCCCAAAAATAAATATTCAGGAAAATATTGCCTGACAAAATTAAAATACTCTACTTATGGTCCGAACAAAGTCATTCTGCAAAACTACATCGATTTCGTTATGGCGGGTAGAAGATTGTTGGAACTTGGTGACGATTGGGTCAATGTATGTTCGATAATAATACTCATACTAGTCATAATACTAATACAATAATAATAATAATAATAATAATAATAATAATAATAATAATAATAATAATCATAATAATAATAATAATAATAATAATAATAATGATGATGATATTAACATAGAAATCATTAGCAAAAATTTTAATGATTTGCCGTTTGTTCGAGGAACCATGTGGCCATCGACTAGCTCCACCTGCGAACGTAGCAGAAACTTGCTGCTCTTTCGCAGCTCATTACCTTCCGCAGGCTAGTCAAATTCGAACTATTCTCTACATAGGATATACAAAATGCTCAGTCGGCATATGCATACTTTGTAATTTCTAATATGGTCTTTTATCGGCTTTCAAATGATTTCTGGTGATAATCGCAAATGAGAGAACTGTTCACCTTATTTGAAAAAGCAAGAAAAAAAAATAAAAAATTGTTTTTGAAAAAATAATTTTGATTCTTTCGAAACTCTATGCGCGATCTCTGTGCAGAGCTGTTAGTATACTCGAATTTATACTCATCGGAATGACTCGAGTGTCGATATACGAGTATCGTAAGATAAATAATTTATAGGCAAATCCATGTGTCCCAATTTTTATGTTAAAATGATCATTTCGATTGATCACGTTTCCTATAGATGATAGTCTCGATTAGTTAATTCATGTATTTGGGTAATGCACTTCTCGGTGGTATCGGTCGAGTTCATTCATCTCCTGTATGAATTGGGAATTGGAATTGGGAGCAATATAAGCGTTATGTCAGAGTCACCTGCATTTTAGCTTTCTCTTTCTCGTTCATGTTGCGCAAGACAAGATCGCGTGCTGTATGTCGAGCCTTCCTCTGCCCCGAGAATCATACTGCGGGCAATTAATACCCATATTCAAAAGATCATATATCTTGTTGCAGAATCCACAAACAGTATGAATAATAGCCGTTTTCGTTTCCTCGAAACTTGAATCTTTATTTATCGTTTTTTTTCTTCAATTTTTTTGTTTTCCTGTAATTTGTTTTTCATGTCATTTATTACAAATTAATGAAAACCGACGTTCATCAATCTCGCGCGTTCGTCCTTCTCTCATTATTCATTAATAAGATAGACTTTATAATACGTCAATTAATACTCTGTACTTTCCTGCATTCATTTAAATTATAAGTAGATATACGTCTTTCTGTCAATTATTCAATGTTTAAAATACGTTCATAAGGTCAAGCAGAATTGTTTTATTGGTAATCAAAATGAATTAATCAAATTGGACATCAATTTAATATTCATACGATAAAAATTTTATCATTTTAGGGTACTTTCATTCTACCGACATATTCATCCAGCGAATTGGCGGTTTGTTTGCCTTCCACATGCTCGGCTAACGACGTTGCGATTTTGACAAGAGATGCAATTCGGAGAGCTACTATCGACATTGGTTTAAAGGTTGCCGTATTCCTTGAGGATGATCTCTGCTACACAGCATCGCGATCGTTGCCGTTCAATAATGTCGATTATTTTATAACGTAAGAAATAAATCCCGGGCCAGTATATGCGTACTATACGTTGTATATATTTTTCAGTAGATCAGCACGTTACACAGTTCACAACTCACTGCTTATGATGCCCTTTTGAACGAGCATCGCTGCTTACTGTCACTTTCTAACACGTGGCTGCGGTGAAAGGCTGCGTACAAGTTTAAAAATTTGTCAGCATGATGTCGGCTTATTGGCGCTACTCAAAAATGACATTAGAACAAGTGATATCAGTTTCATGTTATAGTGATGTAGATTCATTATGACCGTTCAAAAAAAAAAAAAACAAAAAAAAACAAAATGAAATTATCTATCGTTCGGAAATTTAGAGATCGAGTTAGATCATACCTCGTCGGTACTTAAATCCACAGTTCATTTCTAATAACTTTAATAAAAATCGAAATTTTTTTCAGATTCATAATCACGACGCTCGTTATCTTAACAATAATTGGATCGGCGTCTTCTCAGATTGACAGTGTTAAAAGTAAGTGCGATTTAACATCGTTATATAGCTAGAAAAAAAGAATTACTATGTATTTCTTTATTTTCTTTATTTATAATTTTTTCTTTATTTCTCAGACATAGACTTATATACCGTGTCTAATTATGTTTCACTTGAGGTAATCGGCGTGTCGTAATCGAAGATTGCATAAATATGGCTAATGAATATATATTTAACTATTTGTGAAGTTGTTTCTTTTCCAAATATGAATAACGTTAAATTGATATTGACCTTGTGCCAGAAAGAAACGGAGTTTTTCCAAAAATTTTACGGGCATTTTCGCTCATCGATAATTGGAAACAATTGACAAACTTAAACTCACCCTCGAACGATGTCATCTCTTGCTTGGAGGGTGTAAGAACTCTTTCAACTATATGGGTTGTAATGACGCACCAAACGATGCTCATCAGTCAAGCGGCGTACATTAATAAACTTGAGACTATGCAGGTAATTTTATTAATGTCGCAAAAAGTATTCGCAACTGACATATATTGATTATGGTTGTTAAAAAAAAAAAAAAACGAAAAAGTAAAGAAAATGAATGCGTCAAGCAAGTACGTAAAAATAAAAAAAAAATAAAAAAAAAAAAAAATAGAAAATTTCAAGAGATATTTCAAAAGATATTCCATTTAAAATCGCAGTGTACGTACCACGTATGGACGTCTTTAGTTTGTGACAAAAAATAAATAAAAATAAAAATTATAAGTAATCATATACATAATTCAATAATTGAATAGGATTTACCTTGTACAAGTTTGTCGTTAAGAGAAATATGTCGCGGTAATAGTTTTCAAATTTGTAAGCCATGGTGATCCAGAAGACTTTCTCGGGTGGTGAAAGCCAAATACAACTGTTTACTCAAATTTTAAGCAAATTTGATAAGCGTTTTGAAATTTGCACAAACTGGCGAAAAATAATAAAACAAATAAAAATAAAAAATCGCGAATAAATAAGCTAACCAAATAAAGGAGCATATGTAGCCATACATACGTCAGTGTAGATTTTTTAATGATATTATTATGCAAGAATTATATGATCTTTCAACTCATTTTTCAGACTCACAATGACTACGGGTATTACGTAATGTGGAATAGCTACTTTAACGTGGACACCTTCCTCCTCGTCAGCGGTCTCCTTCGGGCATATAATTTTACCAAAGAATTAGGACAAAAGCGTGCTAATTTATTTAAATCAGGTCTTCAGAGGTATCTTCGTTTGACGCCAGCTTATCTATTCGTTATTTTTTTTTACATATCGTATTTTGATCGCATTGATTATGGTCCGGCATGGAATTTGTACGTAGGCCGCAACAGCGAAGCTTGCAGAAAATATTGGTGGCAGAATTTGTTATACATTAACAATTACATTCCGCACAATGAAAAGGTACAAAATTAAAAAAAAAATAAAAATTACACTGCTGTTTCACCAACGTAATTTGAATTTTTCTTTATCAAGATGATTTTTGCGACTGAACATCTCTCAGTTTTACTTTCAATAAATATTTCGATTTCAGTGCCTCTTACAATCATGGTACTTGTCAGCCGATATGCAACTATTTTTGATCGCTCCACTGCTCGTCTATCCTTTGTGGAAATGGAAACTTATTGGTAAATTACTAATTACTTTAGCAATTATCATCTCTGTAGTTATACCCTTTGTGACTACATGGATCAACGAGTTTCCTGGTACCTACATGTTCACAGCTAGGTAATCCAATTCCATGACATAATCCATGTGTTTTCTCTATGATATATTAATAATAATCACACCATATGTATACTACACACTTAGCAATTCCGTACTAAATTCGTACGCACACCATCTTTACATGGCAACTCATGATCGAATGTCACCATATTTCGTCGGGCTTGTATTAGGGTACATTTTACATCTCAAGAAAACGGTGACTCTAGCAAAGGTGAGTTTATTCCACCATAAGCTATCCAAAATCAAAGCATAACTATAACCATCGGTATGGATGTCAATTGTGTAAGATGATTAGTTGTTTTTATTTTTCCTATTTTCCACGTTAATACGAAATTTACGAAACAGTGGCAAGTTGCCGCAGGGTGGATTGCATCGTTAGGCGTCATGTACGCTTGTGTCTACGGGGCCAGGAACATGACCTCCTTTCAGCATGTCTATAATATTTGGGAAGCGGCCCTTTACGGAGGTCTACATCGTTTTGCTTGGTCAGTCGCAGTAGCTTGGGTCGTTTACGCTTGCCATGCCGGTTACGGAGGTCAGAGAGTTTCGTAAAGTAGAAAAAATTATTCCAGAAATTCCATTCAGTTTCTAATCATTAAAATGATACATATTATTTTTTCAGGACCAGTTAACACGTTTTTATCCTGCAGCACGTTCAGATTTCTCGGACGTTTAAGTTACAGCGTTTTTCTAACCCACCTCGCAGTTTTGCTCTACAATGCGGCCGTTGTCCAAGTACCAAGACAACTTCATACCTACATATCAGTAAGTCATGTTGTTTACATAACATGGGTATAGATTTTTGTCGAATGATGATAGAAACTAAAAATTCCACTCATTAAAATTTTTCCCCGGGCAGCGACCTGTTACCTTGTCATCTGATCTCGTATTTCGACTAGGTCTATAATCTATGAGGATCTTAAGTGTCAGTCTTATTTTTTTTAGGACTTAATTTTCGTGACTGTACAAAACAGAAAAAACAAAAACAAAAAAATATAAAAACTATAATGTCATTGAGTAGTTATTAATTATTTTGAGACTTTGATTAGTTTCATTCGAATTGGAACTATAGTGAAAGGGTCCAGCTCATGTGCTAACTCATTCGATTCGAAGTCTATCAATGTTGGTCAAGGATGGCGTTCTATTCTCTTATTACAAAATCTTGTTGATATTTACGGGTTGATATACTTGAACTCGCCGTCGTTAAGATTCGTCTCCTATTTGAATGAGAATCTTGATTGACGAGGCTGGAAAATGGTATGAAAAGAAGCAGTAGGTACTTAAGTACATATTTCGAGATTTTTATTCACGTTCCTGCAATGAATTGATACCTGCCTCTATTCAGTACCTATAATGATGTCCTCGAAGTTTCTCCAATTTTTTTATTGCTTCATTTTTAATAATATTATCTCATCTCAAACTTGTCTATATAAATAATGATAATATTTTTATTTTTATTTTTATCATTTTTTTCACTTTCAGATACGAGATTTCATGGGTGATTTCGTTTTCATATTTGCTGTGTCTTTACCTCTTTATATTTTTGTAGAACTACCTTTTTACGCTATAACGAAAGAGATATTTAAAAAAAAATAATATAATTCCTGTCCCAAAATTATTTTATTTCGAATATTCCAAATTACTTTTCGATACAATCGTATATGAGCTAGCTGTTACCTACTAATAGGCACAGTTTCGCCAGGCACGCGCCCCATATCGCATAATATTTCCGCTGTTATACCAAAACTTTCATATAATTAAGGAATGTGTAGAACAATACGTTTGGAAAAATCTTACATCAAAATTTAAGCAATGAGAATCAATGCATATAGAGTTAAGTAGATTCATTCGAACCGGAATGGTTCTTTTTTTTTTAATGATAAAAAGTTTAAGTAATAGTTTTTTTTTTTTTTTTTTTAGTATTTAGTTAAAAACTTGAGCTTGTAAAGTGATTAAAAAAAATGAATGAAATTGTTACTCCAAAAGTTAATACATTATGTATATCTAAATATTAGTCAGTCGACTTTTAAAACAAACACTCAAGACAATCTGGGTAACTTAACGAGACTTGTTAACTGTCTATTTGAAGTTGACTAAAAACAATATCTCGACAAATATTTATACTTTGAGTAAATATACTTATGTTGTAAGCTAGACCATAATAAGAAATAAACGATAGTAAATTTCCAATGTCATTTGGTGTTAGTATTTTTGAATTTCCCCTAGTGCTTGGTGTGATGATTATTGGAAATATTATATTATACTGTATTGATCTATAGGTGATACGTATATATCACATAAGAAAATATAAACTCTAAGACAGCACGATCTCCCGATAAGGTTTATCATAAACGTGCGAAACCAGTATTCACTGTTTATCCACAACCACGGAGAAGTGAATGATTTTGGTAGGGGCCAGTCTGCGCGCGAAAGTGTCTACCTCGATGCCTTGTTCAACTAGTTTGGTCGTCGGCTAGTTCGTAGGACTATTCTTCCTAAGCAATCGGTCCGAGTGAGAGGGAGAGCTGTTTTCTGTTTCCTACTGCTACTAGCCGAAACTGAGCAGCGCTTTCCTGTTTGGGGATTGCTGTCAGCGAGTTTTATGTAAGCCCTTAGATCTTAAAGAGTCTATATAAGACGACGCTCTCTCTCAGACAATTCCTCAGTCAAAATGCGTGCCGTTTGGTTGATGGTGTTGCACGGTGTGTGTCTGATCGTGGCCGTTCGGAGCAATGCAGTTAAGGACAGTTGCAGTAGTGCCGGCAGCGACGGTGGCGATACCATCAACGCTTTCAGTGCTCGAAGACCTGTCAGTAGTGGTTTAAATTTAGCGTGTAACGACACTGCGGTAGGTGCCAAACATGTTTTTCAAGAGAAAACCTCCGATTTACTTCACGATGATGATGTCGTGCCCGCACAAGTTCAACGATTTAACGAACCATCCCGACCTAGTGTCCCCGTAAATTGGATTACTCAGGTGGTTTCTACGCTGGTACCGCTTCCGAATAACCTTGGTACCGTTTGCCGAAGAGACACAGAGATATATCTTCAGGAACTAAGTAACTTTACCGATTGGGCACTGAGAAGTGAGTATTTTGTGCAAAAAAAAAGAAAAATGATTTTTTTTTTCATTCATTCTATTTCCAAGTCATCATCATTCGGTTTTCCTGCATCCTTCCGAATCATTTGAATTGACAATTTTTCAAAATATTTTCGGGCCGTTAACTGGCCTTGAAAAATTTTTCAACTAATTATCAAACGGTCATTTCATTTACATTTCAAATTGCAAATGCATGCATTCAGTAAAACTATGAATTTAGATATAAAATAGATTTTTTATATTCTCAATTAAAGTGTGAAAGTCGTGGCGACGTTGCAATACTGTGAAAGTGACGGATGCGGAAAATGAATTAATAATTGTGATCAGTTTGAAGGATTGAAAATATAGTTTTCATTTGTTGAATAAAACTAAAATATTTTGTCATGTCAATTGCACACATGCACATTCCATGTACGCACAATTATTTATTGTAAATTCTGCGGTGTAACAAGTACATATACACCGGGTTCATTCAATAGTAAGAAACCGTTACTCGAATCTCGTTTATTTCTATATATATATATATATATATATATATATATATATATATATATATATATATATATATATATATATATATATATATATATATATATATATACTATATGTATACCTATATATATATTACGTAACGCGAAAGAAAGTAAAAACTGGTAGTTGTGCCAGATGCCATCCAGCAAACTTAAGACCTGCCTTACGCAATTGCCGATTGGTTCGGACCATCGACTAGCACATTTCGGATAAAGAGTTAAAGATGCTGACCATAAAGTGTTGCGCAACGTGTGAATTTGAAGTAAGCACACTAGAGCCATGTAGGATTATTTGATCTTTCTAATGGATATCAGCGTGTTAGTGTAAAGCCTTGTACCTACTTCATAAGGCGTAACGTGAACGACCGCGGAGAGTCAAGTTGTATAATTCTGCAATTTTTTTTTATTTTTATCCAACACACATTTCTCTATTCCCGCAGTGATGGACGCCAGTGCAAAACTTCCGCATGGTGTTCTTATGGGAAATATTCGCAGCATAGGAGACTTCGACGAATGTCTTTGGACTAAACCGGCTCACGGAATTGAGCCGCAATACTGTCTAGCTTCCATCTATAATATGGATGTCAAAGACACGTATCCAATGTATGAAAAGCTTCAAGACTTTATACGAACCATGACCTATGGTCGCATGAACATGGAAACAGTCGAAACCACGATGGTGCGTACATTGGCTATGTGCAACGCGAGTTTCTGACAAATATGAATGTTCTTGTAGCTAAATGACGTTTTCTTAATACCAGACTTATTCCTAACTTAGGGGTCCCTGCCAATGCAAAGGGCAGGACGAATCGAGTGGGCGATGTGCATTCCAGCTTCTTGTTCTCCTGTGGATGTTGAGATTATGCTAAACACTGCTGGCAAACGAATTCTTCCCGAGTCTGATATCGAACTGAAGGTACATTCGAAAGACTGTTATACGAATTCGCAATCATCAGATTTCTCGATGCGAGACCAGCTCATTTTGTAAGTATACGAATTAATATGGCGCTTGGGATTTAGGATTGGATAATAAACTTACTATTTTTTCAGGTCAAGTATGCTGATTATCCTCTCACTTGTGATCGTTGGTACGCTGAGAGATCAGCCGGATGGTAACAACAATCTGCAGAATGAAGGTAAGGAGTCGTGGCAAGACCAAATGATTTTTTCAAAGTTGATGAAATTTTTTAAAATTACATTACGAACGTCTTTATGGAATACAAGAGTGTTCCAATAATAATGTTCATGTCTGGATGTTTCTGATGTTTCAGAAAAACAACTGAGTACTAAGATATTCGAAGCGTTTTCCATCAAACGGTCATGGAAAAAACTTACTGACTTCTCACCTAGCCAGTCAAGCAGACAGATAAACTGCTTGGATGGTTTGCGAGGGATTTCATCGCTCTGGGTAGTCATGGGTCATCAGGCTCTGTTGGCCTCATCAAATCCGTACTCTGACAAAGTGACTTTTTTTAATGTAAGAAGTTCCCCGCGTATTTGTAAAAAAGGTCGAGTCCAGCTCGCAGATTATAAATAACAGATTTTATTATTTGAGCTCTTGCAAACGATGAGTTTTGCAGGTGATTCAGAATTTTGCATTACGTGCGTGATTCGCCCCGGCATATATTTACAAAGCTGTGGTTTCACTGACGTCAATGCAAATAATTGCGACAGGTAAAGATCTCGACGAAAAAGTTATATTCTCGTGGTAATAATTATTCTGTCGAACAGTGAATTAAAAATAAACGATGTTCGGATATTTGACTAATAATTCAAATATGTGCAAATTAAAATACATACCACGAAGTCATAATGGTAATGTCTTTCTTGTCAAGAATGGTTTTTCCTAATTCGATACTTGTTACTCCTTCTTAAATATATAATTAACGACCTCATCTTACAATCAATTTTTTCGTAACGCGTCAAATCATAATCATGTATCATCTTCAAGATTAATAAAAACATTACCATAGTCTAACGATTTACAATAAATTTATAGACGCAACAATACACCGTGCTCATGATTCTTTGGAACTTTTTTCTACCCGTGGATACTTTCCTTGTTATCGGAGGATTGGTTCGCTGTTACAACCTGATTCCAGGATTGGAGAAAAACACAGTGAATCATTGGAAGAGTGCGGCTACCAGATACCTCAGACTTACACCTACTCTACTTGTTGTCATTGGATTCTACATATCATTGATGTACAGAATATCAACTGGGCCTTTCTGGAATCGTCAAGTCGGAGAGAACAAGGTGGCTTGTGAATGGAATTGGTGGAAGGCGGTCCTTTACATAAATAATTATATCTATAATGACACAGAAGGATATCACATGGTAAGAACAAGTTTTTCAGATCAACAGGAAAAACCCCTGACGCATTTAGCTCTATCTTTTTTTCATAAAAATCCATACGATCGAATTACGATAAGAATTAATCATGCTCCACGAATGTATTTAAATTCTTCCTTATTATTTGGTCTCGTTCATTTATTTGGTTGATGAATTATTTATCGTGGACGGTCAATTGACAAAAAAAAATCATTGGTTTCCTGCTGATGATCCTTCTACTTTGACTCTATTATTCTTTACTCTAGGCGTAGTTTAATAATGTATTTAGAATGATGAATGTAGTGAAATAATATCGTATGAAAAATTGACCTACATTTATCGTTTCAGTGCTTGCTTCAATCTTGGTACACATCGGTGGATATGCAGTTGTATTTATTGGCCCCGCTCATCATTGTACCACTTTGGCGGAATCCTAAGTTGGGATTTACTCTTCTTATTAGTGTGGCAGGTATTGCAACTGCGGGACAATACGCTACTATTGTTTTAAAGCAATTGCCAGCACTTCCGATAACGATACACTCAGAGTAAGTTTAATAATAGTGATATAAAATATGTTATGTTACGTTGAGAAAACGCCGGTTATTCAACGACTTTAGCGTTGCAGTACCTACATAACACGAGTAGAAAGTGTACAACACGTGGGTACCGCGATTACGCTGTAGTATAATCGGCATTGTGACGGGAAAGTTGAGGTTGTCTGAATTAAATTGCACCGGCTTGAAAAGTTTACAATAACTCGGAGCTGTTATATTGTACCTAATTAAAGTGCGATATTATTATAACTATAACCACTTATATTAGTTTTTATTTTTATCCTCAGCGACATTGCCATTCTCACCTACGTACGGACTTTCTATTTCGTTTCGCACACGAGGGCGATGCCCTATTTAATAGGAATTGCAACTGGATATGTTATGCACCACTACAAAAATGTTACTATCACAAAGGTAACCAGATTTTTCATTATTAAATGAATATTTAAACTTCTACCCTTCGATTAACATCCAAATAAATTTTTCCAAACGGCAGAATACAACATTATTATTTTTAGTAAAAATATTTCGTTCGCACTATAAAAAACAAAAATCTATCATTTTTTTAGCCCCAATTGATCGTAGGCTGGACCTTGGCAATTGTGGGTCTTGTCTGGCCTCTATTCGGGTCTTTAGGATATTTGGCAGTTGATTATCCTCTCGGTACCTGGAGGCATGCCTATTTTGGAGCCCTTCATAAGTCAGTATGGGCAGGGGCTATTTCATGGACAATATTTGCCTGTCATCACGGTTATGGAGGTTTGTAAATTTATGATTGATACTTATACTCCCGTTGTACGATCAGAATATGAAAGATGCGTTGATGGAGACACTTAATTCTTTTTCAAATTGTGTTCTAGGATTTCTCAACACATTTCTTTCCAGCAGAGTGTTGAAGTTCATGGCACGAATATCGTATTCTGTCTTTTTGCTTCACTTAGGGATCCTCGTATGTTTCTCTGGCTATATGAGGGGTCCGAAGCACACAGATATTCCATCAATAGTGAGTATTAAATGCAGAAAGTTTAATGATCGATGATATAAATTGAAACTAAAAATTGATATTGTTCTATAATTTTGTCTTACAGGCAAAAGACATGATTGGTGAATTGAGTTTCGTTATCGGTCCATCGATACTTTTACATCTTTTTGTCGAAGCACCATTCTCGGAACTAGCTCAACTCGTTTTTAGAAAAACGAAAAAAGAGGCTAAGAAGGTTGAGTAGCTTTCCCAAGACTCGGTTATTGGCGTTATCTCCATATTCGTCAAAAGTGAAGTTTATAATTAATATAGGCATTAATAGCTACCACTACGATCACGTTTGAAGTATAAGTAGGAAAGAGACAAATGAGTGAGCTTAATTGTATATATTTTGTATATTACTTATTTAGGTATTTATTTCTGTGAAAGGCGTTAAATTGAACGTTTGATACATTGACGCAGGCTAATAAAATGAATATTTGAATTATATGGAACCAAAGTTATCCTTATTATCAAACATTCTTATCATACCGATCGCACATCTATAGAAAAGATGAATGTGTTCTTATAGTTGTCGTCAAAAAAAAGCCAAAAAAATTTATTTGTAGATGTATAGAAAATAAGCTACGAAACCGTAGTGGCACCTTTTCTTCTGTAAGAAGATACATTCTGTTTGTAAATTTATTTGTTTTCAAATATTTCTGACTTTCTACCCTTCTCTATATGTGCAATAGGGGTTTGTGTGCGGCCTCGAGTCTGGTCTCGTTAGTAGGCTGGTTATTTCTCGTACCTCGGCATTGTTGATTTCAACGGAGTACACAAGGCATGCCGTGTTCTTCCGTCGTATGGACGTGCGTAGACTGTAAATTGTATCTAGAGGAATATAGCATAGCGTCTTTACGGTAGTATACGCGCGTCGAAACGAAACGCCTCTGCAACGCCGTCGCCATCGCCATCGCCGTCACAAACGCCACTCTTCTATCTGTTGCCAAAATAAATAGCGAAGTTCGTCGAAACTAAAGTACACAAGCCACGTACTACTTTGCTTGGTTAGAGACACGACACAAGATAGTTCTTTTCTGTTTGCATAATTGCAGTGCACCTACAACCACTGGAACACAGTCGTGATTTGAAAAATTTCTTATAGAGCATTTGAGAAGTAAAAATTAATTCCGCACTAAGGATTTCTCAAAATTGAACTCCATGGATCGAATATTAAATCGTAAATAATCTTTATCTGCATATATCTGACATGATACGATCTTCTGGGTAAGTTAAACATCAATTTTTTAGTAACACAACGAAATCAAGTGGCTTAAAAGTATTTCTCATTCACAAGTAACCGCGATCCAACAACGAAGAGGGTTAACGGCCATGTTTCACCAACGGGGAAAACAACGACGACGACGAGAGCGAGAACCATTCAACGTCTTCCCATCCTATTTGCATACTTAGATATTCATGTAGGGAAAGCCTCGAATGGTATACCGTCGTCTATGTACGATTTCGGACTGTCCCTTGCAAGGTGTGTTACTGAAATCTTGTAGACTATTCGATCAGCGAGAGTCTGAGACGGTTTAATTGCTACTAGAAATTTCAAATTCTGCACTGGTCTTTTTGATGTGGATCAATGGATGAAGTGAAGAACAGATCAGGATATGGTACGGACTCTGTACCTGAAGAGAGAATTTAATTATAATGACAATTATTTCCTTGACTGAGTTCGGATACTTCTCCCGAAGGAGAGAACTCTTAGAGATCCAGGTTAAAAAGATATACTTGAGCCAATATTATCAATCAATTTGTCGTAGCTTTGCTAATGAAATAAGACCGTGCGGGCTCCCTTTCCTTTTACCCTTACCACCTCCGACCATCTTAGCCCTCAGCCTGTCACCATCCCTTCGCTTTGCTGCAGTGACTCTTCAGTAATTACTACGATTATTTACAAGATTGTCTCTGGAGATTGAAGAAATACAAGTTTCAAGCGGATCGGAGATCCTAAGCCTGCAGGGAGGGTTTAATCCGATCAACAGGAAACGGGGTGATTGTTTATATGTAATTTATGCTATGTAGTGGAGATTGCCATGAGACCTTGTCCGGTATATTTAGAAAATAGTTTCAAATTTCGTTTGGTAAAAAAGAGAAAAATAGAGAGAGAGAGAGAGAGAGAGAAAATATATATCAACTGTAGAACAAGAGAACATAAAAAGTAAATTTTTTGTTCTGATATAAATAACACAACTAGGGATGAATTTAGGTTGCATGACCATGTTGCGACGAAGTTTTGTTGTTGGCAAACTTCGTTTTCTTCAATCCCCAAAAGAGAATAATAATTATGAATAATTAATTACGCGGGGGGGTCCTTGGCGCGCGATGTTATCCCGTCATGTTTATTCAATCCTAATAAGCGACAGCAATCCAGAGCACAACGTAAATTATATAGGCTGAAGGAGGTGACGATATAGAAGTACGCGGGTGACGGTGGTGCGCCTCGTCCTTCTCCAAGATCCTGAACCTCTAGGGGGACTTCTCCACGGTAGTCGGTGGAAGGAGATGACTGGCTGGATGCCCTTCAACCTAGCTAGTATTATAAGTTGAGTTGAGCAGATCCTTCGTGGGAAATTGCGACTGCAGCTTCCGCCGCACGCGTCTCACGTCTCAGAGGCTGGTCGCCCGTTCGCTCCAAGTGTAATCTCTAAGCTTCTAAAAGGCACTCGCTTTCCCTCCCGTATTTTGCCCTTCCATAGTACTCCGAGCCCCTTTTCTTCGTGCTTTTCTGCATCCTTTCGTTGGTAACACGTGTATCAAGAAGAAATGATTCTTTCACATTTTATGGCAGTTAAAATTGGTTAAATTGAATGTATTATTTTATTTTTGTAACGTATTGTATAACGCGTGGATTGATGATCAGGTCGAGGGAAAGATCAGTGAACAATAATAATTATTGGTAAATTCCATAGTTACTAATGTGTAAAAGGGAAGTTAGCGGGCGTTAACAATTACGCGTCGACAACTACCCGCGCGGTTCTCGGTGTTATGATTTATTTCACACTGGAACCAAAACGCGGATAGACAGATGGGCGGAGAGACAGACGGACAAACGTCAATTATTGTCGAGCGTAATCAAACGTACGCTCAATGCATATTGAATAATATTCGTATCAAATACCATTGCGATATGGAATGAAGGAAAATTCCCGGCAAATAATTGCCGAATGTATAAAGCGTATTTGTGTACACGTCGTTGATCGCGAAAAGCAAACGCTCGAATTTACGGTTGGACCGATCACACGTAGGTTTCTATCAAATGTGTAACTATCGCCGCATACTTTAGTACGAAATCACGGTTTACAAATTTCGAAACGTTCAACCACTCGTACAGCTACGAAAGTGTTAATTTCAGGGCTTTTTGAAGTTTCATATTTTTGCGATTATAGACAAACTTAAAATGGCAGGCCATTAATATAATACCCATTCAACAGAAGCCTGAATCATCAAAACGTCATGTTCAGTTTGAATTATTTCAATGAATTTCTTCAGCGATAAATAGTTCATTCCAGATTCTACTAAAGCCTGAGAATGCGTTAACCCGTATTCTCAAATTTCATCAATTTCATTTTCACGATTTTTTTTTTACATTTACCGACTCTTTGTCATTCTAGGAGTCTAATTTTCTATTGAAGACGTTATTTTTCATCCCTCGAAACTCCCTGGTTAAAAATATGGGCACACTTATCATAGCTTGGGCATCGAAAGTGTAAAAATTATATTATCGGAGGATTACTTGACTTCAAATCGTATAACTACCTTAATATCACATAAAATTTATTAAAAAATTATTTATTACAATTTGAATTGATTTAATGTAATTTTTAGCGCCTTGGAAAGTGTCAAATTTTCTGATTTCGAGATTATTTTTCAAGCCAAAGAATTGAAAACCGATTAGTTCGTTTTTACTTTCACAGGTCTTCCGAAACATTTTGCAATAAGTAACCATATGATCTTGTATGTGATGTAAAAGCTTAGCAAAACTATGAGGAGCATGAGTCCTATTACATCGTAAAGTTCGCGCTGGTACCAGGCTAAGTGACGAACCCTTGGACGCATGTGAGGGGCTCCGTTATGCCTTATGACATATTCTACCCACCAGATCGCTTTTTCCATTGGATCGGTTATTTGATCATAGAACAGTTCTCGAAACTTCAACATTCTTTTCTTGTAGCTGAAACAGAAGAGTCTTTTATTTCAAGAGATTCTACGAGGTATTGTGCCTTGAGAAAAGTCTTGACAGGAATCATTTTTCAGTATCTAATAATTGGTATAAATTATAGGTAATTACTTTTTGTCTGTGATGACGTCGACGATGGCTTGCCTTAGTTCGTTTCCAGAAAGAGGCTCGAAGTTTACCCTAACACCAACTTGGACGGACGCGATTTTTCTTACGTTAAACTCTTGATCGGCAAAAATTGGTATACCTACTAAAGGCACACCGAGATTTATAGCCTCTTCCGTACTTTGCAGTCCACCTTGATAAATAAAAACTTTGATATTTGGATGAGCTGAAATTAGTATAAATTTTTCCGTTAGCAACTTGTTCAAATCACACGACAGAAATTGAATTGGTAAGGAATAAATTCTCACCAAGAATGTCATGCTGCGGTAGCCACTTTGATATAAAGACATTATTCGGTTTTCCGGGAAGTGTATCCTGCTCCCATTTCCAAAGAACCTTGTACGGTAGGGAAGCGAAGACAGACATCAAGATGTTCACTTTCTTAGCAGGCAGGTGCACACTTTTCGCATTAGAGCCTAAGCTGAAGTAAATAAATCCGTCTGTAGCACTGTCCAAAAAATTCTTCAAGTTCTGTATGAAAAACCAAAATGACGAGATATTATCTAACGAGTTAATAGTTCCAACTGAACTTAGAGTACACCATCCTACCTTCTCAATGCCTTTCATTTTGATTTTCAAATGAAACCCTCCTATCTCGACAACACCAGGTATGTTTGGTCTCGGATACACCAGCATTGGGTTACTGTTCACTAATACAAGACTGATTTCTTTACCCAGATCGCTGACATGTGGCGCATCTTGGCCAAAATATTTTTTTACCAGTCTATCTTGTCGTACTAGATGGTCAGTACGATGTAGAAAAGTCAAGCTAAGATGTCGATACACACGGTAGAATCTTTGCCAGAAGTTCATATCGTCTGTGTGCGGGTCTTGCATTCCAGGAGAATAAACCAAGCCATATGGATTCCCTGTGTAAAATGTAATGAAATTATACTTATTTTCAAAGATTTAATGCGCTTGTTTCTCGCTGTAGATTTTCATGTGTAATACTTACCGATTAGATAATGTGCATAAGAAGACATGGGAAAAGAGACCATACCGATCATGGGAATTTTAAGGCGAATTTGGAGAGCGTAAGTGGCTTCGAAAGTCAAGAATTCCACGATGATGAGATCGAAGTGTTGAGTGCTATCTGGTGAGATAATACGTTGCATTTCCGGATGGGATAGGACAGCATTACTAAAAGCCTCGCAGGTTGCAAACCATACTTTCATCCAAGATTCACCGTTATTGTCGACGTGGTTCATCATCAAATCATACATATGATGCATGTCGATTTCTTTGTAATTTATTAGGCTAGAATTATTCACCGGGTCGGAAGTGAAGATGAACAATTCGTGGCCACGATTTGACAATTCCATTGTTAATGCTCTGAAGACTACCTGACTCAGAAGACATAAAGGCACATTTAGCTGTGATCGGTAGAAATCAGTTGTTTGTAATAGCCAGAGTTAAAAAAAGGGATAATCGTTTACCTGATGGCTGATTGATGCGGTGGGAAATACCCCAAGTATTCGAGCTGGTTCGGAATCATTCCCAAAAAAGCAGAGCACTATTATCACACTTAATAATCCTGCAGTCGTCATGGCGCGTAATCTGTGTCCATTAAACAACTCGGACTAAGTAGTTATTTAGTTGTCTGCAGAGTAACTACGAAAGAAGAATTGTCACAATATGTCTGGAAGGGTTATTCACTATTTCTAGACAAAGTTTCATAATTGAGTGATGTAATCGTAAGACAATACAGCCGAATCACGTTACTTAACGCTGCGCGGAAAGGCCTAAATGTTGATTAGCAAGTTTCAATCTCACTCTGATTGTATATCTGATGAGACACGTTCGTGGCTGACCGTTACCTCTGGACACCACGTACTGTATTTGCGAATGTTCAGATTTAGTGTTTTTGTTTGAGAGCTTAGTTCAAGATATCTGTTGATGAGTAGTTTTAAAATAAGTTTATATTATTATTAGACAGGAGGACGGAGAGATGCCACGTCCGAGTGAGAAGTGTAGAGCATATCCACACTTAAACACAAGACCTTTGATCTCTGCAGTATGAAAACATGCTGCAAAAAAAATTTGAAATTTAGAGGACTTTACAATCAAATGATGAGTATAAAGAATTGCCATATCCCATTGAATTTGAACGTTCACTTCTATTGGAAATAAATTAAATTTCAATTTTATATACATACATAAATGTATATTTGTGGGTAATTTTCTTAAACTGGAGTCACATCTGTTGAATATCCCACCTAATGAGAATTTGGTTATATGCCAAGGTTAGCCTTTATGAGTTATTTATGAAAAAACAAAGTCTTGATTAAATTTCTGACAGGTGTAGATATAGCGAACGATGTTTTGCTTGTCCACCTTTTTTCGTGTATGAATTCATTTACGAAATCGCCAATTCGTGAATATTTGGTTAGTCAGGTAGTCATTATTTTGGTCCAAAAAGGTGTAAAAAAAATATTCCATTAAAAAATTTTCTTGATTTCAAGTTGCACAGGTCATGCGAAGATTCCAAAACGGAACTTTCTGAGTTGGAAGTTTCTATCCTGACCGTACAGAAGATGCTATGACTATGGTTAAATCTGGAATTCAGATGGGATCGTCTTGCGTACTTCAGTTTTTCACTTCATATATATTTTCATGATTAACATGTATTTAAATCATCAATAATTACCAAAATACAACGACTGATTTTTCAAAATATTATTGAATAAAAATCTAGAAAGGAAGTTGATTACGATAACATGAATTCGATAAGCCATTCGGAAATACCCAATCCTGAGTAGTTCATAATTATTGAATACGGGTGTTAATTGTTGGATTTATTTCTTTTTCTTGTAATTTTGCGCCAAAGTGATTTGTTCTGGTCGACGTCTGCTACTTGTTAATATCTTTGCCAAGACAATGGCTGGAGATTCGAAGAATAAACTGAAGGTAAGAGCCACAGCAAACGATACCGCCAGTTCAAAGCAAATTACGTAAAACTGCAAAAAAAAAAAAAAAAAAGAAAAAGTTATTCACTTGTAGAGCTATGAAGGCAAGTACAATTGGTACGTATTGAAAATATGACTTACCATTTCAAAGCCGAAGGCTTCTGCATAGGTTCGAAACGGAGTAATTATAATTGTTTGAATCGCTGTATGCACTAAATAAATGCAAAATGCTAACCGACTTAGAGGAAAGAATATCGGCAGTGACAGTAACCGTGTAGCCAGGCCTGAAATATTTTTAATTCCAGATCTCTATTATTCTAAATTCCAAAAGTGTAATGGTTATAAATTTTTTGAATCAACAACTACTCTTTATGTGATGGACAAAAATTCAAATAAATAATTACGCGAAGATACCCACCTCCGTATCCCTGAGTACATGCGTAAATGATCCAAGCGATGGCAACTGACCACGCAGGACGTGCTACGACAATGAACCCGGTTTCCATGACCAAGTTATACGAGAAATTCGAATTGTAAACGTGGATAGTGAACCATATGGAAATTAGTATAAGAGTGCCGGCAATAATCCAGTTGATTGCTACGTTTATCTGAGAGATTAAAAATTTGGCTAATAAATCTAGAAAGACTGAATATTCATAAGATTTTTTTTGTTGCAATACTATGTATAGACTACCTGAGTAAGGCATCTCTTCGTTTTAGCTACATCATAACCGAGGAGAATTCCTATTAGGTAGGGAGAGACCCGATTGTAAGTGCTTATATAATTATATTCGTAGTTTTCCATGTACGTTGATATACTAAAAACATGATAAACGATCGATAATATTCATAGTAGTCACTTAACACGCTTTGAAATTATATACTTACTCCAAGTCTAGACGCAGAAGTGCGTTGAAGTAACCGTTAGTTGTAAGATTGATTACTGGTGCAACGACAGAGGCAACGAAAAACAAACCAAATAGTTTCAGTCCATATTTTGGCCAGCGATGCAATGGGTACAAAATAAATGGTGACATCCAAAAAAGTTGCATATCAACTGCTACGTACCAACAGAAAGGTAAGCACTGCAATTAGATAGTTTTATGTAAGGATATTACCTATTGTGTCACCATTCTCTTACCTATAATTATGTTAGAATTATTAACAAACTTACCATATATCCATCCTTGACAAGGTTTTGGACATAGAGTAGATAGATCCACCAGTCTCTTCGACAATGATCGACCGACTGATTAAGTATGATTTTGATTGGGGGACCAGCTCCTGCACCATCGGCGACGATTATAGAATAAAGTATGAGAGCAACTACACTTGGTGTTATTCTATGAAAAGAAAAGATTCTTGCGTAAAAGTGATAAATAATGAACGAGTGAGAAGAGAATTAAAATCCATCATCATTGCACTGGATAACGTCTTGAGTATAGATAACGAACGTGGAGTGTGTTACGGAAGTTGGAAGAGTAGCTTACCTCAAATAACGGTGAAGATAAATCATGGGCAGATTGAATTTCATCCCCGAATGCATCGACTTGAAAAATAAGTAACTTGTGAAGAAACCACTCATGAGGAAGAAGGTGTCGATGACCCACGGTATCATCATAATATAGACAGTGAGCCACGATCTTTTTATCTGTAGATTTGATTCGTTTATTTTTGTCACCTCTTACGTTACTAGTACGACTAAGTTATAGATTATAACAACTACTGCTATAGATTATATGCTACCCTATATTGATGTAATTTGTTGTTCGATTGTTGTTTGTAATATTATAATTGATTGGGAAGTATATCGGGCTATTTGCGCTTCCCTTGCTTTTAGCATTTCATACGGAGAATCGAAACAGACAATTGGATTGCGATTTCTTACGTCAAGCAATTGCAGTAAAGTGACCGTCTGTTCCAGCTCCAATAGTGTCTTGATATAATGATGGCCAATAATGACAGAACAGAAACACAGACATCGTATTCCATGAATCGCCGGCATTGTCTGAGGAGTTACTTCTGTACTTAGTATAGCTAGAGCGTTGGTATAAAGTGAGAACTTCGACAACGTATTCACAGTCGTAGACGATTTCCCGTAGCTATTATTAATTCTTTTCACTATATCGTGTATTGTGCAGGCAATCATGAAACAGCTGAGTAGCAAGAAGAAGATTCTGAAAATTTATAAAGTCTTCTATACATACTCTGTGCGCTTTTATACTCTCGAAACATTTATGTCTTTAACTCACATTGCGGAGATTTTGACAATTGAAAAGTTCTTGGATTCTACTCCCGCAGATGACGAATCATTAGCTCCAAGATTCCTTTCGCTGGCTGATGGTTCACTCATGGTGATATCATTCACAATCTGTTCAATTTGAGGTTCTTTATTCGACGACGGATCACATGGTGATGAGGGTAAGCCACCGTTTCCGTCGTTGATCATAGAATCCATTTTCCAGTTATTATTATTTCGAATATTGATGGAGTTATACTGTGCATTGATCTCAATGCGTTGATCGTAAGTTCCAATATCTTTGTTATTTCTCTTCGGTATTTCTTTCTGGATTTTTACCAAAGCGTCCAGCACTATGAATGAAATAAAAATTTTCACTTTCCATTCTTTCTATTTCAAAAGGGGAAATTGTTGTACTTTTTTCAGGTGGGAAAAACTTTCAGGTGGTTCTAGACTTTCAGGTGGGTTTGCATATTCAATGAATCAAATACGACTTTCATGATTGAAGTTAATGCTTTTCCTGCTTACGCGGTAATGAATTAATGAATAAAAATAATACTACGTTTGCGTGAGTCTGGCAGACCGTACGCTAAGAAGAATCTCTAAAGATTCAAGTATCAATCATGTAATCACAACCATTTATGATCTCTATTTTTCTCCACAATTGCAGATATTAGATTTTTTCGATTCGAATTTTTCTGTTCGTATTTTTACAGATCTCAGAAGAATAAGCGTATTATCTTACTTTGCAAGGCCCATATTTCGCCAGATTCAACGCCCCGTATGAATGCCTGAGCTTCTTTTCCATGGGAGGATTCCAAAGGATGTAAAATCGAATCAACTCCTTCTAACCACGGAATCGTAAGATAGTCAATGATATTTTCAGTCGAAACCACTGTTTTGTCCTCCACATCGTCCAAAGATGTAGATACCAAACTTTGCGTTAAAGCGAACAGTAAAACTGCCGCGTGGCCCTTCAGAGTGAAAATCATCCTGCTACTAAAGTCGATCCATGAAGTAGAGATTATCTATTCTAACTCTTGTCTCTAGGCTATTTTCAATAACCTTGGAAAAACAAGTTCCGTAACATTTTTTTGCGTACCTTCTAATTTATTTTGTTGTTTATGAAACTGATAGAAGCCTCAATGGTGCAAACGAAATAGAATAATCAGCAATGTGAATCTTTAAACTTGGGAATCTATAAGGAAATGCTAGATGTTGAGATACTAAAGTGAATCAAAGTAATGAAAATTCTGTGCTAGTAAGACCCAATATTTTATTAATATTGATTAAAAATAAAAATTTCTATAGGTCACATTAATCCTCGTGGCTGAATTCTCCACTTTTATGTAACACAATAAGTGTAATATACGTATCCATCGATAAATGCCTAGTTTGTCATATCTTGAAATCGGCTCTGATCCGTTATTAGCTTCTGATTACAATCTCTTCATTTTTTTTAGGCTCTTGTACCAAACAAACGGATATGTCAAGATCTAGTCATTAGTCAAGATCTTCATCAAGATGATGGCTGGACGTTCGATAAATAAATGCATGACCAAAGCCACAGCTGTTGATAGTACCAGATCGCTACATATTCCATACAACTATAACGTAATATATTTATATTTAGAATCAGAGATTCAAGTACATTTAACTTACTGAATTTACGGCTTACCATTCCAAATCCAAGATAGTTTGCACGAATTTGTAACGGAATAATGGTGATTGCTTGAATACCTGGATGCACCAAATAAATGCAATAGGCTAATCGACTCAGAGGAAAGAATAACGGCAGCGACAAACATCTCGTAGCAAGACCTGAAAAATTTTCACTCATTCGAAAATTCTCAGTTGTATTTGATTTTAATTCCACATCATTGTTCTCATAAATTACTGAATGGTGAGTAATTTCTAATATATGTATAACAATAACCATCCTGCGGTAAATGAAAAAAAACAAAGATGTAAATTAAAAATTTTCTAGATACGCACCCCCATAGCCCTGAATGCATGCGTAAATGATCCAACCGACGGCAATTGACCAGCAAGGTATTAACAGGGCAGCAAATGCAGTTTCTATCCACAAGTCGTACGTGAAATTTGAGTTGTAAGTGCGGTTGGTGGCCCATAGGCAAAATAATATAAGACTGCCGGTTAGAAGCCAGTTGATCGCTACGTTTATCTATAAGACATTGAGAATTTCAGCAACAAAATCAAGGATTCAAAAATATCCATAAGAGTTTCCTTATTGCAATTTTATCTATAGACTACCTGAGTAAGATGCCTCTTCCTTTTTGCTACATCGTAACCAAGGAAAATTCCGACTAGATAGGGACAGGCGCGATTGTAGGTCGGAATATAAAAATTCTCAACATTATCAGCGTATTTTAAAAGACTGAAAATATAATAAACAATAATTAATATCCACAGTGGTCAATAGAATCTTTACATTAGATATACGGATACTTACTCCACGTCGATACGCAGGATTGCGTTGGAGTAATTGTTCATAGCGAGGATGATGGCTGGCGTGACAACAGAAATGGCAAACAAAAAACTAAGTACTCCAAGACCGAATTTCGGCCAGTGATGTATTGCGTATAACATAACTGGTGATATCCAAAAAAGTTGCATAAGAACTGCGATGTACCAAAAATGACCTAAGCACTGAAATTAAATAATTTTATTCCGAAGAATTTGGGATAGGATTAAAATTTGATACGCTTAATTAAGTCAGCGTTGTGGGATAACTTACCGCATTACCGTTAGTGACAAGGTTTTGGCTATACAGAAGATATAGCCACCAATTTTTTGAACAATGATTGACCGTTTGACCGACTGCGGATTCCCATAAGGGACCACTTCCAACGCGATGAGAGAAAATCGTTGCGAATAGCATGAAGGCAGCTAAGCATGGTGTGATTCTATGAAAATCAGATATTCAGATGTGAGTGGGATAACTGATCAACAAATGATGAGGAAATTAAATTCACTGTCTTTTTAACAATTGAAGTTGGCAACGAACAACTCACCTGAAATATCGGTGAACATACATTATCGGCCAATTGAATTTTATGCCCAAATGCATTGATTTAAAAAACAGTAAAGATATGAGAAAACCACCGATGACCAAGGACGTATCCACAGCGTATGGCGTCATCTCAACGTACACGCCAATCCATGAATGTTTCCACTGTTGAATATTTACTATTATTCACTTTACTCTTCATTTCTGAGCCTCAATTTATTAAATAGATTTTAATTGAAGGGATCACCGTTATGAATTACATGTCACTTTATCTCCACTCGATTAACTGTTTGATACTGAAGAGGGAGATAAATTTACATTGAGCTTTCTTACTTCAAGCAAATCCAACAAAGTGGTCCTCTCTCTCAGCGCATACGTGGACATCATGTAACGATGGCCAATAACGACCGAAACGCAACCCAGACATCGTATTCCGTGAATCGCCGGCATCATATCTGGCGTAACTTTTGTACTCAGCGTAGCAAGTGCGTTGGTGTAAAGCGAAAATTTTGACATCGTATTTATAGTCTTAGACAAGTTTTTCGAGCTACTAATTCTTGTCACTATGTCGCAAATCGTACAGGCAATTATGAAAGCGCCAATCGTCAGAAAGAAGATTCTGGATAATTATATAGATTTTTTTTTATTTAAGTGATTGATTATCTTTGAAAAATCTTTGCCCCAAACTCACATCGTCACGAATTCAACTGTTGTGAACTCTTTGGATTCTACTCGTGTAAATGATGAACCACTAGCTCCAAGATCCAATTCGCTGCAGGCTATTTTGCAGCTGTTTGCCCGAATACTGATGTGGTTATGCTGTGCATTCACGTCAATGCATTGGTCGTAGATTCCGATTTCTTGAATATTTCTTTGCGGAATTTTCCTTTGAATTTTCAACAAAGCGTCCAGCACTTTGAAACGAAAAAGGGAATCTTAGAATACAAATATAGTTTGTAAATACATCAGACTCTTATATTTGACTGACAATTTATATTTCTATCCCCTTTCAAATAACAGATTATCTTTTCCCGTCTTCAAAACAGTATAATATTAAGTAAAAAATCTAAAATCCACAAGATTTCACATCCAGATGATGAGCATCAAAAGTTGCCAGGTCCGATTCAATTTGAACGTTTGCCTCTAATATTTTTTCTTACTTTTTGATTTTTTTTTCATAAGAGTCGATATTTGCCTCTTCCGTTTGCGATTCTTGAAGCTCAAAAATTATAAAACAGTTTTCGATTCTTTTCGATATGAGAAAAATCAACGTATTATCTTACTTTGCAGGGCCCATATTTTGCCAGATTCAACACCTCGTATGAATGTCCGGACTTCTTTTCCGCGAGAAGATTCAGAAGAATGTAGAATCCAATCTAGTCCTTCAATCCACGGAAGTGTGACATAGTCAACGATATTATTAGCCAAAACCTGGGGTTGCTCCTCCACATGGTCCAATGATACAGATCCCAATCCTCGCATTAAAGCGAGCAGTATAAAAACTGTCGCGTGTCTGTTCAAGGTGAAGAGCATTCTGCCACTGTAGTCGATTTTTTATAAAGTGGTTAGCTGATTCAACCCGCTATATCTATAAGGTATTCATGGCCTTCCGCAAAACCGGTTCCACAACATTTTTAGAATAATTGGGAAGTATAGGAGAATGTGGGGTATAATGAGACACCATTTTCGAGACAAGATTTTATTTTGTTAGATTGTCTTCTTGATTTGAATTTGTCAAATATTTTGATAAAGATTTTTTTCTCGTCCTCGTCGAGCGAATTGCTGCGTGTACTATACTTATATCGATCGGTGATTGTGCAAACGACAAATATCGACTGTTAAATTATGTAAAAAGTCTATAGAAATTTTGAGTTTGCTGTTTTCCACGAACATATAATTAAGCAACGAGAAGATTTTGTCGTTCCATTGATACGCCGAAGGGCAAACTCGAATATGAGTTTGGGGTCTGAATCTAAAATCTAAAATAATTCGAATCAAATTCAAAGTGTTCCACAGAGACAACGGAGTCTGTCCCCCGCCACCGCGTTGCAGAGAAGAGATAGCTGGTATTATCGGGGAACTAATTAAACTAGAGTATAAGAAATAAAATAAAAGAGGCTATCTTTCTTGCGATAGACTGTTGTACCTATCGTGGGGTGGCATGGGCTGAACTTGGTGTGGAGCTGGGGGCAGAGCGGGAAGTAATTAGGCTGGAGGCGAGAGATGTAGCGGATATTGTACGACGACGCCACCGTAGTGGCTGCCTGGTGGTTGTTAGGTTCTGTATAGGTAGGACGGGTTTGTGTGCTCTATACTTGTTGTTATCTAACTTAAATGAAGCGAGTAATAATACAGTTACCGTTTCGGCTGCCTGGAGCATTATAATGGTCAGCGAAGAGATCGAGACAAATTGCGTCGTGTGGTAACGTTTTGATTTCTTAGATTTGACGCCGAGATAGTCTTAGCGAAGATTTTTCGATACCTAAATATTGATATCCATGAGAATAAGGGAAGGCTTATACGGAAAGGATAATCAGGATTCAAAGTTGACTTCCTGTTCGTTAATTGTGAGGAAAGAAAATCTTGATGCGATTATTATCGGAGCTGGGCAAAAGCTTCGCGGCAGTTATATATAATGATAATAATAGCACCATCGATACTTAAGTCGAGATGATAAAGAAGATAAATAAAAGCGTTCGGTAATATCATTAGCGGGGATTTTCCTACGACTCTGAGAATATTTCTCTATTCTTTTCGTATATTCGATCCTTTTCTTTCTCTCGCTTATATACCTACTCTCGAAGCTTCGGATGGAAGACCTGGTACTCCGGCCTTCGCCTCTTTCTATCTGTCCCGTTTCTCCGTCCTTCCTTCTCAAGCCCGTTAAAGAAACTTTTAATGTAATTGCCGCGGGACGTGAAAACGCTGATACCAAAGGGCAAATGAATCAGAGAGCCTGCTGACTATCAAGCGAGGAAATCCCACGTTTCGTAGTTTAGTCGAATTTAGCAAAATTTTCGCCTCTCTCTTTCCAAATGCAATTAGGCATGGGCACGATGACATTATAAAATTAAAGATGTATAATCTCCGGACAGAATTCACCCGGACGATTTAATTCATGCTAACAAACTTATTCTACCTACCAGCTATATATTATATCAGCTGTGGATCAGTTTCAAAATTTATAACTTTGCAGAACGATTTTTCACTCAAACTAATTATACCACATTGTCATCGATAAATAAATAGATGAACAGAATATCTGGCACATGTATTACTTCGAAGAGAAATTATACTAGGATACAGCAAATGCCACATCGTATCACGAAATCTCAGAATTAATCAATTGCAGATCAAAATATTGGAAAATATTTTCAGTGAGATGAGATATCTCAAAATTCTTCGACACCAACCTGTCGTTGTCGAATGACTCTAAGGTTGGGAAAAGCTCGATAGAAGCTGGTCACCTTTTAAGATTTTTACTCTCGCACTTGAAAGTGCTTAACTTGTGAGGTCACGTCGTTAGTGACAGTTTTAAACAAAGAAAAATAAATAAGTAAAATAAAAAAATCTTTGAGTCTTTTTCCAACAGCCCAACCCAAGGTCGATAGAATTGAGAAAAGTATATCAAAGTAAAGACTGATATTCCACAGATTCTTCAAGCTTTTGATAATGAGAATGATAACTATGAAAAGTCGTACAAAATATACCAGCCGTTGTCTTCAAGGTGAGCGAGAAGATTGATGGAGATTGGAGAGGGTCAAACTTTCGAGACTGTTGGCCAGACGAGGGTGTCCCTTGTGGAGGTAAGCGGTGATGGAAGAGGGAAAATGAAATGATGCGCAAAAGGAAAAGAAAGGAAACGAGAGGTAAAAGAGATGAGTGCGACACATCTCATTCCTCCTCATAATAATATTTAATCCGATCCATTTCATGAAACAGCAGTTTGCTTTTACCCCAAACCCAAGACTGCCCCCACTTCTTCCTTGCAGATGTCCTTCCGAGTTTTTCCTCGATAAAATAAGTCCGCTAAGACAAATTTTTCTTTATTTTTAATATCCTTCTCCTCTTTATAATAATCCATGCCCAACACCGCCATCGAATATTAATAATTATACTATTCACCGACTACTAAATCTAAGTATTCAAATTTGTCATTATTTTTCTATTTTGTGAATCCAAATAGAGTAATGCGCGAAAAAGGGAAAAAGTAAAAATCATAGGCCGAAAAATTTGGGAGTAAGTTGTGGTTATTTTCTATAAGTTTATCCGACTTAATTGGTGAGGTTCTTCCAGTTGAAAAGTCGTTAGATCCAAAACTTTGAGTCACCCGGTTTAACGGCACCAACCGCGAAATTTGATTGTCGTCAATTACCAAGTTTCCGGGCAATGCGACGTCTAATGAAGTTTCCCTTAAGTCAAATCCGAGCCGCCATCGTCTCACCACCGATAGCCTAATCACGCTGTCCTACCTGCTTTATGGAAATTTCACGCGAAACTCGCCCAATCATGGTGGATACTAGAATGTGTCGAAGTTGCTATAAGAAGCTGGTAAAATTTGGTAAATTTAGGTCGAATTGGTCGAGTAAGAAAATCGACGGATCACCAGTGGCCCTTTCGCCATAGCTACCTTGGAAAACTCTACAATCTAACATATTTTCGTCGAGTTTGATCTATGGTATCAATTTTATGGCTGGTATGGGATTCCTTTATGACGTTCTGCGTTATTTATGTGTGCCGAAGAGGTGGAACCCAAATAAAAGGAATAAAGTTATGCCCTCGTGAAATTACACCTAGAATAGTGTTTCCCTGGTGGAAAGAATCTTTGAATCGTATAGACCTTATACATACTAAGAATAAAGAAAAAAAGTTGAAACGGAAATGAAGTTCGTCTTTCTGTCTTAATTTTTTTAGGTTTTTGCTCGGTTCTCATCTGTCTGAGCTGCAGGGAATTATTTTCAATTCTTGAGCGCAATATTCCCGTGGTAATGTTCAATCTGAAAAATATATGGAACCCATTTTGCCTCGATATACCGTCGTGTCTCTCCGAACACAATTTGTCAAGCTCTCCATCTCCACCGGGTCGAACGAAGAACGGGGGATGAAGTGGGGGTAATAATGGGCTCCGAGGGCAGCCGAGAATCCTTCCCATCATCGGATATATTACGCTGAGCTTCACGGGAGGCTGATGGACCGGTGAAAGGACTTTTCACCAAGCATACCATTTCCTGTCGAATCAAAATTACCCAACGTAAGGATATAGGCGTGGAAAAACTCTTATCGTCAAAAATGGTAAATAGAACCAAACGGATGCGATATCAATATTCCATTTTTCACATCCCATCAATATATGATATTTAGGATTTTATAGTTGAAGCTGAATAATACAACGAAAATTATTTTTCAAATTTGTTTAATGAAATAGCAAATTAACAATTTTTATACGAAATTTCTCCTACTTATGTGTTAAAACTTACGAGTAGCATGAAAAATGTATACCTACAGTTTTCACGAGTCGTCGTATCGTCAATTCGACCGAGAGAAAACGGGATACTGGCTTTGTTTGATATTGCGGTGGCTTTGTAACTGCGGTAGGCAGCCAGCCAGCCATCCTGTTTACCATATAGATGACTCGTTAGCCAATGTTTAATTACTGCATTTGCCTAGTCCAGATTTATCATTCATACCGCGGGCCAATCTAGACAACGTGATAATAAGCCAACCAAATCTCTATTGCTTCCTCTCACCCTTTCCCTACCCCGTTATCCCCTACACCGACTCTAGCCAAAGCTGTGAAATTGATTTATTCAATCGCGTGGGTCAAATTTCACCGTTGATTCCACCTAACGTTTGATAGAAACAAATAATAATTTGCATTCAGAGTATTAACGATTTTTTTTCACTACAAAGTTGGATAAAAAAATTTATTATACTAATACGGATTAATTGGTGGCATGAAATGCAGCATATTGCAGCGTCAGTTTTTACATTTTCTATACGATTACGATATGCAAAATAGAAGATTATTTATTTGTAGTAACATTGATTTGAGATGAATAATAAATATGGGATAAATGAGAGTGAAATGAATAGAATAAGGGAAAAATAAAATGAAGATAGAAAGAAAGAAAACAAAAAAAAAAAAAAAAAATTAACACAAACAAGAAAGGAAAAAATTGTTCAGTGAGCGAGATAGCAACTGACTGCGTCGAACTCGGTACCTCGTTGGAATTTAATTTTCCGGTCGTATTGTGCGGGACTTATATCGCCCAAAGCCCCGCGTCCCCACGGCGTCGTCATTACGCTGTCATTATATTCGTACACTATACAGAAGTATTCTCTCGGCGTCCTTCGGCTCCCACAAAGAGAAACTGGGGCGCAAACGCGTACGTCTTGACGAAACCGTCGAATTCCTAGAGACAAAGCGGATCTGAAGATTCTTTGATTATCGAAGAAGAAATTTTTCCGTATCTACGCCCACGAGATTTTGATTTCAAGCTATTTTCAAATTGATCAATCTCAACTTTTTAAAAGGCTGATATAGAAATTTAGAGTCTGATCGTGATTATGGAAGTGATTTCCTGTTTCTAAAACTGCAGTCCCAAAAATAGGTAAAAAAAAAAATAAAATAATAAAATAAAAAATATTTCATTCATTTTCACCCATTTCGAAATGACGAGCTTGCAGCAAGTCCGCTCGCTTTCAAAAATTGGAATATAAATGCAGACGCCGGTTGCGGGCATGTATAGATGTATTAATATCTATGCAAGTTCGTTTCGTACATATGTGTGCATTTTGAAATATACCTGCAAACCCGCAAACGTGCATACGTCTATACATCTATAACCGGAAGTACGCGAGCCGTACAAAGCCCAACGTCCCGCCGTATTGCACAGGATGTAATTAGGTACGCAGGTATATATACGTATAATACGCACACGTAGTTATATCGCGGAGGTATACTTCCTTCTATTCGTAATATTCAACATAATAAATAATTGACTGAATATACCTTCAGATTTTTTCTGAATACCAGATGAATGGATAAGTACTTTGAATCTACAGATACTCAGATACTTGAAGAGAGCATTGCTGATAGGCTTTTGAAAGGATATATTCATACCGCAGGATGCAATTCTTGCGGAAATACAGGATTGTATAAGAAAAGTTTGGCGCAAGAAGTATTCGTAGAAGGTAGGACTAATGCCAGTGAAAAAAAGAAAATTGTATTCAGCAAAAGTATAAAATAGTGAGTATCTGAAGAAAGACAACATTTTGAAAATTGTCTACAAATAATTTTTTCCACATTTTATTTGACAGAAGATATTTGATTCAGTTTTTGCCATTCAAACGGCCGCAAATCCTTGCAATAAGGAGATAAACGATCACTCGAGATTCACAGAATTAGCACAAGGTTAGAGAGAAACTGGTGAAAATGGTTTTGGGAAAGGGAGAGACATCGGGAGAGTTTCTATACCAAAACTCCTCTGCACCGCACGGTAAACAAAGCTCTAACGAAACTTCTGATGAGTCAAATCTTATTATCATTCGAAGCGAGGAGAGGTTGAGCTTGGTATGTATACGTTTGGTTTGAGGAGAAGGTAAGTAAGTTTAGTTACTTCGCGTGCATAAACACACGCCATTACTTGAAATAACAGCATACCCAGCCTGAAGGATGAGGCGCGAGTCTACAGAGGATGAAAGGTGCTTCTGCTCCCCAAGGATTTTGATAATTAATCTCTCGTATTAATTATAACCGCCTATCAACGTCACTCATCATCAATCAATTGTCACTAAAAAAAAAGAAAAAAAAAAAAAAAAAACATAATATTTAATCAAATAACAGGGGATCCACTTTTTTCCAGTAAAAAATTTGAGGGCTGTCATTTTTTGTTCAAATTATTCAGGGCAGAGAGTGAGGAAACAGCTACTGCTTATTCAAAGTACTAAGAGAAAATAAGTGAATTGAGTTGTCTGTTAATTCCAGATGGAAAAATACGCTTCTCAGATCTTTGAGGTCATTATTCAGTAGAGTTTTCTGTCCAGCAGAAGAAGGCCAAGTTTCAGTGACTCCATGACGTAGCTTTGATGTCTGGAAGCCAAAATTTGAATAGTCTACTATCTTTTCTAGATCGTTTCTTATTTTTTGCCCTGGGATAGTTTGGAAAGTGTGGCTGATCGGGGCAGGGGTGGAATATTGAATAATTTTTTTCTCCTTACGGTTTTGAGGGAATACATAAACGTGAGTGATAAGGATTCTTTGATGTAAAATATATTCGACAATTACTATGCCTCGTCTACGTCGTTGCCTCTCATATAACGTTTGTCTCTGATTAATAATCGCGAATAGTATGTAGACGTCCAGAAGGTAATTGCGGCGTATTCACTCGTAGTGCAAATGTTTGTGATTGCGGGTATAAGTTTTCAAGAGTTGCCAAAACATACTAGATCTAGGCCTATGCTTTCGGCTCATACAACGTTTGGGATTTTGAATTCGGCTTATTTCCATACCACCCTGCTGAGGTACAAATGACGAGAGTCTATTGTTCTCGTTCTATATTATACCTGGAACGGCAGCACTCAGACAGCCTTAGCATATGATTACAGGCTACTGGCTTCACATTTTTATATTGCATGTGGGACAATGATGCCCGAGCGAATCCATTGTTTGTTTTCATAATCGTAGCAGGGTGAACGTGCTGACTAATCCCAGCGATTTTTCTGGGATTTTGTCGAAGCGGTTCCCATGCGTGTTACGCATCCCAGGAAATACGACAAGCAATAACATTTTTAACGAGGATTACTTTCTACTTCGACGTTTTTTTTTTTTCTCTTTTTCTTTTTTTTCTAGCAAACATTTTCAACTTATTTTTACTTGCTTTTCAATAGTTGAAAAACTTTCCTTAGCTATACCCTGTACAAGTTATTTTTTGTTTTGTATTCTTTCACACTGTGCAGTTTTCTTAGTAATTAAATCAGCCAAGACGAGAGAAAGAGAAAATTATTACAACGCTTTTACTTCTCCAACACAATTACGTCACTGACGACATTATTTTAGAATTAATTATTTATTTAGAATTCTACAACCTGTTCACGAACTTGGAACAGAAAGTTCGACTAATTGTTCTAAAAAATTATAATCAAACTATTAATTCTTAGTCCTTTCTCCTTGAAGGTTTTTCAAAACTTGCCCAGCATGGACTGCTGCTTATTCGTTGCTGATGATCGCTACTGTATATTTGAGATTCGCCCATCCGCTTGTACCTTTTTTCCAATTATTTAAAGTTCGTTGATTTAGCTTGGTGCAGAGCTTTACAAAACATTGAAAGTCCGCATCGTGCTTAAGGGTGGATTTCAGCCTCCTGAATCTCGTATCTAACTCGTCTCGTAACTTTTACCGGTTGCTTTACATTCCCGATGGCATTGGCTGACGCACACAGGAGCAACGTCGAGCTTCACAATGAATCAAAGCTTCGAGGGGACCGACTGGGTCGTTCGTCTCGACAGCGTCACTATTGGAAATTTACCTTACAAATTAGAGTAAATGAAATTAAAAAAAAGTTTCGTCGATTCGCTGAGTCTGGATTTTCAAGCAAGTTCGGCTTTTGTGTTCGAACGCTCGAAGGTATAATGAGAGGAAGGCTGCCCGCTCGATTCGCTCGCCCCTTTCGTCCGGAGAACTTCAATCGGTCGAAACCAACTGCTCCGAGGCTGGACAGATATAGGTATAGTCCAATCAGTCCAATCAACGAACTTTTGACTACCGTACCTGACGCAGTATCAGCATAGGGAATTTCAAGTCAACTTTTTCTTCAATTGCACACAATTTTTACGGAGATTCGATCACCTGTGACGTTTACTTTTAACAAATATTGTTACATCTGCACAAATTTTTAGTTTCATAATGGGCAATGGCATCGTTTTCTCCTTTGGAATGGTTTTTTTTTTTTGGCCTGATTATTGAACATTTTTTATTGTGCTTTTCTGGATTATTTAATTTGAGATTTTGAAAAATTTTCTGAAAGTTGTATGCCTCGTCGATGAGGGGGGCGTCTTTCGTATATAATAATGTAAAAGCTAATTTGGTTTTTATAATATTTTGAATAATCATACAACGAGCTAAACACAAATTTTTCTTCAACGTATTGTATTCACGGTTATTTTTATGAATTCCATATTTCCTTACCAACGTGGTATGAATTTCGTAATTTTAAACTTTTCTTTCTGCCAAACTCGATATCACAACAGACATCTTACAAGGCTTTATATATTCTTCTTCAGCTCGTGTAATTGACGAGATCCGAAGTTACGGAGAGAAACCCTAACCGACTTTATACCCGTCAAGTACTAAATTAGGAGACCCCAAAATTTCAAAAAGTTTGAATTAGGGATTGGCTAAAGTCTGTTCAATTCGCTCTTGAATATCCTGCACGTTATACGATCAACATAAATTTAAAAAAACGCCGCAATACTACTCTTTTATTTGCTTTCAAGTCTTCCTCTGAAAACGGAAACAGAGTTTAGATATATATAGTTTTTTTTTTTTTTTTTCTTTTTTTTCTACAAAACTCACCTCAATTCTCGTAGACCACATGAGATAGATTTAGAGGTACTATTCTACCGGCATGTATCTACCGTGGCTCTAGATAACATTGGATATAAATCTCGGAGCGAAAAAAGTTAATCGTATATAATTACGATTAGCAAATTTGAAAACTTATCTTGTATGGTTCGATATGTGGGTGGGTGTGCATATACATATTCTAACACTTGATAATAAAATCGATAGTCAAATGTTAATCGTTAGTATTTATACATGGATCTATGAAGATAAGAAAAAAAAAAAATTTTGTTAATTGGTTCCGGGCTTCAGTTTCGAATAAAACTATTCATGTATGCAGACATTCAGTAGATTTGTAAAAGTAGCGTGCATCGAGCAAGTTTAAAGCGAATCTAATTTAAATTTTACCGGATATTTCCTGTGCCTGCAAGTTAACTGTTCGAGTTATCGAGAATTTTGGTAGTAAGGTATAGAAGAACGAGTAGCTGATTGCCGACGCCTGACTTTTTAATTACGTGTCATAAATTGGCTGATACGGTTGAGCTGCTTCACGACACTTGATTTTCTGGATGACCGAGAGTTCGATCTCCCAAAGAATATATATGCTACAGTATATCTATGTGTACATAGCAGTCAGTAAATCGATCTATATCTCATGGTAAAACTTTTAGTCTGACGTATCAATCTGTCGGTAACAACCGCTGCCTTTGTTAGCCATGATCTACTTTCATTCAAGAATAGAATTTTTTTTTTTAAAGTTCTGTTTAAGCTCTGGAATAGTGGTAAGTTTTTTTTTACACTTACATTAGTGGAGCGACTTGTCCTGCGGTCTTTGTATGAGTGATTTAAGTTCTTCTCGCTTCTCGTATCTCGATTTTTTCACTCTGGATTCTCCATTTGTAGAAAACCAAGATGGTTTTTCTGCAGTTACCGGTTGCCGGTTGCCGAAGCATTACCTATAGGAGTTATCGAAGAAACCCTTGGCAACGTCTGATTTATAGCGTTTATTCGAAGAAATAAGTGGCTTAGAGAAGGCCCTGCAGAACCCGGATCGATTGACAAATCCGAGAACTCATATGCAATAAATCGCCACTGGTACGGCGGTGCAGTTCTTATTTATCGTTGTCACCTGCAAAGATGCATCGTGTGTCCTCTTCTTCGTGTACATGTGTGTGTCTCTACGCGTATATCTTTTTGAAAAAAAAAGAGGCTCAAAAAGGTGGTCACCGTTTCTTCTTGCATATTGGTTACCTTATGAATTCAATTCATGCAAAAGTTGTATAATTCTTTTGGTTTTTTATAAAAAATAGTCTTTAGAATTTGCTTTCGACATTTTATTTTCAGCTCTTTCGAAACTGTAAAGGTTTAATGAATATTTTCGTTGATCTTGATTGGGATGAAATGATAACTGACCTGAAATATGTAAACAGGTTATGGTAGGGGAGGTTTGACTGGAACTTTGCTCCTTTGAAGAAAATATAGATAGGTGTATACGCATAAGCATTTCAAGCGCGGCCTTCCGAGGAGTGTAATTGTCATTCAGAGCTCATTCGAAGAGCTGATACAGAAGGCAAGGTAAGAGAAACCCCGAGAGCTCGAAAGCAAACACCGTCCCGCTACAATGGAACGCAATTTCCTGCCAGGGAACCAGTCAGTTTCCCGCGCACCCCGAACGTCTTGGCTAAAAGCTTACGCTCTCTCGTTCACGCTGGCTGCGTTAAACAATCAAACCTGCGTAGCATTCCTTCAAGAGCTCCTACATTACGATCTTAGAATCTTTGGTATTGCCGTAGCACTTCGCTACCATGCTCGACTTTACTCAGAAATGGAAATTACTCTTCGCTAAAATTTTTTACTTTTTTTCGGAATCGGTTTTTTTTCGGGAATCCAAATACATCATTTTTAAATTTTATCTATCAACAGATCCTGAAATATTTAAACGCAAGTCATTCGTTTACCATATCCGAGTACAAAAAATCTTACACCAATCAAGACAATCGGTAACGGATAATTCTTAATTATTCTTGTATTTGACGTCTTTGACTTTTGATTTTTAAAATGAGATTAGTCAATTGGCTTTACGTCATTTTAATAATTCTTTCATGCTGGAGTGTGAAGATCCGGAAATCGTATTCGGACTAGTATAGTATAGTATTAGGTATTGCTTTAATCGATCAGTCTGATAATTCTATTACCATTCGCGTTATTCAAATTGTACTTAATTTTCCGGGACGTTACCTTTATTTTCCGATTTGCATTTCATTCGTTCGGAATTGTCTCGAACTCGAAGCAAGGTGTTTCGTTTTTTCACCTTTTTCAGTCATCTGAAAGCTGTGGTCTTTCGTATCTACATATCGTTAAATGCAATCTTTATTCTGAATGTAAATTAGACATTTCTGTTTCTTCAAGATAACTATTGCAAATTTAGCAACATGCAAGTATAATCACTGTGGAATTATACGCTTTGTAAAATCAAGTCAGACTATTAGCTGAAACGTTTTCTTTTTTTTACTATTTCCTTCTTTTCCAAAACACTCAGAATTCTTCAAGAACAAGTACGATAATCTCATTTTCAGTTACGGCATCAAATTTCTGTTGACCAATTCTTGATCATAAATATTATCGAGCTTTAGGGTAGTCCGAGGGCTGAAGTTCCGGCTTGTATTCAGAGATGGCACAACCATGTCGTTTAAGGGTAGTTGCGCGAAATGATCCCCAAATTTGATAAGCATTTTTTAGCATATTTTTTTCCATAATTTATACTTTGGGAATAAATGAACTTGAATTCAAAAATCATTTGTTAGTAAATTTGTGGTACAATGTTTTGCCCAGGTAATAGACGAGCATACACATCGCCAGAAGATGTCTGATTACTAAAGTAGCAGTGACTACTCGAACTGGAAAGTCTCAATGCTTCTAAACCAACAATCTTGAAAGCAATTATGATATTAGTTTAACGTTTGCTCAAAGTCGAGGAACAGACGTTGGCGAATGGCTCGCGAATCGTGGCAGAGTTTGATATTTATTATCATAAGGTATATGGAAGATTTTGTGATCATCGTGATGTACTTTGCTACATTGAATCTCGACTGAAAGCTGAACCAAAAGTTGCGGTGGTCTGGCAAGTGAAAAACTTTCTTTCACCGACCACCACCGCTATTACTTATCTCTAGTTTCTCCTGCAAACTTTTACTCACACAGTTAGAAAAACTAAAAACGAAACTTTATACTCAAAAATTGTACAAAGGTATCCCAAGAATTACCATATACATGTGCGGAGAAGATTGTATTCATCTAATTATTGATTGTCAATTATAATTTCTTGAATATTGAGCTAAAACCGACTACAAAAATTCTCTAGTCTTAATGAAATATTTCCAACGAAACTTTGGTTATGACGGATTAACGTCAGCTAGGCCGATGAGTTAGCCCTCGTTTTATACCTCGTTGAGAATTCTGGGGACAAGGGATTATGCTGGCAATGAAGCTGGCAGTATCTTAGCTTGATGGTAGCGGAAAGTTATCGCCCAGATGTATCATCTCATGGTCTCAGCCGTTTTACAAAGCTTATAGGATTTCGCGGAGCTCAGACAAGCTCATATTAAACTTGGGTTTAATTATTGCTACTTGATTACATGTCAAATTTAAAACATCGTCTTAAATAAACAAATCCAACAATGCGTTATATAATTTTTTTTTCTTCAATACATGACTCACGTACTTACTTCGAATTTGTGAAAAAAGAAAGAAAAAAAAATCAAAATTTAATCTTCACTATATGAAAAGCTATCAAATCAGTTCGCCATTGAAGGAAGGTTCGGTTTTCTTGGAAGCAGGAATATTGAAAAGTTTCTGATCAACAATTTAATTAACTGCAAGCTGCAGCGGGTAATTCTTTTGAATACGAAAAAAAAAGTAAATAAAAACAAAACGTTATATATAGAGAAGTTGCGCTAGGATAAGATTTTGTAATCACGTCTCGTCCAGGTTGGGAAAACGATGCAAAGAAAGACTGCAGAACGTTCTTCAACCGACAACCACCCTATAGCTAAATCGACCTTGCCAACCCGTCCTTCACAAGCTCGCAGCTAATCCCACGAAAGCCTCAAGTCGAGACTCGTAAACGCGGCGTAATGCGAGGTCCGATGTTAGATCGTTAGCTAGAATCAAGCCTCGCTCCCTACTCTGATGTATAAAGCTAGTACCCCAGCTCGTACCTTCCCAGTACATAAAACGGCAAAATAATTACACCATGTAGTTGCACTCGCGTCATGATTTAAGAGGAAATAACCTATAATTTCTCGCCTGGGTAGAGCCGTACTCGTATAGGTATGGGCGTATGGTCTGGGTATATGCCAGAGGTATGCCCTTAGGCCGTTAGTGTAAAGTGTAGGCGATTCCGTGTAAAGTATCATGCCTATAAAATGAAATTAAACTTCTAGAATATTTATCGAAGACGACGTTTGGGCTGACGTTGCATTCAGTAGTGCCTTTACTATCAAAGCCACGCGTTGTTTCCACTTTTCTTTTAATTTTATTTAATTGTTCCAATTTCATCAGTCGAGAGATTTGCTGCGATGATCATCAGCGAGGATTTCACAACGAATGGACTTTCCTTGTCTGTCTGATTTATGCGTTTGATCGACGGTTAAGGTACTGGTTCAATCCCGATAGGAACTATGATGCTACGAAATGCAACCAATTTATCTGTAAACGTTCTCCCACCCCATACTGCCAAGTTTTGAACAGCTCTCCAAGGACAGTAGGGAGCGAGAGGAGTTGGGAATACAGTATATGCCCTCCGGGTCACTTTCCGATTCTTGAGTCTTGACCATTTGGTAGTGACCCCTTGGTCTCTCAACCCTCAACCTCTCGACCCTCCGGCGTAAGGTCGTAGACTGTATATTTACTTCTCTGGAATCTCAAAATAGCTTTGCGATCGACTCGAAGGTAAGTAAGAAAGTTTATCGATATTAGGATGATTGTTTTATGGAAATGTTCCGTGGATATTATAATACAAAAAAAAAAAAATTTTTCTGGTACAATTAACGCCGCGAAATTACTCAACTTGAAGCTTATTGCTTTACCCGTTTACACAATAATGATAATCATGCACAATTTTTAAACGTCAAATAAAAGTCGTTAAACGTATTCGTTTTATTCGCATGTGGATTTTTAATCCCATTCACAATCCAGGAGCGTTTCTACAGGAACTCACGGTGCTCTCTACCGCATTGTCTGAACTGGGCAACTGGCCCTCATAATCAAATATAAAATGTAGGGTACACCTGATGGCACCTGGTTACCACTGCGGCAACTTGGGGCGGTGGTAATTCAATTTTTACGAATTATCACTCATTCTGCAAAAAGGATAAATGCGGACGTGCCGAGAATGAATCGTTGCTGTCCAACAGCTACACGTACGTTTGTGTGTACAATATACGTACGTGCATACATGTGTATATCTTCACATATGTGTTGGATTATAATCTTGTCAAGTAGAAAAAAAATAAAATAAAATAAAATAAAACAAAATACAGAAAATTTCATTTTATGGGAAAAACCATTAGAATACCAGGAGACACTAAGAATATAAGAAATAGTAAGGATAGTAGATAGTAAGATAGGTACGTAGAAATAGGGAAAAGCGAATTTCGCTTGATATTACAGGACGGAGTGGCGGCAGTGCCCACGTAGGCGCATCTTTCGTAGGTCGATCGGCGTATGTACAGGATATGAGACTGCGAATTTCATATTAAACGTTATAAAGAAGCAGCGTAGTGATTTATGTGCACAAATTGTCCTGTCACCGGTATAGGGTATATAAGGTATGAGGTGCAGCTACCCCACCTTACAGCTACTCTCCAGCGTTAGCTTAGCTGACTTCCTTCTCGTTGGTCTTACATATTTCGAGAGGCTGTCCGAATTTTATTTTCTTTCGTATACACCATTTTATTGCCAGACTTTCCAGCAATATACTGCGCATTAAATTCTGCCACTAAGAACAAGAATAAATATCTCGAAAATTCAAAATCTTATATACTTATTGCGTCCTTGTATCCAATGTGAAAGTTAAAATTTTTTCAAAATGAAGTCATTCATTTTACGCGAAATAAAGAGGAAATTTTTAATTCCGGGAATAAATGTGCTTTACCCAAAAGCTCAATTCATCTTTGGGTTTTCTACCAGCCAGCTGTTTTCGTGTATTATATAGCTAAGAGGAGGAAATTTGTTGTAGATAATATGGTAACGGAAATAAACGTGAAACGTTAAAGTTTTACAAAATAATCGTCCAATAGGTATAGGAAGATCAATGAATATCTCATGTGCAGTTATTGGTTAACATTGGAAAAGTTTTCTGTGTCGAGAAATGCCAGGTGGCATCACTTATCGTAAAATCCTGTCTAACTCGCTAATGCTGCATACGATGTGTGTATTAAAAATAAAACATAAACGCCGAGACGCGTGAACTTTAGATATTTTCGTATTTCAAAAGACGAAGGTGATTCTGTGTGTGGATGATTGTCTAGACCGATTTTGATACGAAAACTCTCTTCTATTTCACCGCTTTCTGTATCCCAGACAATTGCCTGCTAAAATTCAGCACAAAGAGGATGAATTTTTTTTTTCTAAAACACTCGACAGGGTACGCTTCAATTTCTCATGAAATCGACATGAGGTTGTATATTTACGTAAGAATTCCAGGGCAGGAATGCAGGATACTTGTCCACCTCACGATCAGGCACTCACCATTTTTCGTGGTACAGGAGAACCCTCGCAAGATCCGGTTCAAGATTTGAAGGAAAATGTTCGCAGGGGAGTTGCATTGACAAAAAAATAGTGATGGATGTGATTGAGGTGACAGAGGCTTGGATATATCCTCGACGATATGAGAATTCTACGACGAAGATCTGAAAAGGAACGATCGAGAGCGCCTATCACCGTCCCATTTTATCTCTTAAGATCCCCAACGCACGCTGCCCGATTTATAGAAGTATGTCAGGCAACGATTGACTGAAGACTGAATATCGTGACAAGTGACGAGTACATTAAACTTCCTACGAAATTGGTTCGTCTTAGATCCTCACTTAGCCTAACCACCCCCCGTACATTGTCGATGGTTGAAAATCCCATTCCGATTTTAGAGAAACTTGGAATAAATTGACTCGTTTCTTATACGATAGAACGTCGTCTAAGCCATGAATTTTTTGTTACTTCTTTGCCACCGTTTCCATTTCCATATAGACGATTTATTTCATCGTAGATTTAATTTAGGGTTCTAGCTGAGCTTTGGTCTGGGAGTTTTTTTTTTTTATTATTTTTTTATTTTTTATTTTTTTCGCTTTAAACGGATAATACGATTCCATTGTCTTCTGTAGACGAATAAGATACGAGCGATCGAAATGGGGAGAGGGTTGGTGTAGGGGATGGTGGAAAGTAAAGAAGGATGTGTTGGACGGTGACATCTGGGAAGACATCGGGACTGACAGGGTCGACCATTTAAAATGAAATTTAATACCGTTTCCCCTCAAAGGAATAAGACATTCCCGATATTTACCGAATGTTTTATGCATTTTATTGGCGGATTGCGATTTTAGGGATTTATTTATAAAGGGGGAGGTTCGCCACGGCCCACTGGTCCATGCACAGGGATTCCATAAAATTGTTTCACCCCTATTTGATGGGGAAACATTGCCACGTTATGCGTAACTTCACCTTGTTCAAGATTCGCGTCAATAATTCAATGCGCCTTAAGCGTGCGTCAAAGCGTTTTTTATACCACAGTATCCCTACGGTTGGCTCTCAAAGACGAGACAATAATTATTATGGATCATCCGCATCAAAGATCCAGTTCTCTTCGCCAGGGGGATGGAAACGCGCGGGCGTAGTGAAAGGTATAATCACATAACTCAGCGTATGGTATACTCATGGTATTACGTATGTTATATATACCTAATAATACATAATATATAAGACGGAGCTTAGGTACCTATAATATACCTATACCCCACAGTAGAAGATTCAACGAAGTTAGCAAAGTTGAATGGGAACAAAAGTCTTCGGGGAAACTTGACTATGGATTCGTGAGCCGGGAATTAACCCGATCTTTGATGAGGATTCGTCGAATCGGATATAATTCTGAGGACAGAATAGGCGTAATCAGGAAATTTGGCGAAATCCTTGGCCGGTGAGTCGTAGGTATTTAGGATTGTTAGTTTGGGCGAGTTGGCCAACGCACACAAACGAACAGACGCGTATACTTCGCAACACGCATAAAACACACTGAGCTTCTGTTCTGTCTACCCTAGGTCTGTGAACGAGAACTGTCGCCGCGATATAACAAGGGCTAGTTAGCGAACCTCCTACTGTATTACTCGCCCAGTTCTGCCAACACAATAGCGACAAATTTCACGCGCTATATCACCCCGCGGCACAGGAAAGGCGGGGTACTGCCCTTTTCCAATGCTTTCAGTATATATTCTATATAATATAAGCCGTAATAACTGCTAATTCATGGCACGGGTATGGCTTGGCACAGGAACTCGACTTTCGACTCTTTCGATTCCTTCCGTTAACTGCTGACGCTTGGTCTACCAAAATTGGAGGGAGAAAACTGGAGAAACGATTATCCGAAGGCTTTCATTGGATTTTCATTCCTCCAACTATATTGCGAACGGTGGCTGGCTGCGAGTGTAGCCACTGGCCCGCTGCCCACTCGTGACTTTCAATCCCCTGCGTATTTCCCTTGACTCTTTGAATTCCTCCAGTTCCTTCTCCCGCACCCATTATAATATGTAACTATAGGATTTTCTGATATGTACGATAACTGCGCTTGTCAAAAGACATTTTAGCGACTAATTTATTACTACCTCGAGTATGATTTCATCGTGAGGAAATAAATCTATTTCAAGCTTCCTTCGAGAGATTCAAGGGAGAGAATGTGATCGCGGGTTCTGACTGACAAGTTTGATTTCCGCTTCTGGTAAAGGCATTGAACGTTCTAGAACCAGGGAGCCTCGAAATTATTATACTTCTCTCATACTTTTGCAGTGTTATCCGTGATCCTTGAGGTCTATTCGCAATGATTTACAATCGCTGACAAAACGGGGGAATACCATTGGTAATGCATTTTATATTCAATGAGGTGGAGAACGGCGCATGACGTCGGATGTCGGGTCACAGCGCCCTTGCCGTCGCCGTCGTCGGTGAGAAGTAAGTTTGTTGTTGATTTGCATCGACACGAAGTAATAACGTTTATTGAAGTGTAAATGCAGCCTGCTGAATTTCCAATCCACCTTTCGTTCGTTCGTTCGTTCGTTCATTCGATGTGCCACACACGGCCACATATGTAGCAATGAAAAGAGTCACAAAATCTCAACGTCTCGAGGTATGTAAGAATTTCAGAACGTTCCCTACACCTTATCCTACTCCCCTTTCTATTTACCGCTTTCTACATTCCCAGCTACGTATTATCTCGCCTCATACGTTTTGTCTCTCTACGTTGCCTCAATACCTACCACGTGCAGATGGCACGTGCAAATTATAGCAACAGATGGCATGCGCTAGCATATAAAATATAAAGTAGGTAATATAAAATAAGAAAAATATAATCCGAGTCTCTGTCCCATCCAGTATATTTTTTCTTTCACTTCTTTCCTTCCTTATTCACATCTTTCGTTTCCAATCCTCGCCATTTTCGAGCCAGGATAGAACAAAAAAAAAAAGAAAAAAATGTTGATAAATTCAAATCGGGGGTCGAAAACTACCTTGTCTAAAAATGAATCACATACTTTTTCCAAGAGAAGGGAATGTACGTGTGTAGTAGCCGAGGCATTGCGAGAGGGATGAAGGGCGATAGCGTTTGTAATCTACTACCTAGCGCCTGAACATTGTCTTGGGGATCCAAGGGTAGACGTCGGCATCCCGACAATTATCACCGCTTTCCATTGGTCTTAGTTTCGTCGGGACTTGCTCGCCCCATACTCTGTGTCTTCCGTCTTCTACCCTCGGCTTCAAGCCCCCAAGGAATCCTCTCTCAATCCTTCTACGAAAATACCTGCATCTCCTTATTGTGCTAGCAGGAAGACGTCGAGACGTTTTGAAATAGTCAACAGATGAAACGTTAAAAAAATTGTTGAGAGATAGAAGCTGTAGTTTACTTTTGGTAAAAAATAATTGAAAAAACTGAAATGAAATTGAACAAAAAAATTCAACATCGTGTCTTCTGCCTTCTAATTACGAAAGAGAAAAAAAGAAAAAAATTACTGCTACAAGTAGGTACTCGACACAACTACTTCTATCCTTGTAATTGGGGTCTTAAAATATTTTATGAACTTACTGGCCGTAGCAACATAGTATTAAAAAGCGATCCTACCGTACTGTAGCTAGCCTCTTGGTAAAACCTCTCGTTGTGGGTATATCGGCCGAGCGAAGACTGGAAAAGCGGAAGAACGAGGCCGTGGAACGTTGGGGGATGAAACAGCCCTTGGAAGCTCTTAATTAATAGCCCCTACCACCCCGTTTCCTCCACCCTTTTCTACAACAGGCTTCGCGGCACCAGAGGTCCTCTAGCGACGTGTAAGGAGGGTTTATACTGCAGACTTGTAATCTTGTGATGCTGTAAGTTATTCTAAATGCACTGCACAGTGGGACCCTACAGATATACCAACGTTGTCTGAGCTCAGTTTGTGGAAGAGGTTAACAACACCTGACATTCCTCCAACGTTGGCTATTAAATCGCGTAATGACTTTCCTCCGCTTGATAACATGCTCATGACATTTTTATTCTTATTTCATTATTTTTGAAATCTTTTATTTATCATCGATTGTGGACTTCACCGAAATTATCGTTTCGCTTGTCTGGTTTTTGTCACCACTTGGTAAAGTTACGTGTGGAATAATTAAAGAGCTGAAAACTTTAATGAGGTTTCGATTTTTGTCTAGTCTAGTTCAGATCGATAAGCCACGAATGCCTTTTTTTGTCCACCATTCTTTGTCAGTGAGAATACGGTGGATTGTCTAGACAGGAAGGGAAAGAGATTCTTCTTCGGCAAAGCTATATTGAAGATATCAATAGAAGACTTTGATTACGTTATTTATGTGGGTCACGGTGATCGAAAGTTAAGAACAATTGACGTCTAGGTGATATTTAAAATAGAATATTATTCATGTAGTAGTCTTAAGATGTTGATCATTGAGATTTGGAATTCGCCGGTCGTTGACTGGTTTTTAACTCCATTCGTAAGACTCGAGGATGAGAATGGCGGGTAAGTATAAGGGAAGGAGCGTCATTACGGACGAGATATATTGGGTGGAAGACCGGTAATGCGTTCTAGGGACCCTTATTGAAAAATATTGCGTTGATTCCGCATTAAAACGGCAGTTCATTGTCTCTGGTCCGTGTGCTGGCTACGCGCGGAGTCGTTTACATGCTTTTTATAGTCGACTGGCTTCTGTTTTTCCATCCTAGGTCATAAATTAGGGAGCGTTTCCCGCAAGCATCGTTCGCGCGACGCTTTCCGTCGTTGCAATACTCGCCCGGGACAGTCTTGTGTTATGTGTATGTATGTATGTACATGTATTTACAAAGAGTACACCTACATTAAGCGAATAAAACTTTCTGTCTACGTATTTATCACATAAAATAGATGAACGACTAGAGATCTAGATTTCAGGTTTTCTCTTCTGCTTGTCATATGACCCATTTAGTTCCCATTTCACATATTTCTGACATTATTTCTCTGATCTTAGTGCACTTTATCCGGTACACTGAGAAAAGAGCTTTGTTAAATGAAGAAGACATGAGGAGTGATGATGGCAAACTTGTTAAGCCAGTATCGTGACATGTTCCTATAATGGAATGTAAGAAAAGTAATAATTTGTATTCAAAATTACCTACCAGTGGCACACTTTGGTATGGTTAAAATTGACAGAAATCTAGTTCATTTCAATTTAGAAGTCTGCAGTAACTTTTTTTCCTAAGCATTAACGATTTCCATCTCGATACACAGTCTACTTTCAATTTTTCCATTTTATCTTTCGCATGTTTTGAGGGTCGCGTGCAGACCGATAGTTTCGTGAAGGTGTGCCAAATCGGAGCACGCGAGGTCCGGCTTTAATCAACTTGCACCCAACGTGTTATAGTAGTTCCAGGAGCTTCTAGCATCGATCATTTCTCCACGTCAGTGGTGAAAATACAAAAACTTATAAAATTGTTTGGATCAAACACGGTGCGCTACTTGTACCGTATGTATACCTTGTATGTATGTATGTATGTACATGCCTACTTTCACAGGCAAATAAATGAGCAAATTCGTATGTACGTACAGTTAGCTGTTGATCCCAAACCATAAGCTATAGTCGCAAAGCGGTTTAACAGACTTACCGATGGCAACTGGGACGTCTCCCTCCTTAAGCTCGCAATCACACGCGGTTTATCCGAACTCCGAGACAAGGCCGGTCAGGGGTGGTAGGGTGCTTCTCACCAGGGCACGCGTGTTTGTTGAGGATTTGACGTGACCTCCCTCAGTTTTCTCTAGCAATTAGGCCAAGTTATAATTACCGTGCGGTGATTATAGCATGCGGACATCGGGACCGTGGAACTATATGGAAACAGTCCCATCCTCTACCACCGCGGTTCCGACGCAGGAGGGACTCGATGTAACTTGACTGCCTTCGGATTTGTTTGTGTTTCGGATTACAACGGTCGGTCGACCCTTGTAGTCTGCATAGCCGTGGTGACGTCGCTTCAACCATCCCGACGCTCGTTCGCCCAACCATCCCTGCGACTACCTAAAGGTTTTGGTCATCCACGGGGACTCACCGAACAAGCGCCGGTTAATCTTGCGGGATAAGGGTCAATTTGGAGCTGATTGCGCTGACAAGGAGGGCGAGAGAAAACTGAGGAGAGGAAAGGAAAGGTGAGGAGAGAAGATGAGAGGAGAGGAGAGGAGAGGAGAGGAGAGGAGAGGAGACAGTGTGCTAGTCTGATGCGTCTTCCGTCTGAGATGCGTGCCTGTATATTAACCTGTGTATGTACATACATATAAACGTGTTCAAGGTTTTATGGAAAGAATTAGAAATAGTGAAGAAAGAAAAGAGGTAATAAAAACGAATGTACAAATGCGACCACCCCTTTTCTCTTGCCGGAATATACCCAGACAAATTTCTATGCGATTCAATCGGTCCCATATTTCACTGACAGCACGGGCGAGACTCTTCGTAGAGGAAAACCAGACGAGGTTTTCTTATACGATCAAGAAGAAATTACCTTTTTCCTATTTCGTTTTTTATTTTGTTTCTTTACTCCTTTCCAATTTTTTTTTTTTTCTCCTTTTCTCTATTTCTCTCTTTCTACTTCAGGCGGGTAGGTATTCTTTCGTTCAAACAGTTCTCGACGTTAAGTAAGTTATTCGTAAATTTTTCTGCACCTTATTACCGAAACTTTTAAGAGGAAGCTAATTTTAAAAGAGCCATTAGAGCCAACTCGCTTCGAAGCTAAAGTCTCGCGTTTATCTTTCTTCCTCTTATTCTTATTTGTAACATCCAGCTGTAGGTATAAAATGGAAGGAAAACTTTTCCCACCGTTCGCCACAACCCGGTATAGCTGTAGATATAATGTTATAGATGCCGGCTTGGTTTCAAATTAAGAATCAAAGTCTTATTTACTTACTCGATAATCTGAAATCCCCGTGTTACCTAGGTTAAAACCATCTCCGTCACGAAACCTTAGCGGCCGGAGATGAAACTCAAGATCCGTCAAATTCAAGCCCCGCATCGTGGTTTTCACTCGCAACACTTCCGACGTTATTATTTCCTCTTCGAGTTCGAGGGCAAATCTTACGGGATGAAATCGTTCGAGATTAAAGGAATCGTATACCGAAGATCTCAGAGATAAGGGAAGAGAAGATGGGATGATATCAGAACAGAGCTAAGAGATTCGAAGGGAAGAGTCCTCCGAAATGGAGGCAGGAATTTTTGGTAGATCGGTGCTAGCCTTTTCCCATTCAATCATGCAATGGGGCATACGAGTATCTTTGATTAGTCGACCCTCGAATCTCGAATCTCGATTCGTTTATGGCCGCTACGACGACATCCTCAAAATCATTTCCCATCCCTATCCCTCACCTATGGCTGCCCTTATACTCCGTCCTTACGGTATCCTTATGGCATCCTTACTGCCTTCGATTTCTTTTGGGATCTCTCGCTTCGTGCCTCGTGCAGGGTCAACGCGATTCCAATCAACGATTAGGTATACCTTATCGGCCTCCTTTCGTATTTTGAATTCTCCCTAGCGACCTCTTTCGCCAAATACGAAGTAGAAAGCCACGAAAGGTAAAAAGAAACGAAGAAAAAAAGAAGAAGAATAAAAAAAAAAAAAAAACAACTATCTCGCAAAGTTTGTTCGTGATCTTGACGTGAAATAACGAAATGAATCATATAAAAGTTTACATTTCATATCATATGTACATTAATTTATGATTATTGTATAATCACATTTTATTTCTTTTATATAAGTCTGCGTGGGCGTGGGTTTATTAAAAAAATGTGATGTGGAATCATACAAGAAAAACAAAGTGAGTCGTATGCATTCGGTTCGGGTTTGCCGTTGGCAGTTTTCGTCCCTCTCGACTGCCTTATACTTCGTACACGTCATATACCTACATATATATTCATGTGTACAATGTACATATGTATATACATACATATATAACTAACTGACGTTTCATGAATTGGAAATGTAATTTTACCCGCGCTGCCCGAAACCGTAACTGTTTGCATGATGGGCATAGAGGTAAACGAGTGCATAATTCCCACGAAGGTGTGCCCGTGGTCTGGCTCGAGGCAAGCTAATTTCCTTCCCCGTTAAACCACGTCGTGTTAGATGTCAAAGCTTCTTAAATAACCACTTAATTCATCTATAGGTATGTTTTTATTATCATCCCCTAAAATTTTACAGACTCCACGATGGCTCGAGGGGGTGTAGAAATTAGTTTATGTTATATAAAAGAAAACGAGATGCACTTTGAAATATATATGTATAATAAAAATTTGATCTCCATGGATCAGGAAAGGATAATATTTTTATTCAACCGTTACGAAAAGTGGATATAACGTCTTATTCTTAATATTGTGACTTCCACAGCTCACATTTAAAAGACTTCAGTTTCTCTGCAGTTCTCGAGGAGCTTGCACTGAAGGTAACCGTGAAAAGGGCTTTAGAATCTTAATTTTCCCGCGGTTTGTATTACCATAAGTAGTCCTGGGGTATAATCTTTTATTTCCTTCTTACGATTAGCATTTCTCTTCCATCTCGCACACTCAGGAGCCAATTCCGTTTCTTTACTATAGCCACCATAATAAATCATAAATACAACCGCATTTACAGTCACTGTGCCTTCCAACCCTCTTCTCTCTACTCTTGCCCCTCTTTTCCTTTTCCTCTTCATCCCGTGACTACACTTCGGGCTTATGCATTTGCCGTTTTAATCTAATCTGCGGGCTCATGTAAGAATATATTAAAGAAAAACTTTTCGCTGCCGCGTCGCACTTTTGAAATTATACCGTCTCGGGACTTGGTCGGCGCGATGGTGCCAGACTAACACCCTCCTCCTCAGATAGGATAGCCTGCTACTTTTCTCAGAGACCATCCCCTCAGGCCTCAACTAACCAGACTCATAGGAAGGCCCATACATTTATTTACATATTATTACGAACGCTGTTGATATGAGCTACGCACGTTTCCCTAGACTTTGAAAAATAGGAAAAATTTTGAACGTTTCTTTTTTTTGTTGCATCACACGTAAAGTGATCTGTATTCTGCTAAAAATTGGAATTTGTAATTGACATGAACAGCCACACCTAGTCAAGGGCGAGGCTAATCTCGTTGCATAGGAAGTGCAACATCGTTGAGGTGGTGTATTTCCGAATGGAAAACTATTAGATTATCAGAGTTTTGCAAAAAGCTTACGGTCTGTCTGCCGGTTAATAATCTTTCATATATTTCCGAGTAGATGCTAAAGCATCTCCGTGTTTATCCTCGATTGAAATAATTTCAAATCTCACATAAATCATCGGTGGTAAATAATTTTAAAACAGTTTTTAACGGCAGATAACAACTATCCCGAATGTAGACAGTCCGCGCGCGCGACCGCCGCACTAAACCCTTCAGCATTCAGCACACTTGATCGCACAACAGTTATCAAAGGAACTCATTTGAGCGGGTGAATGGGTAGAAAGGAAGTCAATCTCGGTGCGCGGAGATAAGACCCCAACCCCCAACCCTCAGCCCCTAACCACCCCATTCCGGAGTTCCCCGGGCGTTCGTTCTCCAGCTACCCTGGTAGACGTTCGGTCGGGTCTATACTCGTATAGCGGCGAGAGATTTTCGCGACTTCCTCGATGCTTGGTACGTCGAAGAAATGTCGTTTCAACCCTTCCGTCTCCCGTCACATTTACCCTTTACTTTCACCCACACCTTTTTATTAACGTGTCGATTCCTCTCACCAATAGGCTTTTCCGTTAACCCCGAAGCGCACATGTGCATCACGCAGTCTGCAGCTTCTACTTTCGCGTAAGTACACGTTGGTGTCAAATTTAGGTGAGCTTTTTCACATCTCTTTTTCTATTATTTTTATCCATCCATACGAGGAGATAGAAAAGTGCAAAAGGAGCTGCAACCCCCTCGACAGTTTTGCACTAGTGATTATTCACGTGTCAAATTGTTACTTGGATAAACCGGCCTTTGGATTCCGACTTTTCAACGGTTTATAAATTCGCCAAGGCAAAATAAAGAGCAGCAAAAAACATGATTACAAGAAAGGAGAGCTCACACTGGTGGCTGATGGGTTTACTTACTTACTTTCGCCTATTTGTACCGCTCGGTGGTTTTCTCGTCTGGTGTGATTGATCGCTGTTATTATTTAAATTATATTCATGATCGTTATGACCCCGGCCTTCTATCCCCCATCTCCAACAAACTTGTATAGAAACCTCGCAGTGATAATGGAAGAATAATTAAGTTCGATGTAGTTAAGATGATCGCCGGAGGAAAAATTGCGTCACTCAAACAGAGACGAGAAATTTTTCCATCATTATTAGCACCGATAATATGGGTCGCGCTCAAGGTTTATCAGGGAGTTTAATCACGTGACCACTATCACAAGTACGAAGGGGTGGACCCCGCATGTTTACTTAGTATTATATTATACAGTTCCAGAAGACAGCCCCTTTGCAGTAATTAATTACCGCGTGTTTATTAAATACTTAGTTCAGGCGGGAGAATGGAATTCAGTTATCTTACGCCTAGCTTGGGTGCTGTAGCCGCTCTAACAAGCAGCTCTACTTGACTTTGGGTAATATCTAAATTGTTCAACTTGTACTAAATCACTCTGGCTCCTTAAATAATGAACTTGACTACGTTGGTCTATTCTAGGCTAAACTTAATTCCCCGAAATGATACCAAGCATTTCGTTAAAGAGATGAAATTAAATCAAGTAAGTAAATTAACGAGGACAAGAGTGAGTATTGCGGAATTCTGTTTAGCAAATTTTTTCTAGCCCTTTTTCAACCTTTAAGAATTTTGTCAAAATCGATGATGATTATGGATATCTGCAAGAATGAGTATCCACGAATACCGTGTATATATATAAACGCGTGTAACGTGTAGTTTTCGCTTTTGCAGTCGTGTAGTTCTGGATCCAATAAAAAGCTAATTGAATCTGTGACGCCACCTGACTTCACTAATGAAATTTCAAAGTACCAATTTCACGATACGCTGTTCTGGCCTACCTGTACCACTCAGTGAGACAGGAACGCGGGAGCCAGGAAGCACGTGAAACAGAGAGACGAGTGCAACATTGACGAGAATTCAAGTAGCAATACTGTGGGACCATTTAAACTCTCTAAATTGGAATAAAATGAATTATAAAACTCGTCGGATTTAAAAGCTGATTATCGGGCTTTTATCATAATTCAACTGATTTGAAAATATCAAAATCCTATTTCTGATCTTTGCGCCCTTACTTCGCCCAAGGCATTTCTACCTTGACGTGAGAAACACCAAGTGTCAATTAATGGTAATTTATTGTAAAACTGTATATTATTTTTTTTTTGTCTTCTTCAAACCACCAAAATTATACTATTCAGCGTCTAATTCATGTCGCAGTAGGTATATTACATGAACCGTATCTTACCGCTTGTATATTTATGTAAGTTAGAAGCTTTTTAAAAACGGAACAGCAATTCACAGCGTACACACGTGCTGGAAGATTAATTAGATGAAATTAATGTTTCTTCTTAAAGTGCAACGACAAAAAGTTTTTCGGTGTAATTGCACATTTTGCATTCAGGATAAGTTGTGACTCCTGCGTTAAATATTGTGACTCCATGAGGTGCAACGTGGACGCAAAACTTAGGTACTTCTGATTTATAATTCTTATTCGTAAATTTAACACGAACTCTTAGCTTTTTTGACCTGTATACTTTTCTGCGAGAACTTTTTAAATATTTCATGCATGTTATACCTAACAAGAAATAGCTCGATTATTACCTGGCTAATTAATGCGAAATATCGAATGTTAAAACGCGAGTTTTTAATGAGAATAGAATATGGTTATTCAACGAGTCGACTGATATGGTAATTATACGGCGTGGGTGGACCGTATTTTATAGCAGATTTTCAAAACTTTACCAACTATACTAAAATCTAATAAACCGTTAATCCATTCGTGTGATAAGGACGGAGACGTTGCTCGAGCATAAGGAGCTAAGGAGAAAGAGGAAATGGGATTGATAATATAGCTAACAATAAAAGAGGGACATATTCCATTCTATTGTGGACATCCGATGGATCAGGTCCAGATTATTAATAACGCTATTGAAGTCTTAATTAATTTTGTAGAGACGCCATCAATATCATGAAAGATGAACGGTCCCGCGACTGGGTGGAAAATACAAAGAAATATGCAATCCCCGAGACTCGATGCCCTCCCAAGAAATCTTTGCCACTGATCGATCTCCGTTCTCCTCTCCCCTCGTATAGTCTCAGCAGTTCAGACGCAGCGCGAGGTAGTCTTCTCGGGATATTAGGTTTTATCGTAATTAAATGAATACCCGCACTAAACTGGAAAGTGTGGTTCGTTGCGTCGCTTCAATGTCTCAGAGCTTCTGGGAAATCAAACGCAAAGGTAATGCGAAAAAATCGTTTAATAGAAACGCCTCACTTCCTCTCAAAGATCATTTACCCAAGCGGGACGGACAACGAGCACATAAATGCATAACGAAGATATACTTTCTGAAATTGATTAGTTCATTGATAATCTTTAAAGATTCACATTTTTCGAATTGGTATCTATAAAAAAAATCAGGATAGGATATAAAGGATCACCCTTTGTCTACCTATCGAAACCTGCATTCCAACGGTATCTACGAGCAAACACCCAGTATACGTAGGTATTATTAAACTTCGATGTGTAAAATGTAAATCCACAGATTGAGGCAATAAAAATGAAAAAAGTACATACATAACATTAATTATAAGTACACTATATGATACACAGCAGTACAGCAGTACGATTTTTTGATGATAATTGTTGCTAACAAGAAGCATCCGTCAAGCTTTTATATCTTGAATTTCAATAAAACTTTGCACGGATGTAAAGTAGCCAATAATAATGGTCACATATATTTTTATACCAAAGCAATTTTAGTTTCAAGGGGTTTCAAACTGCCCTACGAAGTCTGATCCTCTTGATATGGTAGATTGAAAATAAAAGGAGGTAGAGTAAAAATGTTCACGTAAAAGTTTTCTAAATTTTCAACCCTTTCAACCCTGTTAAGGGTCAGGGGTTAAAGGCTAATATCAAGTTGTTGAAAAAATGTAAAAATAAAAGATTTTTAATGTGTTCGAATTTCCCAAAAAATAGTCGTCGTATATATAAGTTTGCACAGTTTTGTCAGACTTAGATTTCCAGCTTTTGCCTGTGATATATATTTTTGAAATGATCATAACTTCATGAATTGCGTAGAGCGTTCGATCTGCAGAGTTTATAGACACCCTTCATCTCGACAAGTTTTTCCTGCATTTACCGAACCTGAAAAACTGTGGGGGCTGATCGAGAAATGTAACACAAAGTCTATACCTATACGTATGTGTACGATGTAAAAGCTTTGGATCCCTTTAATTACTCAGCACTCAACCCGTGGCCTAGACGACGCCCATTAAATCAGGTAGCTCGATATTTGCCTTGAAAACGTGAAGCACTCACTCCACGTGCGTAACGAGTCTATAACACTGGTCTATAGTCCATACTATGGTTCGATCGAACTGAATAAAGCCACAAACAAATGGCTACGATCACGCTAACCTGATTACCATTACGGGTTTACGCTTTAGCGCAATATCATAATACATATAAACGACTATACCCTGTATACAATTATACGCATGTGATTTTCTATCGGTCCTAACTTTATATGGTATATCCGATGCGAAAGTCTCGATATCTATTATTTGTTAGACTATTATGATAACCGAGCGTTTTTGCCACGTTAGCTTTAATTTGTTGTTCAATTTTTCGTACTTGAATATCCAGTACAGGTATTTATTCTTCATATACAGATTAGTCGAGGCTTGAGGGAAGGATTGTTGAATGGTGCAGAGAAATAATGACAGGATAATGATGTTTTGTTATCATTATTATTATTATTATTTTGGTTAGCTTTGAGCTTGATATCGGAAAGAGAAATTGAAGCTTAGTAGAAGCGTGAGGATTATGTGTATTGAAGTTAATTTTATAATGCAAATTCTATTCTGTGGAGTTTATTTGCATGTTCACTAAAAAACGTTAGCGTAAACCAAAATGACGCCCCGTAGTCCTGCAGCTCCAATTTTCTCGTTTGGCGATTGCCAATTTATATCACAAAACTACTAGCTCCGCGTTTTAATCAGGAAAACGAGCATTCCACCATCTGATGGGTGTGTTGCAGTGTGCATTATAGAAGACTATTAACAAACCGGCATTGTAGAATATATATGTATACTATACAGAACCTCGAAATTGAAACGTTTCAATTTAACTTCGTTCCTTTTTTTTTTTTTTTGATTTTTTTATGTTATTTTTTATTTTTTTTTATTTTTTTTCTATTTTTTTTTTATAACAGGGACTTTTAACCAGTTTACATTGCCGTGAAAGATTCAAGAGACGAAAATTTCCCCGAAAAAAAAAAAAATAATAATAATAAAAATAAATAAAAAATAAAAAATCACGAAGAGAACAAAACTTTTGATTCTCGAGAAAATTTAAACCTGCCAAATATACGTCTCTTTTACCTTACCACAACGACAATTTAATCATCGCTGAGTAACGCTCGATCTTATCGCCTTCGCGCTTGAAACTTTTATGCAAAACACGCCCCATATATATCAGCCTTACAGCGAACCCCTGATAACAATTTCATATTAGGATTACCGCGGCACACACAACTGCACCCCTTCCTGAAAGCGAGAGGGATAATCTACTGAATAATGTGCATCTTGTTACTGCAATATTAAACAGGTTCAAAAAACTCCTCGACTTACAGGAGTTTGAGTTTAAAGTAGGAATGAAGATAATAGATAATATATATACATACGTGAAATATAGGGTGAGAATTAGAAATGAAATATTTTCACTTTGTAGATAAATTGTTGAAAATATATATAATACACAATATGTCCCGGATGAAGCGTGCAGAAATTTAAGCGAGTATAGGTTGTATCAAAAAAATTACTCTGATATAACAACCGGAAGGTGGGTGTTTTGGAAAATTTTTATTAACTGTTGACTGTACGGATTGATTAATTTTTCAAACACTGTTCAAACAACACAGGAAAATAAAAAAAAAAAAATTCAGTATCTTCAATTAATCCTGCCCGTATTTTTCAAGCTCATACAAAAATATTGATTACGTTATATCTACAATTTTGGCAATCAAATCTTTTTCTACGAAATAATTTGGCGTGTAGAATCGAAGAGAATATTTTTGACTAAAAGATTCTGGATGAAATTTATCGTATCGTCGATGTGAAGTAGACAGCAGAGCCAGAGGCATATAGTAGAATAAGTGTTTTCAAATAAAAAACAAAAGTTTTACGCGTCAAAAGTAGTTTGAAGCTGTTTGAAAATTCGTCTAAAGGGTTTTGAGCATTGCTGCACTTTTTCCGTTCTGCAGCAGAGAAGTCTCTAAAAAAAATTACGTTCTTATATACATTTTAAATTTATTTCTTACACATTTTCTTGCATTCTCATATAATTTATCGGAAATCATATAAAGTATATTTCGCAAATGAGTAAGACCAAAGAAGAAAAAAATAAAAAATGCTGAGTCGACTAAATTTTTTTTGGTAAAAATTGTTAAAAAACATATTTAGCTGAATATTGTGCCGATAGATCGAACTAAAAGATAATTTTATGGATCAAAGATCTGCAGTATATTTGTTTCGACATTGTCGAATGAGTCTAGGAATAGAATTCGTGGGTAAGAAAGCTCGCGGCAGCCAAAGGTTCGTTCGTCCCCAAGGAGCAATGCGTCGGAGTCCCAACGGTAGTGGGTGCCCTTCTGATTTACACCCGGGCAGACTTCTTCTGAATATTTAACGGCGCAAGCTCTAGCCGAGCGCTTCCAAGTCCCGCGAGTCGCTGATCCGGATTAAGGGAAAGTGATAAGTTACCTTACGACCTGTTTGCGACTTCCACTCAGCTACCGTCGAATACACTCTTGTTTTCCAAACTTTCTTATGTTTTTGCACGTTATTTTTCTTGCTTTTATTTATTTTCACATACTCGCTTTCGCTCGTTCTTCTTCTTGTTTCATAATTCCCTTTATCTTACCAGACTCGAATCTGAAGATGAAAAATCATCGATTTATTAAATCGACTCGCCCCCATTTAACTCGTTTCTGAAATCACGAGATGAAATCAACCGAGTAAACTTGTCTAAGTAGTATTCGCGAAAACAAAAAAAATAATAAAATTATAATCCTTCGTATTATTATAATCGGGTTCTATCCCACTTCCGAAGCTATGACTTCGCAATGCAGTTATTCCTGAAACAGGGTAGTCGAGTCCCCCAGAACCGAACGATTATGGCACGGCTGACGGCAAGAGGGCGAAAAGGACGAAGGCGAGAACGAAGGTTCGCTCCAGGTTTTTAACGCACCTAATTGAGCGCGCGCGTTTAGGATATCGTTCCTCTGGGCACGCTTCGCGGAGATGATCCTGAGGCATACCTACTCGTATTACGTATATATATATACCTATATACATATATAACAATGTGTATGAAATACATAGCCAGACATAAACGTGCGAGCGTATACGCGCAGCTGCCGTAGCCGAACTACCCTATGTGCTTTTCTCTCGCTCACTCTCTTTCTACCCGTCGACAGATTCGCTATATTATCCTACCGAGTGTTATTGCAAATAAATTCTTGGGTTGAAATGGGGGACGGAATGGGGAGACTGCGCGAGGGATCGGTAGATTAAAACATTACGTTTACGGGCTACGGAGCTACAAACTTGACGACTGGCAAAGTACCTCTTGTGCTTTTACGTAACCCTCAAATATACAACCTTCATTTCAACCCTAATGATATTTTGATCTTTTCGCTTTTTTTTTTTTTTTTTTTTGTTCCGATGGAGCTAATTTAACCTCGATAAAGAAAACCTAGATCTCAACTAAACCTCGACTATATTTCGAACAGTTTTTCAGTCGGTATTTTACTATTTTCCCCAAAAAGACTTACGGGCCTTATAAATCGTGATAAGGAAATGAATAAAACAAGAGGTAGAAAAAACAGCGAAAATTGTCAGAACGAAACTTTATGGCGAAGTAATTCACGAAATATACGATTTTTTTATTTATTTATTTATTTATTTTTTTTTGTACCAATATTCCATCGATTCACATGCTGGAAAATTTTCTTACGACGGCAATCAGACTTTGAATAGTTAAATCAGTCATTTCGTTGAAAAGCTGTAATATTTTTCATTCGATATTCCGAAAGATTTAGACCGAATTTTATTCATCTTCGAATCCCACTCCTGAATAAATCCCGAAAATTGAATTTCAAAAAAAAAAAAAAAAAAAAAAAAAAAACGGAATCTTAACTTTACCAAATTTGAGTTGAACGGGAACGTTTCGTCTAACCGACCTACCGTTACTCATTATCATGGTTCTTTTGCGGCGGGTTTTTCCCATGCCAATAATTCGCGAATATCCTTGGACTTTGTCCTACGTTATGGCGAATTATGAAACCCAGTTGTCGCAGTGCGTTTCTGCGAGTGGTCAAGGGAAGGCCAGTGACACAGCTACACATGGAGTTCTGTGTGCGCACCCCTCGAGATGTAAATCACACCGACTGGTCAGCCGCGCGCGCCCGGGTCCGGAGGAGTTTGCGAAGTCGAAGGGGGTTAAAGCCGCCCGCTTTTGGACTCTGACTGGAACCCTGGGTTTGGAGTAGAGTGGAGTGGAGTGGAGTGGAGTGGAGTGAGGGTAGGAGCTGGAGGGACCCGAGAGGATGGCTATTACTATCAATTTGCATGCCTCCGGTCACTCGGCCTGCCTTTATCATCCTTTCATCTTGGAGGCACGGCGGTTTATTTCCGTCCATATATTTCCCGACCCCCCAATAAGAGCCGAGGCTTCGGGCCGGTCGGTTGGCCCTCCGGGTGAATTACCTACGGGACGATGCCGGCGTTGTTTTCCGTTCCTATCCGATATCCACTTCATTTCGTCAACGGTTCTAACCAGTCGATATTGAGACCGTCTTCGAAAAGGACTTTTTTACGATCGACTATCAACGCCCTTCGATCCGTTGCAGAAGACGATCGGCAAGCAGTTCGTTCGATCGGCAATTACAGCTCGCTTTGGAAAGTTTGACTTTCTTCTACTGCACGTTGATTCTTATACCTACTGTAAGAGGGGAACCCCGAGCGATATGGTGAAAGAGAGCTCTTCTTCGTACTTCTGTTTCGCCCTCTTTTCGGCCCTCTTCGAAAGGACGGAGGAAAATAATTTCTTGAGACTCCCGTGGAGCGTTAAGACTCGAGTATGATTTTGGTGTGAAAATAAACAAGCAGTGGACATCGAGTGGCGTAAATATAAAAAGTTTTACACCGAAGTAAAAACCATTGGTCTCGGTGTAAATCAACTCTTCAAATTCTCATTTCGTACAAAAAACATCTCACCTCGCTTCACGTCTCGACTTGCTTCTCGTTGCCTCAAGATATTCTCTTCTTTTTCTTTTTCTTTTGTTTTTTTTTTTTTTTTCATCAATTCAAGATCTACCCGCCATGAACAAAACCCTTGACAATGAACGAGATTCAGAGTTTTTTTGTTTTTTTTTTTCTACAAATATTCAAGCTTCTAATTTTATAATAAAATATATATTTCTCATGGACTTATGAAAAGGTACCAGGGTCGATACGGAAAAGCGATTCCCCAAGAGTCAGGGCCGAGATCTGGCGGGTCTCACGATACGCTGAGAACCAGGTTCGAGTTGAGGAATACACGGAAGTAAGGAATACCCTGGAGCAGCGTAGAGCACCACTTGAAACTGAAAACTTGCGAGTGAAACTCAAATGTATTTGGCGAGTCGTCGGGGGAGGCAAGACGAACATAAGGTAGGTATAAAAGCTTTCCTCCTCCCACACTCATGCATCTACCCTTTCCAAAGAATTACAATTTCTAACGAAGCTGGCGGAGAGGGAAGATGAAAAGAGTATTTCTAGCGCGAGTCTCGCGACGAAAGGCGTTCTTCTTATTCACCGTGTTATACGCGAAATACGATGCAGGTATTTCTAGAAGGATGAATCCTAGTGGAAAAACCAGCTGGCGAACTGAATTCACCGTTGAAACTTCATAAACTGGAGCATCTTCGAATTTTTATTTTTATTTTTATCAATTTTCTTCAACTCCTTTTGTCCCGATAGATTTCTAAAAGCAAACAATACGATTATGTCTTGTATTTTCGACTAACATAACTAAATTAAATTGATAGCAAGGCTTGTTCAGTTTTTTTGTTAACCTTCAGAAAAAGAAGAAGATACGAGATAACAATAAATCAGTTCGTTGAGGTTCGTCTAGGGTAGTATATACGCCAGGTCGACCCTGTCTCAAGGTTAAGTCAATCATTACTGCCCACCGCTTCTGCAGCAAGATTAAATTCCCGGTAACAGCACTCATGACGTGATATTTCTTTCTTACTTTTCTATTTTGCCAATTTTTTCCCTTACACGGTTTTTGCTATAGCGTAGAAAACAAAAACGAAAATAAAAATCTCATTTACTAATTTACTATTAATTATATACTATTAATTACATTAATAAGCGAGCTTTGTTATATGTACGACCATTTACTTCTAGATACATATTATGTACAATATCGTACGCGTATCAGAAGGAGGAGGGATTACAAAAAAATAAAAAAACGTACATATTGACAGCATTTCTTCAAAATGGATTTTGGGTCTGCCAACTTGCTTTATCCATAGTATGTACCTACTGCGGATTCCTTGAGCCTACGTAGAAGATGGCTGATGTCACTCGAGTCCCTGATGACTGTGCTGAGAGTGTAGCATCCATCAGCTCGCGTCCTTCAATCTCTCTCATCTTTCTAACCTTTCTCGCATTCTCCCTTTCTCGTTGATATTGTCTCGGCCTTTGGCACTGTACATTTGTAAGATGTGCATTTTGATCAGTGAGAAAGCTGACCGTGAAACATGTACTTTTGTATGATTTAATATCATGGAAACAACGACGTACGTAAAACAATGGTTCACGGATGATTAATGATCATCAGTTGATTTGTGGGTACAAGGATTTCAATGGGGTTTTGTGGACCTCATAGTATGGTTTACCTGCTATTTGATTATCGAATCAGAATTATTTATTTTTGCAAATTAAAACCGATCACAGAATCGGGAAGTATTTAAATAAAATCGTAACCGCATTCGACTATCAATTATTAATGCCCAGAGGGCATTAATTAGTATTTAACTAAAATCTAACTGACCACAGTGTTTACGTAGTCGCCCGTTTTAGTTGCCTGGGAAATTTGTTCGAACTATTTTCTTGTCATCTTTATAATCTCGTGATAGAATTTGTTTTTGGACAAAGAAGACTGGGAGGGATAAATAAATTTTCAGATTTTGACAACGTACGACCTTTTGCTCGGGATAAAAGTTCAAGTTATATCCAGACCTTGAGCAAAGCGCAACAGTGTCTGCGGGCAGCATTTTGGACTGGCTACAAAAGTAGCTTAACACTGAAAATTTGTCTGGTGTACGTATATGTATACAAGGTATATAGATATATAGTAGTACGTGTCTCTTGGCTTTGAAAAATTGATTCAAAAGCTGCGGTGGGTCAAAGTTCGTAAAGTGACAAATCATGGGAACTGGCAGCTTTAGATTCTCCCATTGGTAGAATTTCTCAATGAACAAAATTCCATTTTATATTTGGAGAAAGTTAGTGAATTGTCCCGGCATGGCGAGGTGACAGGGTTACGTGAGAAAGGATTTGGGTAAATTTTGAGCCGATAGTCGGCTGCGACGAATCGCGTCCAAATATCCTTTACCTATTAACATACTTTCAACTTATAACACGAAATCCCTGTGCCAAGTTCTACATAACTTTATATTAAATTTTCGGTATTCAGGCATCCAACGATTACCCAACATTCAGTAGCGGATTTAGGGTTAGGCACATAAGGCTCTGGCCTAGGGCGGCAGATTTAACAGCTTGCCTTGAAATGCAGTTACCAACAAAGAAAAGATCCGTCAAAAAACAGAAAAAAAACTAAATGGAAGCAAAACGGTGCATAGTGTAGTTTAGAAAACAGAACACACTTCACTCTGTTCTTATGTCGTAATTGAGAACTGATCAGCCCGGGTATTAACAAAAGTGAGATTGCATCTGTTTAGCAATAAATGATTGAGTAACTCAGAAATGCATGAGATACGAGTCTTGGTTAACTATAGATATTTATAACCCAGAGCGATTACAATGATGTAATGATTAATTCTATCTGCTGCTTGCTTATCTTTCGCTATCTACCTACCTTTCTACCTTATATAGTATACCTACCCACCGTGACAGTACGGAATTGTCGAGTTAAATTGTGAAAATTCAAATTGTATTTATGAATTCTAAAGTTTTTCTGCAAACTATATAGCCGCGTGGATGTAGGAAACTTTAAATTAAATTCATTTGGGAGATTCGTGATCCGGAATTACCATAAATTTGCAAACTCTGCTCGAAAGTTCGAATATTTTATACTAGCGTATATTATTATATATATATATATATGTATATATCTCAGCGTCCGTGATTTTAGACTTTTTGACTACGAGATCGTAAAGTTTATCAGTCTCGTCCACCACTTTGTATCATCTTCACTGATTTTCGTATCTATATCAACTGTGCCGTAGTATATATTTCGAATATTTTCCTCCCGGAAATTCGTCCCCATTTTTATTTAGAATGATGCAGAACACTTCGCCGAGATTTATCTTAGGATTGAATCAAGTTCGGGGGTCCTGTACCCCCCCGTCATTTCACCATTTCTGCTAGTCCACCCTTATCTGTGGAGAGTTCTAATCCGTGAAACTATTTTCTCAAGACAAAAGGTCAGTATATTGACCAACGATAGCCTTCAGTCTAGCCTCCTTCTCTCTTAGGCGATCTAGATGCTGGCTTTGGACCACCTTGATTCTCCTCTTTTACACTGTTGTACTCTTAACAAAGAAAAAGCGATCCAGGCGGTCTTAGGCTACCTAACCTTCCGAGTTAATCTTCGATGCCTTTTCATCTTATAACGCTTTTCGGGCGATCCTGTACGAATCATTTGGGAATGAGGGAAGTGAGATAAGCACGAATTGAAGGGCATCACAGGCGTTGAAAGAAATAGCGAAGAATTGTTCTCAGCTAAATTCGTGATCGAAACTCGCTCATATCTCCGTGATATTTCTCTCGAATAAGAATAATTTCTGTGCCGTTGCAGAATTCTCTCTGAGAGTTGTCGGTCTACCTAAATTAGATTATTTCAATTTGTTGGCGCGAGCTAAAATCGGCCAACGCGCCATACTCTAGCTCGCGGCGCATCCTCGCCTCTGTAAACCCGAGACTGTAACCGTCTGCCAACAAGCCAACCAACCATTTTAACATCCAACGCTCGTACTAACGATATATTGGCAATTGCGGCCGATTCGCCCCGGGTGCATAGCAATGCGACTTTGCGCGTGCGCTTCTGAAATTATATCGAGAAACTATAGAATCTCGAGGAATCTTCGGGTAACTGTTGTCTACGCATTGCGGTTGTAACAATAGGCGATGTATGTACTATTAATTTTCCACTTCATAAGAATATTGGATATGTGTCTAATTTAATTTTGTTTATACCTATTCAAAAAAAAAAAAAATTATAGCCAATGAAATATGATTTGGTTAATTTCTATAAAATAGTTCGTAATTATATCAAGGCAACGAATTTTTCAGTTAAATCCAGCCAAATCCTATAACTACTCAGCTGGTTACTTGCACGTTTGTATATAACGCCTCGTTGATTCCGTAGGAAGCTCTCCGGTTGCGCTTACAGCCTCCCTAACCAACGTCATTGTTTCCAAGCCGCTTGCACGCGTTTGGCGGTGCATTTTCCTCGGTATTAAGGTATTAGTTTGGGGTTGTTGCCTTTGGAGGAAGTATAAACCTGATGCAGCGAGCTTTCGCCCTGAAATAGAGCGCGTAACTACACGCAAAGGCTTCTATAATTAACCCCACCAAGTACCGGGATACTGCAGACATTTAAGACATTGGTGATATTGCAGAAGTTCGTTCATTGTACCTTCAGCCACAGGACTTCTTAATGTAGCCGAATTAATCAGTTCCTAAAGTAAACTGATCTGAATATTTTAACAATCTGAGGATATTGGTTGCCTGATGATTGAAGAAATGCGTTTGATTTTATTCAGGGAAAGCTTTGTACCGTATTAATGGTTATCGATTACTTTTTCTTTTCTTTTTCTTTTTTTTTTTATTCTTATTCTTCTTATTCTTCTTCTTACTCGTCTCTTCTTCTTATTTTCTTTTCCTTTCTTTTCTTTTCCAGCTTTTCAAGGGAATTTCAACTTATACTTATCTCTCATCTTATCCTACGCGGCCTCGACCCTCCCTTCTTACTTTAGCCTCTCTTGTTCCCAAGCTTCTTCCGCAGGTCTTCAGACTCCAATAAATGGTTTCATTTTCGGCTCGCGCCTCGATATAAAGTCCCTCACCTCCTACTTGAGGCTTTCTTCTCTTCATCTTACGGCTTTCTTGCAGGCCGCAAGAGAAAATAAAGAAAATATCAAGCGAAGCGAAGAGACCTAAGGAAATCAGAAAAATGCAGCTATCTCTTGGGAAATTATCGTAATGAGACGGTTCGATATCTTACGCCAACGTCGGCGAATATTATCTCAGTCGTCGTAGCTGCAGCTTCGTTCTCAACTAGCAAGGAGGAATTAATTTGTCGTTAATTTTAAAGAAACTACCTACAAAATCCAATACTATATATAAGAATGTAGAATTAACTAACGCTTTCCGCAATCTTCATTTGATTTTCCTAATTCTCAAACCAAAACCTCATTTTCTCTATCTATTTAATTCATTATTTATCATTTCTTTTTTCTTCTCTTATAGAATCGATTTTCGACTTTACTTAAACCCCGATATAATATAGTTTTGCTACCTCAGTTCGAAACCTTTTTCATTTCAGGTTTAACGTCTCACGTCTCGCGTCTTGTTTTTATTCGATTTAATTTCAACTCTTGTTATTCCACTAGTCTTCGTCTAATAAGTTTAAGACCTCAATAACCGTCGGTTACCCCGTTTCCTAGCCTTGCTATCCGGACCAATCTCTTTCCTACTAATAATATTGAAATTATTTCTTCTCTGGGAGGGCATAGGTACGTATATATGTATATATACCTATACATATACACACACACACACACACACACGTCTGTATATACCTATATACATAGCAATCAAATAACACTCCCGCGGGAGTTAAGTGTAGCTGCTTGAGGAGAGGCAGAAGAGGGTGCAGAGAAAAGAGGGTAGAGACGGATATCGGTTGGCCAAGGAGCCAAGCAAAGAGAAATTAATGAAATATCACTGATATTCAGAGCCTTCGCGAATATTTGCTATTCTTTGCAATCCTCGCAGCTTCATTTTGATATATATATACACACACACACACACACACACACACACACACACACACACACATATATATATATATATATATATATATATATATATATATATATATATATATATATATATATATATATATATATATATATATATATATATATATATATATATAAACCACGTTGAGGGAGGTTCGGTTCAATTATTGTCCACGATGAGTAAAAGAGATTCTATTAAAACTTGGCGACAACGAATTTTCACCGTTCAGCCTTAAATACAGCGGTTCTAATTAATTTCCTTATCGCCAAATAATAAGCGGTTTTCCAAGCCGCTCTGCGAAACCTCGCGTAATTTCGAAAAATAATTTACAGCTTATTCGCGGTAGGTAGATATATATATATATATATATATATATACATATATATATACAACGCAACGCAAGCAGTGTTGGAGCTTTGTGCCACCCGGGAAGCGAGCGCTGTTTATGTTTTCTCAGATAATTTTTATTAAGCTTATAAGTATTTTTATACAAAGAAAACGGGCTTCTCTAGTTTTCTCTTATCTTCGAAATAAAGCAGAAAAAAAAAAAATTAAGAAAAAAATAAGGAGAACAAATAAAAAAACAACGATAACGAAGCACAAACGTATATATTCGCATTTTACGGATACTCTTCAACGATCTACAGGTCTTATTCTCACCTCGACTAAATATCCCGAAAAGTACCAAAACACCTGACACTTTTTTTTGGACGTTATTACCCAACCCAAGCCAATTGCTAGTCATGAAATAAGCTTTCAGACTTCAAGCATTAGATATGAATTATTGAGGAGATCGAGAGGGCTAATCGTAAGCAAGCGTACCAAATTGTTGAATACATCTAAGCTTAGGCTTCGAAAACAACCATAATCTCAATCAAGACGAGCGTTAATAAACAATTTGAATTGCTTGGGGTTAATGGGTAAATACGTAAGCTCTTCTCTTTTCTCTGTGCAGTTTCTGCGCTCCTCGTTTCATCGCTACCATCGTCGAGCAAAGACGGTGAGGGTAAAAGTTAAAGTTTCATGGCAAAGGGCAACAGGGAGATCTAAGAGGGAAAAGGAGAAGGATATAAAGAAAGAGAGAAGGAGAGAGAGAGAGAGAGAGAGAGAGAGTTGGTGTTAGTTAGGTGAGTACCACCATTACCAAAGCAGATAGGGTTGTTGGCTATCTCTTTAGCCATGAATAAAAACACAATGGTAGTCTTCGTTGGTTCTGCGAGTGTTTCCGAATGAAATTACACAACTAATTAAAACTTCACACCATTCTTGAAGCTAATGATGCCAAGATTGTGTTATTAAGATTCTCGCCAGTTCGCGCGCTTTGACTTTAAGCAAAATCACATACCCTCCTTAGTTTGATTATTACATCACTACAGCTTACTCCGTCAATTTTTCAAGCCGTCGTTGGGTAGTACAGACATACAAGTCCTACCTCATAAACCTATCTGTACCAAAATGTAATAAAAATGTTATTTAATTTATTCAAAAGAAGAACAAACGCGAGATACAAGTATATATAGGTATATAGGTATAAATGTCTCTATTTCGCGGACGGTTACACTCCCGTCAATTTTCAAAATATATTTCATCTCCTCTACCGCAACGTGATTCAGTCAGGAAACTTAATCTATCGCGCGATTAACCTTGAGCCCTTGATATCAAAGAGTGGGGGAGGGACGCCGACGCTTTCACTTTCGCTTCGTTCCCGGGTACCAAACGGTTCCCTTTAACCCTGTGCTATCCGCCTAAATCAGTGGTAAATGAAATTAATTTATCCAAGCCAATCTGTCGCACCGTATCGGTGTCACCGGCGTGTGTTGGGGGGGACACGCGCGTACTACACGATGCGTGCGACAGATAATATATCCGACGAATCTAATCACGCTTCTGATACCGCGTGCTTAACTCAAAATCTCCGAATTTTATTGGATACTTGATATCCCGGATTTGACAGAATTGAAAGAAAAAAGAAAAGAAAAAAGTAAAATTATACATTTCACGGGGTTTATCAATTTAAATGAAATTTTCTCTTTCACTTCGACTACGAATTTATATCGATTATTCAGTTAATTAGAGTCGAATGGAGTCTGAGTCCGATTCCATTGTCTTCTATAATCAAGGAATAATCTTGCTGAGCAAGGAAGTGACACAGCTCGCCATCCGTGGCTGATGTGTGAGGCGTCGCGGGCGTCAGGACGTCGGTTTGTCGGTTACGCGACGCGTAGCTAATGCTCGAGGACGGTGACGTATAGCCAAGCCTCAGCTGATGCTCGAAGCGTGTGCTTTGAATACGCCGAAAGCATTGGCTGGTGAACTTAAATTGAAACACCATTCTCCGGTCACCCGTGAGGGTTGATTTTTGGGTAAATAAATTCTTTTTCCTACTTTGCTGGCAGACGAAATTGTAAAGAGGGTGAAACTCGAATGGTAGAATGTCAAAGTTTGATCAAACAGAGAAATATGCCTGAGTTTAATTCCCTGAATTAAAGTTTGTTCGGAAATTTTTTTTTTTTTTTGGACATTCGATCGCGTTTAACCGGCTATTGGTTCTGGATTCAAGCCCGTTCATTGCAACGTTTGGTATAATGCCAAACATTAGCGGTCCAGACTACCTACCGCGCTCGTTGAGGTCAAACTTCATAATGGACACCATATAGTTCAATTAAAGTAGAATTTATTCTCTCATTGCATTGCATTGCGCTCTCAAACTTAAATATACGTGTATACATATATTCTATAGATAATTGTTCAAAAGAAATTAGCTCACAACTGCAGTGTGTAAATGCTAACAGCTAACAACGTTGAAAATTTATTACCTCGTAATTAATCTGCATTTACGATTAGACATTTAATTGCTAATTACCGTTTTAATTAGTTGGTTTAATTTATTTAGTTTTACTCTAAGTAGCTAAAACCTTTTGCATATTAATTCAAGTACAAATTATTCGATGTATTAAAATGTTGTACGTAATAAAATTTAACAGCCAAAAGAAGAATAACTCGTGTTTGGTATAGGATATGGCAAACTCTTGAATATGTAGTCACTACAACGGACGATGTTGATAGGTATAATGTGTCGTTCGATGACTAATAAATCAAATACATCGTTAACAAACAGAGGTGATTGTAGCGCGTGACGTGACGAGTGCTAGCATATCGGGAATGAAAATGCGCATAATCAGGCACAATTATAACGTTTACTTTGCATTCGCCCGATAGTAAACACAGCTTCTGTTAATAACTAATCGATTGATTCGGGCGAAAATCTCGCCTATCAGATCCTCCGTATTTATAGGATTTTGAATATGCCGTTTGAAGTGTTCGAAATTCCAACTATGAATACTGTTTTAATTTAACGATCCATAAATTGATAACAATTCAGATTCTAATCGTATGTAGAAATTACTGTCTTGCCATCATGAATTAAAGTTGGAGTAAAAATTATTGAAAAATATAAAAAAGAAGCAAAGATAAAGAAAACTGTTTTACGTGACTTGAGACACAAGTCGAGACCCTGGATGCGTCGCGATGCTATACCGTCCGTTGCAGCTCGAACGGCCGCGTCTTATTCGACTCAAGAAAGGGTACGTCTTTGGCATGACGTCAAACGAAGATATTAGGATTCCACGGGTCGGCCCCGCGGGGCAGAGGATAGGGAGGTAAGAAGGGGTCGGAAAAAGGGAGGATAGCCAAGCGCCGGCCGTAGAAGGTAGGAGGGTTGAAGGGAAAACGCAGTCGTGCATCGCATCCGTGACCGGCCTACGACGGTAGTCTTGAGACGTTTCGGTGACCTGCCCATCAATAGGGAGCTTCACTTTTGGCAGGTTAGAAAAATTTCGCTGCAATTTAGTTCGCATTAAGTTAGGTACTACACCGATATCCGTTACTCAGTTGCGGTTCAGTTAGACCTGGGTTGATCATTCCATTCGAAGACCACAATTTCGGTTTTACGACATCATTCGATTTCCTGGCTAACTAAACGCGGTAGTATATCTGCTTCTATCGAAAATGCTGTCGCTTACGAGAGACAGTGAGATGGAAAAAGATACGAGAGAAATAGAAATAGAATGAGAAGGGGAAAGAGAGAGGCGAATTTCGTCGTTAGTGACCGAAATTGAGCAAAAGGTAGCTCAGAACCGCATCATTTCGTTTCTCTAACCTCGACGCGCCCGGACGATTGGGAAGCGTACGGCGTGGCGGTCCAACTGGGAATTGGAGGTTCATCCATCACTGGATATCGACGAAATCGTTTCGAAGCGGCACCGTTTGGCAGGGTGAAGGTCGTTTAGTTGGGTTCGTAGCGGTGGGTTACCCTGGGCGAGGGTTACGACGGAGTGCTCGGAGGCTACCCTGGACGAGTACCCCGCTCCGCTCTGCACCACACGAGCGAACGAAATGCGGCTCGGTTGATTTGAATATATAACTGGCCGGATATGAACGATCCTATGAATAAAATTTAAATTCCAATCACCAACCGAACAATGCAACAATGCGGCTGAAATAGGTACAAGTGTAACGCCTATCACGTCAAATAACGTTGTTCAAACGGGGGGGTGTCTCGAGTCTAGTAGATAGGTACGATAGTTCCGCATCAACAAAGACCTTGACAATAGTCCCAACCTGAGACATCACCGTTGACCGTCAGTAATAGCTCGTTAAATTACACTTGTATTTTATTTTCCATGAACAGTTGTCCTCTAAAATGTGAAATCACGTATAATTTCAGTGAGAGAATTCCGCGGAATGAACAACGCTGAAGGGGAGAAAAAAAAGAGAAGAAAAAAAAAAAAAGAAAAATCTGTTCGACCCACTCTTTCTCTGAAATGGTTCCTCGTTAAGGATTGTCGGGTAAACAAATCTGCCCCCAGGTTTTTGGTCGAGTGGTACCTGGCGGTTGGAATCGAAGCTTTATCCTGTTGAGGGGAGAGGCTTGAACTGATTGAAAAGAAGCACAAAGCGTCTCTTCAGCTTAACGCAGCTCGGCATTCCGAGAGAACAAATATTTCGCACCCATTGGTTTGACGTAGCTTGCGGCATAACAGCCAGTGAGAAACGCAGCTAGACTAGAAGGGGACGTTTCACTCGAATCAAATTTATTCTACGGATTTCCATACGCATTTCATCCGCGATTCATAATAAACGCATTATGCCTCGAGAGATCGACGGCCCCCGGAGATGGCTTTTTTCGGATGACATTGTTGTCTGATGGGGCTGCGGATTGAATTACGTCTCTTCAAGGACTCTGAATTTCAGTATTGGGGAAACCACGTCTCGTAAACGTCTAATCGTCCGGAGAAAAATACTCCTCGGGAATAAAAGTAAAACCGAAAACCATCTCGCCAGACGGAAGATCTCTCATATAACACCGGTTTCAACTCTTTCATCGTAAAACTTATCTCACACATCGATAATAGATATTTTTACAATTGAATATTGACGGTAATTTTTGTATCGATCGATGCAGCGATTGACTATAGATATAAAATAATAACGCTGTACAAGTGTGTTGATGTTGATTCATAACTCATACGGGCTCGTACACATGTTATTAAAAGGTGAAGAGGGCTACTCGGCGTAGCGTGAATCCTTAGTGAGTTTTTTTCTTAACGAAAATAAGCCAGCGGTGCTCGTAGCGTATACAAAGTGGCTATGGAGGATCGGCGAAGGATGAGAGGGAGTGAATCCGGCGCTCTACGGTAAAAGCGCAAATATTTGACGGGTAAATAGAGTGATACTTGATGCGGAGCGGCTGGCAGACTATCGGTACTAGTACTACGGGAACCCCGTAGGATGATACCGCAGTGCTCGTTGCCACGGAACCCTTCTGCGCAGTCCACCGCCAGTTTGCTTTCTAGCTAGAGGATTCACGTACCACGCGCCTCGATAAATTGCAAACATTAGCGAAGCAACTTGCAGCTTGCAGTTTGGAGCTTCCAGGTTAAAGCTCTTAGCTGTAACCTCGAGACGCCAGGAATTCAGGATGCATGAAGAGTCGGAAACCTTGGTATGCCTAGAACTTGAGAAAATAGTAAAAAGCAGAAGTCTATGTTATACGCATATAGTCCTGTTTATACAAGAAAGGCAAATGTACATCTGTACCCATGTTACATCTATGTAACAATCGTCTGCTGTAGATTTCGAGGAATAATAATAAAGGGGGAATGAGAGAGCCCTGCAGACGGAGCACTCTGGAATATTGGTCCAGCGTTGCATTCCATGGTGGGTGAGTGATGTTCTGGTTACATTACCAGTCGATGTCTTTGCGGTGGTTGGCTGCCAGGAGATGGAGACTCGGAGGTACGATTTGAGGTCGATTTGACGCGCCTATTTGTCACTAGTGGTGCAGCTACGTAGGATTCTCTATAGTCACCAGGGGCTAACAGTCTCGGAGACGACGTGGGACGGAACACCCTCAAACCCACCCCGACCATTAACCACAATGCCGATGCTATTAGTCTTTGCGATGTTATTGAATGGACCATTATCGTCGTATAATATCGCGATATCTCTCAACGGCTCCAGCACGAGTGCGTCTCACTGCCAAATCACTCGAATAAAGTTTACGCGGAAAACCTCTTTATGAGATTCTCCCCTTTCCTCAGACAAGGACGACCTTAACCATCTGAAAATCGAGTCTTAATTAAGCCCAAGAATTGATTGATTAGTTATCGGTTGAACAATAAAGCCAGAAAATACCCATACAACCATATAATCCGTTCGTAAAAAATTTCACATATATACGCGTGTACCCCCAAAACACCTAAATACACACGTGCCTTTAGTTGAAACCAAAACGGTTTGCCAATGCCGTAACTTTTCCTGCCTCATCAATCAGTGGGGAAAACTCAATTTGTCTCCATTGATAGCAATCTGCTGAGTCGGCGAACTCACTTGGTGTGACCGTCCATCGACGTTATTTGAAACAGTTCTACACCCCGTTTCGTGTCTCGCTTACTGCACATATGCAGTTACGTACACACACAAGTGTACTTTGCATAGAATACCACGTAATGTATGCGTATGTAGACACTGACTCGTTGTTCGTTGATGACTATGGCTAAATTACGTCAGAGGATGGAGGTACTCGGGTGTACGCAAATGGGTTGGAGGCTGCCAGCTACCTATGCAGATCTGGTTGAAACGCAGGGCAAACATCACCGATATAATCAGCAAAATTAAACTATCTCTGCAACCAAGCCAAAGCCCGAGCCTTGCAAATGTCGTTCGCTAGAGATTCGTCGCTGAAACTAGGAACCAAAATCTGAGCTACGTGGCGAAACCGTGATGTGAAGCAGCAGCAGCAGCAGCAGCAGCAGCAGCAGCAGGGAGGTTCTATCAAATTATAAGTTGTTACGGGAATACATCTCACCAGAGTGTAGGTACCGTTCTCGTGCTTTCTCGCGCTTAGCTCTTCTAGTTAGCGACACAGTGCGATTGACGTAGCCAATCAGACCTCGTCTTCCTCTTCCGGGATTGTCTGCAGGCTCATCCGGAGACTACCACGAGGAAGGGAATTCAAGCTCGAGTGAGTCTCGCTGCCGCGTCTGACGTCACCGTGCAAATAAAAGCCTAAGAACTTCGCTGATTGGATGCGACGCTGCCCGGAACCACGTGCTTCAAGGAACTCGTGAAGTCCTCGAGAAGAATGCAAACGAACGGACGAACTATGAAGTGCCACTAGTTCGCTAACGACAACCAGCAATAGTTTTACTAGCTTTGTACCCCCACGTAGATATGTGCGACCATTTTATTTTTTTTAACATTTTTTTATAACATTTTCAATTCATGATAAAATTTGGATTGCTATTTTTCTTCATACACTCCACACACAGTTTTACGAAATGTAAATCTCTCTGTACCTAATAGCATCGAAATTAGCAAGCTATTGACCATCTTGTACAGGACATGCATACCTACTAGTGGACATACCGCAGCTGTCAGTCGAACATACCATCTGACAATGAGAAAGGATGGACAGCTGTCAAGAGAGACAGATGAGATATGTTTAGCATCGAAGTAGGTGATACTGGGAGATTTGATAAGTCAACACGAATAGCTCCTATGGTTGATAAACACAACGACTCCAGGACTGAAGTATACATTTGTTTTTCTTATAGCCAAAATTAATTAAATTTTTCTATTCCAATAATATTTTCGATTCGGTATCGAAACTAGAGATTTGAAAGATTTGAAGTCAGTCAAAAAGGTTGAGGGCATTGAGTGTAAGACTCTTTACAAATAGTTGGTCCTTCGTGGGGTGATTGTTGATCGTTGATAGTGTGAAAATAATGACATTTGACGGGGTAAATAATACCTCGCGATAACAAGTAACCAATAAAATTCTTCGAGATCGGGTGCCGTTCCGGAAACTCGTTATTATCGCCAAAGCCCGGTAAACCTGAAACGACTCACGTTGTTTCGGAATCTATAAAAAACTTCTCGAGCTTTAACTCGGCTCTGAATGGACCCATAAAATGTTTATTCCTATTCTTTCCCATTCTCGGATAAACGCTCTTTCTGTAAGCAAATTAGTAGCAACTTTTATTCCTCGTAAACCTATAAAAGTCCGTATCAACGCGTAAAACTATTACCACGTACGCGTGTATAATTTTACGTCAGTTACATGCCGCTTATTGAAAATTTCTTCAACTCCAGTTATTGATATATCGATGCTGGCAATGAGCTGGTGCAGATCAAAAAAAGAAATATAAAGAAAGATAGAGAAAGAAAAAAACCAATCCATCCGTATCCAGAACATAGAAATTTGGAGAACGATTTTTCTGTCGATTTTCATGACGCGTCAATTATTCTAGCAAAAATATATCCTAATCAAGTAGCAGATAGATGAGTGCTCACTTTTGACAGCTATTAATTCACTTATCTCTCCAAGCGTCAAACATACGTCGGCCTTCATTGCCAACGTCGAATGAAGTATCGGATCCCGGGTAGTTTTACCTCCTATCTTCAGTGTGTCTTCCTTCAATTTCCACGAACTAATTAGATGTGTGAGATAAATAAATAAACTGCCATAATTATTGTGAAATGACTTTTGTCTACATATCGTTGTACTTGACGTTTGATTTGATAGTTTAATATCTAATGCGAAGCGAAATGCCTGGAGCGTGCATAGGTAATATATAGATTTTATTGACACACCGAACACGAAGTAACGGTAATAGTTATGCGCTTAGAGCGATGCGGGGTCACGCATTGGTAAACAGCAATGTACACGTGCAATCGTAACGTAATGACTTAGTCTCTCCGTTATGCAACTAGTTTCTCTTGTGTGCATTCCCCTCTCGATCCTCTGGCTCTCCCCTAACGTGCGTACGTTAGGTCGATCAACATTAATTAATATCGTACACAGTGGCTAGTCGAATGAATTGCCTGTCTCTGTACAGTACTCGAATCTGTCAGATTCTCTGGTTCTAATAGTATGAAATCAGATGCACCAATTTCCATTCAAGCAAGAATGATATCGTTATTGAATTGACAAAGAACATCACACCGTGTCGGTTTTCAGTAATTACTTTATTTTTTGACGATGATAAATTTGAATTAAATCCTGAATCAAAGGTAAGTCGATAGACATCGGCTCCATTTAAGATTTCTTCACACTAAATTTGAGGTTTATTGCTAATTGATTCGCAGGATAGTAACGGGGCGCGTGCGTCATTAGGAGAAAGCGATATTTGCAAAGTCTTAAAAAAGTTGCAACTTCACGCTTACATAGCAAAATAACTGTTCTCTTATTATTCTGTATAATTTTTTTTTTTAATTTTATAACATTTCGGAACTCTCCTCGAGCAGAAATTATTCAGATTTTCACTTGTACGTGCGAAATCAGTCTGTAAATCTTTTTTTTACATGATGAAACTGTTTTTATAGCATCGAAAGTTCTCTTCTATCTAACGATGGGATGCTCGGTGTGTTTGGAATTGCGGAAGATCCTTTTTAGTGCAGTTATTTTAAGCCCGGTATAGCTAGGAAATTATATCCCATATTCTTGAGTCATTTAAAAATATAAATCACTAGGTTTTATATTGGAAAATTTTTTCAATACTTGCATAATGCTAAAGTCTCGTTTTCGACAGAATGACAATTTGTAATTTTCCAATTCTATCTACCCTAAAATCGATTCACGGTCCGGGTCAGATAAAAAGCCCAACGATTATTGGGTTATCCTGTTGGCTGGCGATTTTGTATTGAACGGGCATGCATTTTACAACTCGTTTAATGTAACCTGATTATCCGAATTCGCTGCGGCGTTACCACGGGTGCCGAGCACCGAGCAGCCAGTACCTCTCGACGCCAAGCGTCGGGATGCACGCAATGCATACAAATATAACGAATTTTACTTTATTTTTTCGACGACTAATCCACACCCATCCGCATTTATACATCGCCACTCGGCACTCTAAAAATAAAACATATATGTTAAAAAGAAAAAAAGAAACAAAAAAAAACAAAACGTAATTTTAAGTTAAATTACATCCATCATTTTCATGCTTCTAAAATAATCATAAAATCTCGTTATTCTGTTATATTTTTCACGTCGTTTTTAAACTGGCGATTTAGTTGAATGTATTTACAACCACGGTGTTAAGTTTTTATAAACTGTAAATCGATGCAAAATCAAAAGTTATGCCCTCGGTACGATAGCTTCCGAAAAAACCAAAATATATGAGTATGTAGCTACGCTAGGCTTAGAGCCTGGATCGGGTCGAAACGAAAAAAAAAAATAAATAAATATATAAATAAAAACTAGTAGAAAATATGCGTTCACCCACGTACCACGCTGGGTCACTTGTTTTAATTTCATCATAAAAAAGAGACCAGTATAAACGATTATATACGTGCAGGTACTATACAAGCCTAAATGCGTTGCCGGTTCGGATGCTGCTTGCAATTGCCCCTACCCTTTTGCCTACAGTTGCAGCAAGGATTAGAGAGAATGCAGTGGGTACTGTGTGGAGGTGAAAGCAGTAGAGAAAAAAACAAAAAAATAGCAACAGAAAATAAATATAAAAAAAAAAATGGTAACATATTGTAGTGGAAAATGGATTTTTATGATATTTACTTAAAAACTTGTGAAAGCTTGTTTTACATTCGTGCATTAAAAAGCACAGACCTTACGAGAATATTACTTCGTGTTAAAGAGAAACACGTTATAGTGGTTTGAGGTGGTTAGTAACAGCACCGAAGTTAAAGCTGCAGCGTACTCATATACCTCATCGAATAATTACATTATCGATTGATATGCAAGAAACGATTAAGAGCATTAATTTATTAAAAATTCGACAGAACCGCACATGTTTGCTTGACGCATTCAAAGCAAAATATCAAAAATGTATTCATAAGATCTACCAATTAGTTGAAAATTCTTTGTAATATAGTCGGCCAAAATTGAATTGAGCGTTTTTTCAAACTGGTATCTGTGCCGATGAATTAAACACACCTTTGATAATACTCTACCAGTAAATTATCCAGCCATTATCTTGTTTGGTTACTATGGAATAGAACCTCGTTAAACCTGAGGCTGCTTACTGTTATGTTGTCAGGCGAATCATTGTAATAATGACGATAATTTCAACCCGTAATTATCAATAGTGCTTTCACGGGTCACGGTTCATCACTATTGATAGTGCGAACTATCCTGTCTAGGCTAGGCTACACAAACCGCAACTGCCAGAACCGCGTCAACCAGACTCATCCCCTACCTAATTTCCCCGACGTGCCTAATTTCAAGGTAGAACATTCAGATGCGTTAACCGTGATTAATGCTGATCAACAAATGCTATTAATATGCTAATTTAGTAAAGAATAATATCTCCACATGTCGTGCTAATTAACCTCCAAAGATCTATAACTATACATATAGTATTGTCATAAATGAAAGATTGTCAATATGAATATGCTTATGCTTATACTCAAATGATTTTATTCAAGAGAGACTGCCAACAGTCATATTGTGTATATTCATACGTCGTAGAATTTCCGAGAAACTACCAATCTACCATCGATGATGACTGCGTGAATGTAATTCCACTCCTTCTAGTTCTATCTGTGGATCACTTCGTTTGCGGAATCGTCAGTTTACTTCAATACAGTTTCATATTCCATCAGACATTGATGGAAATCGATAATCAATTGATGGAAGATAATTACGATGCTGGTAATTATATGCATTCGAAACTCTATTGACGGTTAGGGTTTATCTATATAGACAGAGGCTTTATGAACTGCCATCAATGAACACAATTTCTATATATAACATCGTGTTAGGAAGTTCGATGCCCCCTTGATCAATCCCGTGTCTCTATCCATAAATTGGTATGACTATTTATTAAATGAAATATTCTTCTATTTTTTTTTCATAATTTATTTCCTATCATCCTCGGCATGGCATTCCTTAACTACCGTGAAAGTAGTTGTTGTACGAATTCCGCCGGTTGAAGGAAAGTTGTTCACTACCTCCATCCAGGTGAATTTTCTATCCAACGTTTCTGAACTCCGTCTGCAGCTACCAAATCTTTGTGTACATACAACCAAGTTTCATACCGCTTCAGTCGGGTTCCTGTACCTAAAGCGAGTTACTCAACAATTATAGACGAGCGATCTTGCAGAATTCAATCCCTGGAGATTAACGGATTTTGTTTATACGACAAATACGTCCTCGAGTTAGCATTACTTGGCCAAGTAATTATCAGCTTTCGACGAGCTACGGTATTAGATTCTCATTGATGGCTTGCAAATTTCTAGTCGCAGTCACTCCAACCCACAGTAAAGGACTTAGACGATATATGTGGGTTTATATCTATACTGGTTCACGACCGTTTCCAGAACTTCCGCATTATCAATGTCTATGACACGTAGTTACGGACGTGCATAACCGGAATAGTCGAAAATTTAATTGTAAGTACTAAATAGTTGCAAGTGCAACATCGCATCATTAGTCAAACGATAAACCGTTCGGAAATTAATATTTTCAAAGGTTAATTTTCATTAAAATAAGCAACAATATTTATCGCATTTCTAATGCTCACATTTGCTATGTGCCAAAAATGTTGACATAGTATAATTATCTCGACTAATAAGCATCGGGTATAATTTTCGTTCAAATTAGTCCCCCGGCATCGTAGAGGGACAGAAAGATGTGGTTCTACCTTGAGAGTTTGTCAGCAAAAGCTCTTTTTGATGATATTGTTAGCGAGGCGGGTAATAAGCAGCGGTTGGTTGCAGTAGGTATACAAGTGAGAGGTAGAACCTTGTGGGTATATGACGTATGTACATATACAACCCCTTACCTCCACCACACGGCACCGGTCTCTTATTCTCTGGGAGGCGAAATAATTGCGTGACTTGGGTACGTTTACCTGAAAACGAGGTGCTTGAAAGTTGAGAGTCATATTTTTGCAACGAGGTCAGAGTGGCGTGTATTTCTTTGAGCCGTCGAGCGTCTACAAGCGCCCACAAGCGGATACAATCTGACTGGTATAACGATCTACTTAAAGCCTGTAAACTAACCTGATACTTCGTCATGGCGAGCTTACAATTAAGGACGTGAAGAAAGAAGAAAAAAAAAAAACAAACAAATTTCAGACTTTTAGGTAATCTGGACGTGAAGTATGTCTTTGTCTTTCCGTACCTAACACGGTGGTGTACCTAGGTACATGAAGTGAAACTCACCTGCCACAATGTCGCCTTTTATTCATTTTTTATAACCCAATTTACTCTCATTGTATCCAGGGAAATTTGAAACTGATATATTTAACCATCAATCACTGATCATTGTGAATTATCGATTGTGGAATTCTGTTGTCAAAGGGTTTTTGTCCATGCATCATATTTCACGTTCTAGTGCCATTTGTTGTTATTTAATAAGTATAGAATAATTTATTAGAGTTAATGAAGTTGACTTGGTATATCAAAGTTGATTAAAATACTTAATAATAATTCTGAACCTGTCTCGGTGCAGTAAAGCGGGAAGTTGATCTTGAAAGACCGATGCATCGTTATTCCCAAGGGATGGAACTTTGTCGTCTATCAGAAAATTTAATTTGATACTGTTCGTCGATCGTAGCGGCAAATTAGAAAATGCACTCGCGATGCAAAGGCTAACGTCACCCGCGTCCTCTTCTTACCATCTTCCATGAAACCTTTGATGGTGACGTCTTGAATTTTTTATTTATACCTATATATACTCTTGCTCGTTATTTTACAATGTTTAAGACACTTCTTGTAGAAATAATTGGAAAACTGTCCTGTACTCATAGGTAGGTATATCTATTCTAAAAATAATTCATTAGCAAATATTAATAACATGAACACAAAAAAAAAAAAAAAAATCGAAACGAGCCAGCTTTTTCCACGCGACATCGACATTCCTACTAGGTCAACTATAACAAAATCTCATATTCGATTTACCACATATAGGGTTGCCACTGGTTACCTTGCTAACTCTAGAATAATTGAAATTAATTTCTGAAGGTGCGACGGTGCAGGCGTCACAGGCGTTCGGGTCGGACAATCATGTCAAAGGCCACCAACATAGAACTGCCACCCTATGGAAGGTCGTTAGCATCGATGATTTGGCCAGAATTATTCCAGTTATTATGCTGGTCAAGAGTGAACGATAGATAGGTAGGTATCTGTATACTGTCTGAAATTATGGTCACTCACTATTATATTACGATAACTGACAATAAGTGAGTCATGCGTTTGAAATTATTATTTATTCAAAGAGTTTAGCGCAAGTAGCTCACTCGTTTATTTCAAAATTTTAGTGCCAGTTAGTACGGAAAATTCAGCTATTTTTGTTGAGTCAAAGCCCCAGGGTACGCTTTGAACTCTGCAGTGTTAGTAATTTTCATACGAGCCAGCTGCTGAAACTTTGCTGCTAAAACATTGACCTTGGTGCTGAAAAATTTGATGTTTTACTGACAATAAGTCCGTTTCTGAAGTCTAACCGTCGAAAGTCTGACGTTATTTGCCGAAGACTTGAAAGTTGCGGATCAAATTGTCACGGGGTTTTAAAGGAGGTGAGAAAAAATATTGGCAGGATTTAGACTAGTTTGAGGAACGGTCAAAATTTATCAGGCAAAAGGACGTCGTATGAGTTCACACTTCCTACGCGCGTCGTTACATACATTTGCATGGAACGATATTAATTTTCGTTGCGCCCAGCGGTCAGCCGTCTCGTTCGCGTTTCGTTTAACGTTACCCTTTGTCGCTTTACCCTTTATTAGCATGTTTTTAATTTTAATTTTCAGACTGCCGCGTCCTTTCATCCCGTTGCACGCAGCATCTCGTCAAGTTAAATATTACGACCTTAATTTTATTACGCACATGGTGTAACGGTTATAGTTCTACATAGGTATATGTATGTACATACGTACTTGTTTGTCAATCTCGCTGTTGATCGTTACCTCTGCAAGCATAATTGAAAAACAAATAAATTGCAATATAAATTGCGTTAATACGATGCCACAGCTTTCGTAGGATCAAGTAATATTGTTTTTATTTCTTAATGTGAGTTACCATCACCTCTGAAGGGCCCATCTTATCTTTTGTGACATTTATTCAAATGGTTATATGGAACTCGAATCTGCGACGTCTAATATTTTGTCTTTCCCAGGCAGATAGGGTATCAAAGAGTCATTTAGAATCAGTTCTTTCAACCGAATCACAGCTACTTAAATATCACTGTTCAGTTCTTGAGTTATTACCTTTCATCATTTGTTTGGAAAGTGTTTTAAAAAGTTTTGAAAGGTGTCCAGAGTAGGTAGGGTATAGGGTATATACCTATGTATATAAATCTGCAACAGTTTACTTTGGCGCTTTAAAACTTGAGGGACAAATCTTTAAGCATAATATCAAAGTTGTTAAAATTATAGCCCTTAAGTTATTGCACGGTTATTAGCACAATTACTTTCACGCCATTCGTGTGCATAGAATTCATAATTCATATAACAGTTTTACGACTTTGACCGAAAATTGACGACAGTTTTATTGTCGCAAAAAATAATTATCTCATACTTTAGTTCCCCGTTATAATCGAACGAATGTGCAATTTTAACGGGATTCTCATCGCTCTAGATGTCCAAGGTCTTTATATACTCTCTCTCTCTCTCTTTCTGATCGAGTATTAAATGGACTAAGAAGAAGTTGAGTAAAATTCTCCTCGTTTTAGTCATGGCTTAGCATTATTTTGGACCAATCACGACCTCCTCAAAGAATATTGTAATACATATTAACATCGCAGGAAGGAAATTTAACGATGATTGCTTTACTACGTGGAATTTCACCAAGTGGATGATAAGTAGCTCTCAATATTGTTGTCCGCTATTCTAATTTTGTATTACGGATTTACCTACCTGTACACGAAGTGGTCATAGTTGTTGCAGTTGGTTCAACAACACTTTCGTTATTGCTTGAGCTTTAGATCCCTCTCCTACTTTAATCCCCTAGGTTACTATATTCTAGAACCACAGCCGCCAACTTGACGGGTACTAATATTCGCGAGGGTCCTTCACAGTTACGAACTGTTTTAATTAATCTACACCAAATTACTCAACCATCCGAGCCAGGCCACATTTCGCGACCTCTCCAAGATCATACTAGATATCCACTTGTGGGAGTTTCTATTACTTCTCCCTGAAGGCTAAGCGAGTTCGGACGATGGAATGTCTGTTACGATTTTGATCAGAAACGCATCTATGTAGTGAACAAAGAATGCCGAATTACTCCACTTATCAGTCTCCCCTCAAACCCTCGACTGATAATTGAGCGTGAAATGTAATTTTACTGACAATGTTTAGTGGCTGATTGGTTCTACGTTGAATAGAGAAGATTTTCAGAGTACGTATCTTGTCCTTATTTGACGCAGACTTATTTGAAGACAATGGCGGTCAGGGGACATGATAGTTTTGTTCGATCAGGCGTGAGTGACCATCTAACTCCCCTAACTAACCAAGAACCGGAGACTAATCTGCTGCTAATTTGCGAATAATTAGTAATTGGGCCCACGCTAATATCACTTTGACAAAGATGTCCCCTGTTACAGGTTCACCACCCTCTGGCTGGCTACTCTGCCTTGTCCTTCACGCGTACCTATAACTTGTCCCACCTATACTCAACACTTGCTGTGACACAGGCTGCGGTCATGCCCTGTAATTTGTTCCAATTTGTGGAGTAAAATGAGTGAGGCTTGTCTGTTGAAATTCAACCTAACCAGACTGTAGCCCGGTTTGTTAAACAAAGAATTTTACCTATTTCAGAGAAATAGAAATTAGCTTATAGTGAGTTCTGAAGTATTTTCGCTAGAGTAATGTAAAACGTGGACACTTGACTTGTAATTAGCTTCGCTTAAATTATCTCAAGTATCTCAAGGTCTTCAACGTTAGGTGCTTGACTTAAATAAATGCATACAACGCAGCTCTCTCTCTAGTGCACACTTACTCGTGAGCTACTAACGAGGTAACGTTGATGCTGCTAATTATTCGGTAGGAAATTAGACCGTCCGTTTGTCCATTTTTATAATGTACCGCAGGCTGCACTTTTCTAAAAAATGTAGAGTGCACATTTAAACTTTGTATATATATATATGTATAGGTATATACCTACATGATGGATATTTGAATCAAAGTAAGAAAATTCACGTTTCTTCTATATAGTATAAAATCATAATTTCTTTGTACCGTTGTGCGACTGTACTATGCCTTTTTTGATTTATTATCTTCATATCTGTTCCTCCCTCTATACATTTGAGGAGAGTGTAATGTGTCTGGTATGCGATTCTCGGGACACAAAATTACAGAGCAGCGATATCTGAGTTTCTAGTTAACTTCATCTACACCTACGTGTGTTGTTATATATGTACCTTAATTGTTCTAGGCCGGTTCATAATGCCGGTGTATTCATGGTGGGACATTCCCCGTAATTGCAAGGACAAAATCGTATCGTCCGATTATAGTTAATCCGGGACAGTAAAATTGCACATAGAATTAACCCACATTCAAAATCTCACGTTATATATCCTGTTGGTCTTCCATTCGCATATTTCGACAATAAGGATTCCTAGTTTTCTTTCATAGATATAATGGCGTTTGTATCCGTATGAATGGAATGAGATTTGGATTTACAATTAGAGATCGTGGATATAATGAAAAGTACATTTAATAATAATGAAAGAAAAATTCAAGACAACTGTGCAGGATTCTTGGACTGAATAAGTCCCCGAAGAAGTCGTCGAGCCGAGAACAGCGGAGGGTAGTGAAATGTGAAAGTCGAGTGTCTCGAGAGCCGCCGGCTTGACGGTTGAGGTAACGACTACATTTACGTCAAGTTGACGGCACTCGGTCGCGGGCCGTCTTGGCATAGGGTGCAGGATAAGAAGAGAAGACGACGACGGTCGACGGACGATGAACGACGGACGACGTCTGCTCCATGCTGGATTAAACAAATAAACGACTAACGGTTGGCATTACAGGCTCTCGGAAATTTTTTAACTTTGCTACTTACGGCACCCGCTACTGTTACGGGTACATGCATAGCCTCGTTTTAATCGAAACGCTTGAGAAATGTTGGAAAAAATTTTTGACGCCTCGTGACTTCTGACTCGTACCAATTTCTCGATTAGATTAGAGTCGAATAACGAGCGACTTGCGCGTTATATATAATCAAAGCAATTTTTTTTACCCCCTGTAATAAATGCTCGTGCGAAAAAACAAAGCTATTCAAAGAATAAAGTCGGGGAAACGGTAGTTACGAGTACCATAACGATTTAAAATCCTGATTATATCGACAAATAATGAGACAAATGAAGCGTAAAAAATGTCAACGAGGCCTCAAACGATCCACAATTTAATCAAATGAAGCTCGGTTCAATTGCTGACAAAGCAGCTACGAAGGCGACGACTGTATACAGATGGATCGGCGGAAGGATGGTGATGAATTGTTTGAAAATGAGTAACGCTGAGGCATTGGTAGGTCAGAAAAGACGGACGTATGTCGCGAGGAACCAGAATTGGGTAAAATCGGACGTTGAGATCAGCAAAACTAAGGCAATAAGTCAACGTCAGAGTTACGTTCTTCCGCAAGTTCGGAGGTTCGCAGTTCTAGGCCGAGTGGAATTTCGCAGTGGTAAAAACTGAGCGAGAGAGAAATATGGGAAACGAGGTTGATGGTAGTAGAAAAAGAGGGAACTAAGTCGATTTTAATTTAACCGAAGCGCAAATTAAAAGGCATCAATCTGAGGGCTAAAGCGCCTTGGAAGATTACGCAGTGGAAGTCGAGGGTTGCACGAGTGGTAGTATCATATCCGATGTACCCCGATGGCTGTTCCCTTCCTTCTTAATAACTTTGCTTCGAGGTAAATGTAGAAGAAATTTATATTAACCGTTCGGTTCTTGGACCAGTAATCTCAAGGGAAAAAAAAGTTTCTGATACAAAGAAAAGCCCGCTAGGCAGAAATCAGATTGCAGTTTTCTCCAATGAAAAAGTCACTCTTGGGGTGGTACGTTATTTTTCTTTTTCCTTTTTTTTTTTTTTCTTCTTTTCTCCCGAATTTGTTGATGAGTTTTTATTTAGGTTAAATCAAGTCTCTCAAAGCTCGCCTTTCAAGAGAATCGTGTGTTCAATATCGTATCCTGTCGTATAAATAAATATAAATACCCATCTATATTGACTCGAAGATCAATAAAAGGGTATAACTTCGTTTCATGGAAATTCAACCAATCTAGAGAAATGATGGGAGAAAGGCGTAATATAAAGTGAAAATGTTCTCTCCTGTGGGTTCGCGGAACTTTTGATGCTTCAGAGCTCGATACTAATTTAAAGCCAGTCTGGAAGGGGAGCGTTGGTGGTAGAAGTGGCGGTGGTGGTTGGCTTGGCCAGATATCATTGTGAGCCGCGGGGTACGCTCCAGTCTAATAACGTAATTACCTGTAGCATTATATCTGTACCAGTCTGCAGCGCGTGCTTCGAGATTGAGGGGCTTGGCATAGAAACTAGTGAAAGTGAAAGTACCTTCTACATTGACGGTCTATCTCTCGTCTCCGAAAACTTTTTAATATCAGTAAAAAAATGTAACAAAAATTTGCATTCATTATTTTTAATATTTTTATCATACAACTTCAAGTCTATAAACTAACCCCTTCAATGTATACAGATATAAATTGAATCTCGTTCAGTGCACACATATTATTCAGAATTTTTTTTAATTTTACAGGAATTAGACGTTGACGAGTAAATCTCCCGTCTGTACTTACAGCTTCCCAAAGTTCATCCACTTCTACGTGCATCGTGAGGACTACTGCAGTTACTCGGCCCATCTGCGGCTGCCACTGACCGCTTTGCGGTAGACTTGGTGATAATTACTTTGGTCCACTCGGCGTTGGCCACTTCGCCGGATGAATGTATTTGTTGAGATTACGCGAAATGGTTATAAGCGACTGGACCAGCAGCCAGTGGCAATGTGCATAGGTATAGTAGGTTGCTGCCGGGGTTACCACTATCTCGCGACTGCAGTTACAACTGCACAAAGGTTAATGGATGCTATTGTTGCTGCTAGTTCAGCTGTAGTACAACGCTTTGGTGAGCAGACGCTTCGTTCATTCGTTCGTTCATTCGTTCGTTAGTTCGTATATGCCGTATGACTATTCATTCAGTAGAGAATTACCGTTTTGTCGCCACTTCAACGAATATATGAACTTATAATAGCAAAAGTTATTTTCAACGGGTTAGAATTTTAATTTTAATTTTTTTTTTTTCTTTTTTTTTCTAGAAAATTGCGGAATTGATATAAAGCTCGTTACATGAATCGAGTCTGTTCGGTCAGTTAACGTCGACTTTATTTATTTTCGACCCACAATCGCTTCTTTGAAGGGATAGGACACAAATTCACATTCACATAATATTCCGGGTAACGAATAAAAGTAGGAAGCAAGCAATGAGGGAACACGAAGGCATATTCGTCAAGGAATGGCGAATCAGCGGTACGTCAAATTTAGGAGAATATATGGATACCGCTTTCGTCTTTTGCGTCATTAGTCATGGTGGTATGAACTCCTCTCCCAAAGAAAGAGGGCGACGCAGACACTTCTTTGTGGAATGTTAAAGGTTATCGCGGGCCCTTGATGAACTGGAAGATCAAATAATAGAGTTGGCAAATAGGGGTAGTCTTTGGTGCCATTTCGACACAGTCAGAAATCGGGTACGGAATTGAGAGTAGGCCTTATCGGTAATTCTATCTCATCCTTATTCGATCTTTTTAAATACAACCTCGTAGTTGGAGAATTTTCTAACGCACTTAGATAATTGACTCACACATTAATATCGTTATTGCATATAGATCGATGGTTTGATAATCTAAATTGGTTTGAAAATTTTGAAAAGGTATGTATGTACTACATGCGTCTATTATAGTAAAAAAAATATTCGTAACCTCTGGGTATACACACGTGTTGTGAATTTGCTTTTACTCGCAAAGGACAGCGACTAAGCAAACACTGGCAGCCAGGATTTGACCACCACTAGGGATGGCTTAGGACGAGTTTTCAGCTTAACCCAATTGTGGCTAGACGACAACGAAACAATACTCCATTCTCGTAAATAACTTGAGCCAACTTTCAAGGATTTCACCATTTACAAGCTCGCTCCAAATTACTACTGACCTCTGTCTAATCTCTACTCTACACCCTTCTTCCTCGTTTTGGATTCAACGTAATAATACCTGATTTATTCCCAAGCTTGAAATTAGTATGAAAAATTAAAAACGGTTTCAAATATGCGGAAGAATTTTTGTACCAACGTCTGTAGGTAGAAATAGCAAATCACAAGTGTCTAGGTATGCATATCACGTCTCGATGCATATGGCTTACGTTTCGAGTAGAATTTGCTACCTTGGTGCAGTATTTACAGTTCTGTCAGCCGGTGATAGATGACCGAAATTATCGACACCGTGGCTTACTCCCTGTTGGATAAGGCTGTATGCAGACGTGCCCCTGTTTACTCGAGACTTGGCGCCTCCTATGCATAGACATCACCTATTCATATGCCATTCAAGAGATGGATCTAACAGCTTAGTCTAGTGACTAACTTACCGAGTAAACCAACCGTTAATCTCATTACTCCTGGTCTGCTCTAAGAATCTTCTGAAAAGTCGACGACCGAACATTGAACGAAAATTTTTTTTCTTACTTTTCTTTTTTACCAAAGATAATTATTTACAATCTCATGACAGAAAAAGATTCTACCTATATTGGTATAATCCGGGTAGGATATAGAAAATAGGTAGTAGTAACGTTATACGCATAGTTATGTTGAATTGAAAATAAAATTATACGTGTGAAAGCTTACTTTATGAACAGGCTAGATAAATTGCTTGGTAGGAAAAATAAAAGGCATTTGGTAATGTAGAAGTACGACACTTGTATACTCATGTAGATATAGCTTTATTTATGGCTACATATAAAGTGGGTTACCTCTGGTTCTAAAGAAACTGATATTGCCGGTAATATCAAGTTGTTTGCATTGATTCTTTCTATGTGAGAATAAACGAGGTCTATACTAGAAACTTTCTTTCCGCTATGAGACGTCTGGGTAATGTTTCACGATCGTGGTCATAGATTACAAGCTGCACGAAGATTTCCTCACTTTTTACACACACGTATAATGGCATTAAAAATGGTACATAGAATTCCGGTGGACGCTCAGCCTTGGGGGATGCCGGATACGAACGAATAGCTATGCATAATTCAGAGTTTTTCTTCTTTTTTCCTTTTTTTTTTTCTTTAGAATATTTATATTCCAAGGGTTTTGGGACATGTCGTTAAAAAAGTAAATCATTTGACATTATTCGATAGAACAGAAAAATAAGAACGAATAGATCGGGGATTTTACAACGTCGATATCGTCGTGGAATTATTTGACGGAATTCGCTTTCAAAGAACGAGAAAAAAAAAATAGGGAGAAAGAGAGAGCTGAATAGGGTTCAAGCGTTGACTAGATCGGTTGACCTTGGATCGTTACTGACCCCAAGTAACCCAAAAGGTTGCAGAGTACTCAAGCCGTCACTTTGGTAGTGGATGACAGTTATTCAAGGGTAGTTTGGGTCGTCCTGGGTCTCGAAAGCCGAGAAAATTAAGTGCAAGTCCTCGTGTAAGGTGGACGTGGGTCTTTCAAGCGTGAAGTAAAAAGAGGGGAGGCAGCAAGATAGGGGGCTCGCAGTTACTTTACTTTATGGTAACACTCCATGGTCCTAGCTGGCGTTACTCTGGACTTGTGGGAAGAATAATAGAGCGAACGCCAGGAAAAGTACATCGAGCCGTTTATCAAGATTCTGGAATAAGTTACGCGGGGTTGCGACGTGGTGAAGGGAGAGATGAGGAGGAAAGGAGGCGATCTTGGTATAATGCAGTCACCACGGGACGCAAATGATAATCTGAGAAAAGTATCGTAGCTGATTTATCGCCACCTCGACATTACTTCATGGCGAGCTCTTTGCCTGGAACTATTTCCTCCCTATAAACAAGCTTATAGTCCGAAATCTTGTCTTAATCTCAGTTTCAACAATATAACGAAAACATTAGCTTGCGGGGATCGCTCAAAGAAAATTATAATTCCCTTACTGCGTGAGCTGTGCTAACTCCAATCGTCACAGCGTATTTCTAGTCATCATGATAGATTACCACGCGCAACATACACCTACTATAAGTAGACCTGTCGGTTGGGAAAATGGTTACGCGTCATTTAACACCCTCTCAGTGAATTTCCTAGTTATTAGCTTGAATACCAGTCACTTCAACGCCTTTACACAACGACACGTGACTCTCGCTCAAATTTCGATTTGTCTATGAAGCTATGGAGGCTTGTTGGACTTATTGAAAAAAAAAATAATAAAAATTATACACCACAGCCGAATATAATTACGCAGCTCTGAATACAGGTGTAATATCATTTCATCAAATTTGGTTATAGGTAAAGAATCTGATGACAATTAATATTATATTACATAATAAATTTGCGGGTAAACATATATCTACTCTGTCCATTCTCTCCCATTCAGATTCCCTCAAATGATGGACATTGGGAAATGGTTACTCGGTAGAACTGTAGCCTATACACTGTTTCCGGTGACCGCAGGCCTTTGTCATTCGAGCGTGAAATTGTTCTTGCATAATTAATGAGGACAGTAGGGTTTCGATAAAAGTATTCCACTGTGTGGCGTGCCTGCTCTACAATTCCAAACGATTCCATGATAATGGCAGAGTCTGGTCGGGTCCAGGTTTCAACACTAGAATCAGTCGATCAACGCATGAATACCACAAATTTATAGCCGAGATTCACCACCTGGTAAAAGAAGAGAGAATATATTCCCAATTACATTGTGCATTCGGAAGTGCTTTAAGTACCTTGAACCATCTATGAATGGTTAATTCGATGTGGAAGTGCGTCAGAATTTCAATTCCAAGTGTACGATGAAGTGCTATTCTTGCTCTCATCTGTCTCTCTATGTGTGATATATTTCGTGAGTTGGGTCATCGAAATTCTGGGTTCAGAGAGGACGGACAAGACTTTGTCTTTAGCCAAATTACACGGCTTGTACAATAATCATTTTGTAGGCTTCTGCAGTCTGGTTCGTAGATGAGAAATCAGAGGCATTGTTACGGTATAGAGATTTGTTTCGGAACAAATCGTACTGAGAACATGCGCGGTGGTACTTGAACCGAATAGATTCGACCGACCCGTTTCTAAGCTTTGGAAACAATTGAATAGCAATGACTCTCTGCATTGAAATACTCCAATAGCTTCGAAGTGACAGAGCCCAAACACTCCGAAGTTAGAAGCATACTTTAACGATCCCAAGCTTTCATTTAAATGGAAATGAACTTGCTTAACGGGTATCGCAGGTGATATTACTTCTACTTGAGCACAGGGTGTGATAACCAGTCATCATTTTATGCCAACCAGTCAATATGGGGTTAAGAGAAATTTCTTATTGCCTCTGTACAATATTTATCAAACTTTTATGAGGCATATGAACCTGCGAAACTTTGTCTTCAAACAAATATGTATCAACTTGTTCCCTGGGTTGACGACAATGTACAGTCCCTTCCCAGACAATTAAAAATTTTTTCTACTCATTCCTTTAGCTACATGTCCATAATTCACCGCACAGTTAGTGAATTTTCGGTCAGGCGACAAGTTTAGCCGACAAGCGAGAGAGCATGGTTGCACAGCTCGGTGAATTGGGTTGGCAGAGTTTGGATGAAGGAAGGAGGAGAGACTGGGAAGAGGGAGATAGAGATACTTTAAACTAGCCAAGCACGGAATTAGTCAGCAGCCCTGGGTGCTTGCCTCGCTCTACCTTTGGTTCCACTCGCTCGAACCACGACTGACTCAAGAGGGTTTTGTGTAGCTAGCGTTATTTCTGAGTTTCTCAATGTCTCGCTGCTAAAGGGTCGACGATCGGATCTGAATTATTATTTATATCGTGTAATCCTAGTTCTTCGAAAAACTGTCGGTTTCAATCATTTTTTGAATAAAAGTTTCGTCGAAAGACGTGTTTACCTATAGTTTCTATTCCAACACTTTCTGTGAGGTGACAACTCGGTATGCAAATAGTACATTTTGACAGCATTTCTTTTCCGATATATCACCGAGCTTATCTGTAACAATAAGTGTATAGGTGTAGGTATATGACCTTGATTTAGACGAAATCCAGAGTGGCAATGTAAGGTCTCAGCTTTATCGAGGGTTATGTCAAGTCTAGGGGAGAGGCTTTGTTTACGATCGTGGACATAACGTAAATCTCTGGCCGCGAACGAGCCCCGGGATTGTGCAAATATCCAACGTTTCTCGCTGGATACGGGATTTCCTCTTTGTTTATCTATATCGTGAAGACAAACGGTTTCTGGTGAAAGAGAACTCCTCCATCATTTTGATTTCGAAACTTTTCTTGACATTTTATTTATTTTTATTTTTTATTTTTTCCAACTCCTTGGCAAATTTAACAAATACAATACTGGGTGGTCATCGAGCATTCAAAGTTGTTCTGCTAAAAAGTTTCTGGAGCATCCATGTAACGAGTTCCATATAGAAGTCAGTTCTCGGATTTCCAAGCTCTGCCTTTTTGTTTAATTAACAACAGTTTGTTCGTGGAATTTTTAAAGTAAAACATCGTTCGCTGAGAGTGCTTCTTTTCTCGGTGTATATAAGAGGCTAAACCAGAGGGTGAAATGGTCCTCTCAACGGCTCTTAAAACACAATGGAGCGTTATCGCTCGATTGACCGCACTTCTCGCCCTCGTGATTTTCTCCATGAGGGTTTAGGAGAAGGAGAGAAGGAGGCTAAACGGAAAGACACAATAGTTTTAACTTCGACAATCGACTGATTGGGAAGAATTACAGAACGATTGTACATGGGGACGCTGACGAGTTCGGCATCGGTACTACCGGATGGAGTGGATGTTTCAGTTGGCGGGGGTGTCTCTAGGGGTGAAAGCTAACGAGGATGTCCCCGTTTCACTTCCTCTCTCTGTAAAGTCGTCAACGAACCTGGAGAGTCGTTTGTGCAATGCTGGCCACTTCCGCTGACGTCACGAGCCGCATACAGAATTCACGAAAAATCTCACGAAGTGATCCGATGAGTATTGCTAAAAGAAAAACGTGGATTTATTCGTCTAAAAAATGTCGATCGAATTTTTATAGCACTCTTCATCGCTATCTCTCTAAGATAGCCATACGGTTGATTACAACAGAATATGCATGTTCAGGTAATGCATGGCATCGGCGTAGTAGTCGATCTCGAATGAACGTTCGGCGCACCCAGGTCTGATAACGAGCTAGTGGACCTCGTTACGCATTAGAGTGTTGGTGCATCCATGTTGAGTAATAAGTTTCCGCTATTAGGGAACCGTAACGTCGGCCGTTAACCTCTGGAATTGCACCTAGTGGTGACGAAGTGTGAAGACCAACACTTTTTGAAGACGAGATGCGGTGGTCGAGGTCGTGAGCTGGAGGTTAGATTTCACCCGAAGCGATTCCCTCGACACCGCGTAATGATCCAAAGAAATAATAACGTCTTTGCCAGTCTGTATGTTGTCAGTTTCCTAATTGGCCGCTCAGCTCTAACATTGGTCTGACTTATTTTTTCTTTTCTCGGACGTTGGTCGATGTCGTGCTGACAATAAGAGGTGATAAGATTTCCTTCGCTTAAACCATGATGTGTGGATGCAATAAGGATGCACTGGGTAATTTCGATGTACGATGGTGTGGAAAATTACTTCGCATCAATGCGTTAGAACTTCTGTTATGTTTATGGCCTTCCACGTTTCCTCTAGCTTTCAATTATCTCACAACACTTTCCCGTTATTGCGACTTCCTGTTATATTTAGTGCCTTTTGCAGACACTATACCCGAGATCAGGGTGTTGCAGTAGAATTTACATCGGGTAGATGTTTGGCCTGTGGAATTGACCCAGGCAAATGTTCTCCGTATTTTAAGTCCCGGAAATTCTGACTTTGGTGTTCCTACGGAAATGTGGAATTCAGAAATTCTAGTGACGGGTTGATTGGACAGTTTGGACTGCAGTTTGTGGACGACAGCCAACTTGTCTTCCTCCATTTTTCTCCCCGTTGTAGAACTATAGAGATCTATCGTGACCCGGAAGAATCTCAATTCTCGCTTTGACCTTATCGATTTACCACCTTGATTTACCTCTAGTAAAGTGGGAGTCTGTCTCACAGCGATTTGTTATCTCTCGACCAGAAGCGAGGCGATTGCCTTGGCTCACGAGCGCTAGTCCATAACTTGGGCTGGCTGGACAATGTGGACAATGTGGACAATATGGACAATCAAGCTCGTTCACGGTACGACGAGCAGCCGACGGTCGTGGTAGTAGGTCCGTCGCTGAGACGAGCTCCGCGGGGATGAGGTGCGGTCAAGACGTGATCTGCACCCCAGAGAAGCTGCGACAGTTTCCAGCGATCTTTCAGAGAAAACCTTAGACAAACCGTTGAGCCTTAGAGACTGGATTAAACAAGCTATGGTTGTCTTTGATTGCATCTTGAACTTCTTTACAGGAATGATGATCCGTCAAAAAACCCACAGGACTAAGAATTAACTTTATAAGTATATCACTATTCTTACTTTGGCCTTGAGCTATGACCTCGGATACTGGGGATTCCCCCGACCCACGACATCGTTAGGGTTTTCGAGTTATGCACTGCTTGCAGTTACCGACTGTGACTTTACGACACTGACAACATTTAAGAGGCGCAAGGGGCGAATAAGGGAATAATAAAACAGCGGGATGACGTAACTCTGTGTAATTGCGAGGAAACGTCCTGGATCATCCTCAGCTAACTTTACCCCGGATATGGTTAACGAGGTGTCGGTTTTTGGGCGAGTATATCGTGTACCGAAAAATTGATTTTTCTTTTTCTAACATCGTAAAATAATTGATGAAATTGAATCAAGTACAATATCTTAAAGTTCGCTCAACTTGATCCTAGGTTCATTAGACGAAGTAGTAGAAAGTTTAGTTAACTATATTACAACGGTGAGGTGTTAATTGAACGTTAATTATTAAGCCAAGCGAAAAATTAAAATGAGCGCAACAAGCACTCGTTCAACGAAGCAAGCAAGGCGTGATTATTATTTTTATTTTCATAGCGTTTTGCGATTAATTTAACTACCGCTTTTCTCTACCTCCCCTACTCGTCTCTCCTGCACTTGCCCTACGCTCTCGTGAAGCACAAAAGCAGAGGGACTGCGCGTTAGTACCTACAATTAAATATTACGAACCACGTACCGTCATACAGCGTCGGTCTACCAGTTGGCAGTGCCACCCTCCGTTGCATAATTTTATTTATTACCTCTGAATATTCATTCGGTGAGACGGATTTTTACTGCAAGTCATGTCAGACACTCGTATATTCCGTAAAAGTACTGTAGCTATATTTTACGATTAAACGGAACCAGTGCATAAGGGAAATGAGGTCGATTCTCACCGACCACGATATCAAAAAACGGTTTAGGTATTATTTTCAACGAATAAGATATACACCCAACGGTTTCTCTTTGACTCTCTGTGACTCGAAAGCTTTTAAATATCGATCTACTGACGTGAATCAAAGTTCCGGTTGTCATTTTATGTCACGTGAATAATAATTGGGTAAAATGGTCGCGTCGCTAACACTTGCATCGCGTAAATTCACCGTAGCCAAGTGGTAGTTGGTAAAATTTAGCGTGAATTATAGAATCCCATAAAGTTACTACCACGCTTCAGGTCTCTGTTCACCACCGTGCAGTGGCTGCATTGTTGTATAGTTGCGGGCTGGTAGCTACTACCGATGGCAATACTAGTTGGTAGTTGTAATAGTAACGTGGTTCGTTTTATGCTTGGTAGATGGTAGGCGACTATTTGCCCAGCTATAATGTGTCCGCTGAATTGTTCGTGGGAGTTTGTGTATTATAGGGAAGAATTGCCGAAGGGGAGTAGGTAGATTTCACGGGGTGAAACCGAACACGATTTCATAGCAGTGCGTCAGGCAAAGTAAGCCTACGATAATTAGATCGACCAATCACGGTGCCAAAGAGTTTGACGCCCTTCCGTGTCCCGTGGCGTCATCGACTTAAGCCTGATTACGAAGGACGTTCCTATATATTACCGGAGGAGCTGTCAGTTTTGCAGCAAGCACTGCCAGCCCTTCGTTTCTCTGTGCGTGCTGAAGTTTATTAACCCTCGTAGAAAGTTTTGACGAGTAAATTACTATCGATCTTATACTCGCTCTTCCCCGAAATCAAGAGATGCCCAGAGTCTCACTTATGTCAATGTTGTTACTCACGAATTTCTTAAATTTTTTTGTATTATTCCAGAATTTATTGTAGAGCCAAATTTAATCATTCTCAATCCTTTACCACGTCGAGAAAGAATACGTTCGATTATTTGTTAAATTAAATATATTACACCACTGACAAAAATATCGATCATGGTCATACCAGTCGATAATTATTTGGATAAAAGCATCAGTTGGATTAATCGCTTTCAGTTAATTGGAATATTTTGGTAACGGACTTTTCAAATGAGTTGTAATTTTACTTTTTGTTTTGTCTAGATTCGTTTGAATTGCATTAATGCTGAATTTGTAAAAGGTTTATAACATCAAAAGCGAAAAATATCAACGTTTTAATATATTTTTGTTAATACAAAAATGAAAAGAATTTTTCAGAATCAGTATTAGTATTACACTGTGATTTAATATGAGATATTGTCTCATTGTCAATAACTTTTTTTTACACTGTGCAAAAAAAAAAAAAAAAAACAAATAAATAAATAAATAAAAAAACAAGAAAAAAATCTGTGATGTAGAATTAATTGAAAACCGTCAGACAGTGAGATTTGAAAGTTTCGACGTAATTGTGCCTCGTCTAGACTTCTGATTTATTCACTGAATCAAAATTTACTCTCCCAGAAGTTGTAGTATAACAACAATGCGAAGGACTAGTACGCAGGTTGGCACCCTTGTGGTTTTGACGAACTCTACTCGGGGTATTTCACGGAGCTTTGATTTACTGCCATGAAAACTTTGCCATTAACGTAAATCAGTGTTAATAGTTGATTAAACCGCGCGATTTAATTAAGAGATTAATTTATCAGCTGTTCATATTATAACGCTTCTGATATTCCTCTATAGAGACATTAACTCGCATGATATTTCACTCTTTGTATTTCGCCAAACGGTTCATAGCTCTAAAATGTTTATAGTAACAAAATAAACCGTTCGAAAGATCCGATGGGAAAAGTCACGCGCCTGATGGATTAATTTCTAAACGGTTTTCCGCCTCTTTGGCCATGCAGCTCCCCATTGTAAGCACCAACTAACCCCGTACAGTTCCCATTTCAAATTAAAAAGACATTCGCGAAGCTTTTATAGTGTATAGGAGTATCAGATGGCGAATTAACAGGCGCTACCCCCTACAGAGGCGATCAACTTCTAATCCCTGTGGGCAAAACTGCTACGCGTGTCCATATATCTTCGCAATCATTCCGTCCGATTAAACGAAATCTCGAGAGGTTTAAACTTTCCAGGGAGTTAAGGAGCTGTTAAAATTGTCGAGGAGGGACAGCCTCGGTTTGTCTACAGCTCGATGAACACTAATATAAATGCAAATCAACTATAACGTTCTGAAAATGTTTCGAAACTTTAATCTATCTTACTCAGTCTATTTGTATATATTTTGGTATTACTCTTCTGCTAAGACGTTGTTAGGTCTGGAAAGATGTAAGACGTTTGATTAGTTTGTTGGTTCACTAGAAATCTTAATCTACTCGGTATAATAAAATACTAGATCAGGGAAGTTTACGTGGTAATGAAAATGTACGTGTACGAAGGGTTAAGGAGGTCTGTATGAATCCAACGATAAATTCAACATACTTGACGAATTTGACAAGGGTGAGTAGCGAAAAGTTAGAAAATAGGTATACCAAAGTACCACGCGTTATGTCAGTCGTAGAATAAGAGTGAAGAATATAATAAAACAACAAGAATCTACAACCGACTTAGGTTTGTCTAACACAAGACGAGGCGAGCCGGTGGAGTCAAGTAAAGAAAAGTATATGGCAAGATGAGAAAGTAGTGTTTGTAGGCGGAAATATCTTGGCGGTGAAAAGGGCAAAGCCAGAGGAAGATGTGCTATGCTAGTCTTTGGAATTGTCTTTCACAATAAGAGGCTTGTCGGGTTAAAAAGAAAAGTTTCTCGGTTAGGGCTGAAATTGTACCAGCCATGCCGACTCCTACCCCTATTTTATTTTTTCTTTCTATTCCCATACCCGCTCCAGTTTCACCGTCTTGTCTGCCTTTTCCCTACTCTTTCTTTCTCTACCCATTCTGCAACTTTGCCGTTTCTCTTCTTCCCTCGGTTACCAACCGTCGTTTCCTCCCTTCAAGCTCCTTAGTTTGTATAAACAAGCAGGTTTCAGGCCACATCGAGACGAGGTATGTTGCAAATCTGCATCAGAGACTCATTTTACAAGATCTAGAAATTACAGATAGCTTGTTTCTGTTATTGCGTAAAGTTTCTATAAAGCCGGATACACGTGGGGAGGCTTATTAACTCGGAAATTAACATTTAGTACTTATTCTTCTTCTCTCTCACGCAGATATAATCATCTCAACGTGTTCGACGCCTACGCGAAAGATGATTAGTCGATTTATTCAAGGTCCAATGTTTGGGTTAACCCTTAACGACAGATCATAACGACGCGTGTTTGCAAATACGTTTATAGAATGAGTAAAATACGCGACCAATGATCACGCAGGGATCTGCTATGCAGGATGTAGAGACATTTGCTGGGTTTCTTAGTGTTTCTTGGCGCTTGCAAGCACCTGCGGCAAATCAACCCTTGCAAGAAGACCCTACCTAAGGTCTCTGCGGTCATCCAGTACCATAAATAAGACCGTGTTCTTTGCCACGTATACCTAAAACACAGAACCCATGCCAGCTGCGGCGAAATTCTCAAGTCCCATTTACGATCCGAACCTCACGAGTACTTTTGAACAATAAGGGGGGGTGTTAGTAGACCCGAAATCTCGGGCAGACTTTCACCGATCAATTCAGAAAATTATCGTTATACGAGGACGTGGATTTGTCACCGCGATAAACACGGAGGGGAGGAGAGAGAAAAAGAGGGAAAAAAAAAAGAAATAAAACAAATGGAAAATATTTTTTCCCGTAATGATTTACGCACCGAGGCACAGAAGGGATACGAAACGAGGTGAATGAGTGAGACGCCAAGATAGAAAGAGTGGGAGAGAGAGAAAAAACCCTCAAAGAGGGGCTTCCCCAATTTATCTCAGTTTATTTCCGTTATTCGATTGTTTTGCTCCAACGGCAGGAAATTCCATTTCCTAATCCCGGTTCGCACGTACCCACTCACACCTATGAGATATTTTCCTAAGAAAATCTGCCAAATATCCTTTTGGCCCTTTTGTTTTACGGCCAATTTTAGTCTTTATTATCTCCACTGTACTTATTGTCTTGTCTTTGTTACGTGACTCCATTTTAATTTCTGTTTCCACGGTTATATTTCACAACCAAGTTGGTTGGTGCTCGTCTGTATCGTTACGAGAGTCGTATAACGTAGTCCAATAAAAGAAAGAAAAAAAAAAATAAAAAATTTCCTATAAACCGGCACATACGTATACATACACGTAATACGTGTACATACAAACTTGTTCCCTCAAAGTGGCGTGGGATTAAGGAAATGTCATTTCGCGCCAAATTTAGGAACCACCCCGTGGAAATTGTATTTTCTCGTGCTATGAGGCGCTCCCAGAAATTCTCAATCCTTGAAGAAAATCGAATCCTGGACTATATCCTTGAGCGTAGCGATAAAATATTTCGACAATGATAATCATCAAGTTTTATTCATTTATTTATACATACATATATATATATATATATATATATATATATATATATATATATATATATATATATATATATATGTATATATATTTTTTTTTTCGTTTCTCAGAGAAAAACCTTACGATACGTTTGTCGAAATTCTCGAGCTCGAACGTGAACTCATACATCGAGGGTGAATCTGTCCTACATTTTAAAAATAATTACCACCCTTGTATTTCGTGGGTAAAGCGAGCGGTTTCTGTTTTGCAAATTTGCAGCAATAAATCCGACTGCATATATATTTAACGAAACGGACAATATTTTCACTCGGGTCGTCGAAATGGGCGTCGCGTTGGTCGTGTGCGATGCCCAACGTTGGAGCCGGGGTAAACTGGGTCCAGGGTGACACCTGGCCAAGCGATACGTTAGCGTGTCAAAAATCGCACGCGCCATGGAATATAATTGATGAACCCTTTGGTAATTAATAGGGCGCGGCTCTCTCGCGCAACAGCGACCGATTTAAAACTGACTGCCAGTTGGAGCGAAGTATGCGGCAGGGTGGTTCACCCTGTTCCACCTTTTAACCCCCTGAAACCTCACCTTTCCCTGCTTTTGCCTTCTAGCTAATTGATACGTAGCCATTAATTATTACGTCATTTCCGTCGAGGTGTGTTGCGGCGCGCGCGCGCGCTATCGCACGTGCTACTGACACTCATGAAACGCGTTGAATTCCATTTGTGATAATTGTTCATAATCAAATTTATTCTTTTAATACCTGCTCACTGTGTATTATACAAAGTTGATTAAACTTTTATAAGGGCTCTAATGTCCACAAAACAGAAAAAGAAAAAAACGAAAAAGAACAATTGTCTAGTACATAATTTTTGAGGTATAAATTAGTAGCGTTTGTCAAAATATTCTGATGATCATTATTCCTTGAATATTATTTTTCTTTCTCTCTTATCCCTTGCAGTTAAAAATTGCTTGTTAATGTCTCTAGTACTGTTCATTCCTCTTAGTTATCATAGATTTAGAAAAATTTGGTTGGAAAAAAAGAAAGAAAGAAATAAAAAAGAGCATTACGCTCTTGGACAAAGTCCACTTAGGGCGAAGAGTCGGAAAGAGGATAGGGGACAGAGCTTTTGGTACTTTATAACTGATTTTCTAAGTCTTTCGTAAGGCATAACCAACCTAGTAGATTACAGGCGATTACCAACATTCAACGACGAGCATGGCAGGACCGCGACGCGACGCCCTTAGCCGACAAAGTCGGTATTTAGCATCCTCTAATTAAGCGACGGTCCATCTGCATACGAATGCTAGCTAAGTGGTCCCTACCTAACTGGATCCACCATAACCCAGGCTTTCTCGAAGTCACCCTACCACCTCAACTTCCAAGCAGTCATTGGTAGACTGTTCACAACTCGGAACTCACTTGTTGAACTTTGAACTTCTCTTTGCAATCAAGAAAATGACACTATGCATTGGTGGTATCTAGTCTGTTGACGATATTGTTATAAAAGTCGAAATGTTGATGGATGGATTTCAAAAATGGGTAATGAACTGACCTTTTTGAATATTTTATAATTTTAGCTTATTATTATTTCGATAATACATTCATTCTTCATAAAATTCTAGATGAGAATATCTCGCACCCGACACGAGGAAGTATAGGGTTTAGGGGCGAGCAAGAGCAAGGGAGAGGCACAAATCCAACATGATTAAATATTGATTCGAAATCAGTTCGTATTGCCTTGCTAAGGGGCTTAGGAGATTTCTCCTCATTTTATTTTCTTCCTATAACCCGGCAACTTTTCCATTTCGATTTCCATGACCAGGAAATCTATACCGCACAGTATTATTCGCATTATTATAATATATATGTAGATTTTTTTTTATATCATAGTTATAAAAGATAGCAAAATACGTATATATGTATACCTAGGTACAATATGTGTGAGTATTGAATGTCCAATGATCGTATATATATTCTTTCGTAATTCTTGTTCAGTTAAATAATGTGTTTCATCACTTTGTCAATACTTACAGCAAGGAAATCCACTATATACTTTCTCGGGATATTGCGATAGTAATCAGTTTTGAAGGTGCTACGAAGCGAGATGATTCGATTATTTATAATCTTTTATTTCTTGCCTTCCATTTCCTTCTTTCCTTCCGCCAACGTCAACGACAATCACAATTCACTACCTTCCGACACATCTATCGTGTGTAAAGAAAATTTATTTAAAAAACCAATCTCGCTCACATTTATAAAGCTAATGCTTCTCTAGGATCGCAATTTCCCGAAAGTAACCTCGTCTCCAGTCAGTCAGGTAACTATTTCTTCTCGAATTTTCTTCACCTTGATATATATCTCGAGCCTCTGCAGTCACGTCGAGCAACTCAGCTATCGTAGTAAATACAAAAATCTTAAATCAACTATAATAATAAAATCACAAATCATTCAAAATTGAACCCAATGAAGAATAGCTGCTGGCAAATAGCCAAAATGAGTCTTTCTCAGGGTGTGACTTAACTTTCTCTCGTCTGGGTCGGGCACGAATAGAACAGTCCTGAAGATTTAAGGTTATTTGAATCTGCAGGTTGGCGTTGTTCACGTTGCGTGCTTTTGCACGGTAACAGACAGGCCTTATATTAGATCCCGGTCATGGGACGGTCCACGGATCAGCTCAATTGGGAACCGTATTAATACCAATATTACCTGGAACGTGATAAGCATGGTATCAGTTTGAGGCAGCTGGTAATCGACCAGGCAACCCCTCGAGGGTGGCAGTAAACGATACGGCGGGGGTAGATGCCCGATATACCTGTTGGCCGGGACGAGGCCTCGACTGTTCGGTTCGAGATCTGATAATAATAATTACCTTTGTCTCGGTAGGCATTATTGCTCGTCTTTGCATGCCCGTAGTATATCGGATCCCTCGTCCTCGACATCCCGTAACATCCCTTGCCCGGGGTCCACAGATACCGAGTAAAATGTACGGGTTAACGAATTAACGTATCAGAGGTAAAGTTTTCCCAGAGGTAGAGGAGATCCGCAAAGCGTTACACCGCGCCGCCAGCTGCATGAGGTGGAACCTCATCTGTGGGAAATTTGAAAACCGGGACCACGCCTGCAAGGATGTATTCTGCTAGCTAAGGACTTTGCTTCGGTCTACCAGTTATGTACCGCCTGCGACTCTCGTCGTACATCTAATCTCAATTATTAATTAAATCTAGCACATGAAGCTGTTTCAGCTACAGCCTCGACAATATACAGCCAGAATCCTGATCATAAATTAGTGGATAGTGCCTACCCGTAAACGCGTAATTACACTAGCAAGCATTCACGCGCACGTAGGTACATACATACGAATGTGCGAAACACGTTGGTAAAGAATTTTACTGAACTGACTGATACTGTGTTTAGCTTTGTGGAGCAAAGTCGAGGTTCTGTATGCGTGTATGTGTGGGAGTTATATCTTTATAGACGATCGGGTGTTCTGTATTGGAGTAATATTTTTTCATCTAACGATTCCATGTGGAATGGCTGACCCAATGCGACCGAACGAGACATTGAAACTCCCTGTTGCATATATGGATTGAAAAAGTACCTACACTGCTACTAGTGGCACTGGGGGTTCGTTGAATAGCAATTCAAATATTGGTAATTTTTTCGAACACGCGCCAACGCGATTTCCGCTCGGTATTCGCTCATTGATTACATGCAGCGTTTCATTTGCCAACCCCTTTCATATCCACGTTTCAAACAGATCCTCTCATACTTTCTCATAGTTCAAACTGTAATGACGTGTATTGACGTATCTGCAGGCTTTACGCGCCTTTACACTGCATGCGATTTCATTTTTATCAAAACGTTTTTGCGATTCAGATGTCTCAAGAGCCGACAGCCTCATTTCTTCACAGAATACGTCAGCTTGACTACAGCTGGCGAATCTCGCTCATCAATTTTCATACCAAATCTTCAGACAAGTATATTTATATGTATAAGTTTCTGGATTATCTAGTGGTGATAAATTTTGAGTAAAATTTTATTTCTTTTGATCGGTCTCACGAAGAATTTGGGCGTTCAGTCTATTTTTTGTTTCATTTTTTTTATTTTATACTAGCTGCTCGCGAGCTTTAGTATCAGTGGTTAGTCTGACGAGCTGTCCAGTCGTTAGGGGAGATGTAATTAAAAGATAGGTCAGACAAGCGAGCGTCCTCTAATCGCCTGGATAAATGTAGAGATGACGCGACGCGGTTATACGTACTGCCTGTAATTTGCCATCCACGTATGCAAATCCGTTCCCGAGAATGCAGTAAGCCTACCAAAGCCCTCAAATGCCCTCAGCCTAACGTTACGCGACCAATCCGTGTCGTAATTAATAAGACTTGTTATCACAGCCCTAATTGTGTTGGCCGCAACCTGTGCATCCATACTTTGACAAGTAGCACGTATTACAACCCTCATCATTATCATTTCAAAGATAATAAAACAAAAAAAAATCGTGTAAAGATTCTCGAAAATGATCAGAGTCAAAAGTGGTCAAATTGAAAAAGAATCAACATTCTTTTTCCTGAATACTGAGTCTTTAATATTTGAGAAAAATAAGATTACCAATACAGCGCTTTAAATTCGGCTGTAATCGAACCGAACTAACGGCTCTGAATTCTGGCTAAGCGAGACGAGGCGTATTGGTGAAAATAAACGAGGCATCGTGTACATCGGCATCGCCCTCGCCCTCATCCCCGTCGTTGTACGACCGCGCGGCGCGTTGGGTGGCTATTACAATTAGTCACCATTATGGTAGGATGGGCAGAGCTCTGCCACGGACGGGGGGGGTAGAATCTGGTGGGTGAACGGCGGGAGTCTATCATTGCTGACCAGCCGGCTCAACCGGACCGAACCGAACTGAACCGAGCTGAACCGTTCCATCGTTGGAACCAGGAAGGGAACCAGAGCGGAGGCAACGGGGGAGAAGCTAGTTCCACCAGGACGCATCGTAATTACAAACATTCATTTCACACTGAAAGCCGACCATCGCGTCAACCGAACGAGCCAGGGCGATCTAGAGTGCGCCATGTCAGGGAGGCGAATTTTTTTTTTTTTTTTTTCTTCGATTTATTTATTTATTATTTAGTTTTTTTGATTTATTTTTTGTTCTCTACTCCCTTTCGTATTTATTTTTGGAAACTCGTTAGCCGAGGAAACGTAGCGAAAGAATCTGTTAAAAAACTGTAACGCCTCTCACGACGTGCGGATTAGTTTACGAAAAGATGCAACTGCAGATATAACGGTGGGAGTTAAAACAGGGTGGTGGTTGAGTAAGTCCAGGATGCTCCGAGAAAAGGACACCCTCTTGGATTTCTTATTTTCCCTCGTTAACCAACGAATGCTGCTGCAGTTTTCGTATAACGAGGTCCTAAGAGGGCCTAACGTAGACGTTGACTCTACTCCGCTTACCCCTGAGCAGCATCATCCCCTTAATCAGGCCCTGCTTACTCGGCAAGAGCTCCCGTATTACAGCATAACTTTTTATGCGCGGTTTCGATTTGGCACGCCTCGAGTCTTACGTTTAATGGCTACGAGCGATCTTGAGGTACCTCCAAACAGCCCGGACTTTACTAGTACGTCGCTTTAACGTTCACGTAATTATGTCAAGCAGATAACCACCGTTAACGACCTGCTAAAATACCAAAAATAAAAAAATAGAAATAAAATACACACACACATACATGATGCCGCATTTTATATGACGATACACCAATCGTTGTTTCAAGAGGTCTACGATACTGATTATAGATTAAATACCAGTTGCAATAGCGATAGTAATCCTGATGACAAAGATTACAGTTGAACACTACGAAACAGAAGTAAATTCCATTTTTTTGAGATCTCTCTAGTTAGCTTGAGGTGGAATTTTTTTCTCTAGTTATTCGCAAATTTTCATGAGTACGATTTGGAAATAAGTTCAGCGATGAATCCTACGTACTTCTTCTTTCTGATAATAATTTTTCACTCAATCAATACTAGAGAATTTCCATCAAGAAGTATCGAACTGATTTGCCTGCGGGTAGTTACCGAATTGTACGCCATATAGTAGGTAAGTACGATGGATTGAGAAATCCATTTCGTAGATAGAGTCGAGTGACGATATTCTGTACAGTTTAAGGAGTGACGATCAACCCTCTCTTCACGATAGAGAAGAATTGTGAAAAATCGTTATGTGTAGACGGATACCGATAGAGAAACAGGAAGTCCTCTCACCCACAAAAATTGTAGAAAACCAATATGCGGTGGATGGGTCGTGGCGGCACGTGGATTGAGTTTGCGGTCTGGTGCAGGACTGGATGGTTAATTTCACACTCCCATGATTATATAGACGAAATGGAGGGCATTTATATGCGGCCGCGTGGAGGGCCGACCAGCGAGAATGTCTGATTGGGTCCGATATTCAACGAATATAAAACTCGACTATACGGATCCCAACTCACCTCACCCTTCCTGCACTTTTCTATCCTCTTTTTCTTCACAAAGGTATACGTGTGTGTGCGTGTAGGTGTGTAGGTGTGGGTCACGAGAGAGAGAGCGTGTGTCTAAAGTACGTATTTGCGAGTCATACCAATGTAGGTACTGATCCCAATAGATCTATGGTATATGGGGTTCAGGTATGTATCTGAACAAATGGGTATAGGACCGTTGAATATGTGGGGGGGGGGGGGGGGGGGGGTCGGGTACCTACCTATAGGTCGTAATGTCTCCAGGAGCCGAATAGAAACGTTCGATCGTTCGAAAGATTGCCTCGTTCTTTACTTTTGAAGGCTGTTTTCTTTCCATGCGAAAGCAGTCGAGCCGAGACTTGCTTGGTTGATCGGCGACTGTCTCGAGGAGCACTAGGAGAAGTCTTTGCTCGTTGGTCTTTGGTCTGGACCTAGACCCAGGTCGATGGTTGGGGACATTTTTGAAGAGGGATACTTATAAAATGCGTCTAGGAGAATTGGAGAGAAACGGACAGCGAGAGAGAGAAAGAGAGAAAGAGGGAGGGAGGGAGGGAGTGGAAAAGAGGATATAGTCCTTGGCATTAACGACATAGCAACGCCACGGTAATATCCTGGTAATACACGTACCAACGGAATAATAATAGTTCCAGCAGGTAGGTTTACTCCTAGTGCGAATTGTTACCATAAATATTTTGCGGCTTTATCGTGGTTCGTGTTTCTCAACGGTAGTAATATTTCCTGAAACCCGTTACACTTACCAGAATAGAGAGTCGCCCACGGTAACTACCCGGTTAACGCAGTGCGGCGTCGCGGCGTCGGTGCGGCAGCGGAGGCAGAAGCGTTGGAGAGCGACCCTGCAAAGGTTATAAAAATTCAATTAACTCCGCAGTTTTAATTAATTCCGTATTTATATGGCACGATAAACAGAAACGGCCCCAGTTTGTTTAATCCCCGGTACGCGCTATCTCTACGTCCATTTCACTTTTTTTTATTTTTTTTTTTCATGTTTCACGTTTCACGTTTCACGTTTCACTCTTTCCTCTTATTTTTGGTTTTTTTCTTCAAATTTTCACTCCACCTTTCGAAATCCTTGTAAACAAATTCAATTCCCATTCACGTAGGTATATAGCTGAAATTATATCAAGGTCGATAATAAAGTTATCGTATCTTAAATCCCGCATACTATAAAGAATAAACGAAAAGAAATAACGATAAGAATAAAAAAAGTCAAACTAATTTCCAGCTAGACCTTTCTCTTTTTTTTTTTCTCTCACTCTTCACTGTCTCCTTGGTTATCAGGAAATCGTGGGTGCAGATTAGCGTGTCTGGGTCCCGGCCGGGGCTATCGATTTCAATATCCATTCGATAAATATTCCTCTGGATAAAGTCAATCCAAGTTCTTCTCTATACTTACCCTGGCAATCTTGAATCTATATATTTATATAGGTATACATAGATATGTATATATAACGGTATATAGTAGATGGTAGGCAGCCTTGCGCACATGATTCGAGATACACGACCCCCCTACAGGCGAACGACGGCCGAAGCACCCTGGCTTTAGATAATATCCTCTCTCTAACCCGAGGTACGGGCCATCTACCTCCGCAACTTCCTCTATACCTCTCCTTGGCCAAAGGATATTTTGAATCGTAAGTTTTCACATATTTTAAGGGCTCTTGCCTATGTGCCATCTTTCACGGAAGTCTATCGGAGAACCCGGCTACACTTTTATTCAATCACTTTTATATTTTACCAATAAAGATATACCACGTATGTTATCGTTGGCCAATCGTTTACCTCCAGCTTACGGTAATAGAAATATCATATTCATTTTTCATTCTTCGTAATAGATCTCAGTCGAATCTTCACGTAGGAACTGTTTCAAAAGGCGTTTCACCTACATATACGTATTTCATTAATCTTTCTACAAACGAGATTCGTGAAAGGTAAATGTTTAGCTGCAATTTAAAAAATTTTTTTTTTTGTTTTGTTTTTCTTCAAATAATCGAAAAATCGTGGGATTTCATCGTTTGGATTATTCTGAAACACTATTTGGAAAGTGCGTAGCAGACACGCGTACGCGTTCTGATGATGCTGTGCGGGTCGCATGATCGGAGGGTGTCTCGCACGGCTACGTTCAGCTGAATCAGCACTTCTATTTCCCCGCTGTGTATTCTATGTGGACGTAGTATACGTGTACAGGGTACGTCAAAAAGATGTTTACATTGATGGCTCCGTCTTTAGTTGATCACATATGTAGGTATTTCATGATTTTCCAGAATTTAATTCCAATCCATGAAACTATGAACATTAATTGTAAACCGGGACAAAGTCACGGATTTTATCGATAGTGATTAATCGGGAAAAGGAAATTGAAATCAATTAATTAAAATCTGATATGAATGGTATTTGAACATCTAGTGGTATAACAGTAAGTGTTCATGGATTTCGTTTTGTCATTGGTAAAAACTTTTATGTTCTTTCGTCGAACAACTTCTGTAGTTACAGTGTACAGGAACTTCAGATGGGAATAAGTAATTGGAAGTTGTAAGTTTCGTAAAGTTTTGGTAAGTTTTTGGTTTACCGAGAGGTAAAGAGTTCGTAGAAACCGGAGTTTCGGATCGTTTCTAATATTAATAAGTATAAAGAAAGGTTGGCTGATCAGAGAAGCGGGCAGTGGCGAACCACATCAGAGGAACCACTATCTATCTAAGCTATTAGCATAATTACAATACTTTCCTCTGCAATGCATCTCCGTATTTATTTTAAGCTCTTTGATATTCGTGATGGGATTGCAAACCGAACCCATTACGCTGATGCTGCGTTAAAAGCTAATATAAACCGGAGTTTGAACGCAGATAATACCCGTGGTAGCCATATCCTATAATGCAGAGAATTGATTAATTGGATTCGGTGAACCATTGACTCTGTAACTGTTATCTGTATATCTTTTTTTTTTTTTTTTTCATTTTATTCCGTTCATACTTCATCTTCGCTTTACCATAAATATATGAAAAACAAGAATCTGATTAAACGAAAAAAGTAATGACCTTCAAACAAATCCAATGTTTCAACCTCCTTCTTATTTTCATAAATATTTTCACTTGTCAGATTTTTCTGTCTCGTTCACTTTTCGTATCCGACTAATTCGCCTCGTTCCAGAAAGGGGTGGAGATATACCGAGAGGAAGAATTCGTTGAATTTTCAAACGAAAATTAAATCGACATTGGTGACGGAGTTATCTTGTCACCTCTAACGAAGTAGATATTAGTCAGGCTGACAAAGAGATGTGATTTCCTAGGCAAATGACGCCAATCGTATTGTAGAGTAAACGCACCGCAACCCCAACAATCGTACCTGTGTGAGTTAGTGTCGTTGTACTAGGGGGAGATTGCACCCATTTTATTCAACTCTCCTTCTCTTCGTAACACTCCGAAGCCCTTCGATTAGAGTTTTCGTCAACGTCACCAGAGCGCTTCTAGAATGTAAATATCCAACTGCAAAAATTTTACGGTCAACCACGTACCATTAATTATCAAAATCGTACCATATATTCTCATTCATAGATTGAATCTATGTACCCATATTTCATTTACCAATTGTGAAGTATAAACGACATCCTGGTAAATATTCGCTGTACCATATTTCATACCGATCTTATTTTGATTTTGATGTATAGATAATAAGAGTCCGTTTTGTCTGAATTACAGTTGCTTAAGTGAGAGGGTGAAATCTGCCGTTACAAAAGTAATAATTAGCATAATTTTTTAAACTTACGTGTAAAGGGGTGATTAATCTCGAGCCCGGACGTAATTAAGTGTCGCACTAATTAGCGAAATATTAATCTGTTTCAGCGGTGTAATTAATTACTTATTTTACTGGCAGACCCCGGGCCTTGAAAATTGTCATTTTCCCCGTGTCAGAGGTAGATTAAATAAAAGCGAAATAAATTGCACCGTTATTTATTTCCATTTCATTTCGGGCACCAAAGTAGTGATTTCGATTTTTTTTTTAACGCTCTCGGCTGGTTGGCGCAGTTTGATGAAACAACTCGGTACCTCGTACTACACAGGGTTGCGTCGGGTCCATAAAACCCCAAGTAATTTATGCCTCGTCCATGCTGTAAATAACTGCTGAACCTCTCTCCCCTGCCAGTGCTCATCCCCTCACTAACACCTGGACCATGTTTTCCTCTAAATCCACGATCAAGAGACTCAAAAAATAACCCGGTCTCAACGTATTTCTAGATTTTGTAATCAGTCTATCAAAAAAAAAAAAAAAAGTGAAAACAGAGTTTTAACAAAGAAATAACATAAAAAATCCAAAAACCCCCACTTGAGACAGCAAAACGTAGAGTTGATGATAGTCAGTCGATACCTACTACCGCGTTCTGGGATAAAAAGTCATTCCAGTACAACTGGCAGACTGCATTTACACCGATCGAATACTTTCCTTCGTATTATCTTTGCAATGCAGCACAACCGAACGCCTGAAACAGAGCAACACTCGGTGAGCCGATGTAAGCCTGTACCCAGTTTTTGTGCTTCTAACAGGAGCTTGGTATGATTATATTTATACCTATCGCATGTATAAGAGCGTGTTGAGTGCGGCTTGTAAATTTTATACGGCATCTAAAATTTTTATTAATACTCGCGGCCCGTGCCAGACAAACGACCAAAGGGTGGTTGGTTCATGATGCAGTAAATAAAAATACATCAATTTTCTATGGGACCTTACTTTTCCATGATATATAAATAAAGCTTAAAACATTACAGGCGCCTTACAATAGCATACAAAATGTTCATTACTATATATTATATAAACAAATTTTCACCCTCATTATTATATTTTATCCACACTTAGTTCGACTTCAGTTAAACAACGTAAAAAAATGTCATTGATATAAAGATAGAGCTCCTATCTCATTAGCATTTGAGGCGTTAGATCAGACCATCATATCGAGTGTTATCAGGAGTGTGGAACGTGGAAGACGTTCTCTAGGTGTCCTTTGGGTACCTGCAGGTCATTCGTGCACGACTACTTGAGAGAAGTGGAGTGTTTCTACGTATGTTCGCCTATGTCAAGGCACGGCTTAACCATCACCAGCACCATCTACGTAGCATCCGGGTGGCAACTACCTCGTAACCCGTCTAACCGAGGACCAACCTACTCCAGCTAGTCCGCCCTACAACCACCTAGCGGTTAGCCTCGCGGTAGACGGCCTCTTCATCAAGGATCACACGTGTGCCCAGCCAACCATCCACCCGCTTCCTATCATCCTCCCTTCCTCATCCTTGTCCTATGTCTCTGGTTCTTCATACCCGTTGGTGTTAGTTGCCACCGTGTTCCAGCACTGTGGGATACAGCAAGTACCTGGACGATGCACTATGTTTACGAGGAGTTGAGGAATGGAATACGCGAGAGGGCACGCACTACAAGGGATAAGCTGTCGGTTAGTGGTCTTGGAGGGGTAGATTGCCGCGGTGGTCGACTGGGTAATGCTGTTCCCTTGTTACAGACTGCTCTCGACCAGCGAGGGGTTTATCATGATCTCTACCAGCTATGGAGTATTGGTTATTATCCTGTGAATCAACTTCTTTTTGGTTTAGGTAAATTTCAAGAGAATAGTCTTCTTATATAAAAGCTTTAACTTGATTGAATAATTGTTAGAGATCGTTCATCAGCACTCGACCTTAAGAGAATGAGAATGATTTTTCTAAGTTACATTAAACATGTTTCGAAATTTAATAAAGATATCACTTTCGTTCTTCGTCGTGAGGTATAAGATTGAACATCTTTTTAACCGTCAAAGACATCCACGATCTGACTCCTCGGTCCTTCCATTTAGTTGTACTCACACGCGAGTAACGATCAACAGAAACATGTGTCACATAAGGAACTGATAGTGCATCATTACAGTGCCGTCTGCTCGAGGCACGCATCTTTTGCCAAAGACCAGACGACCGAACGTCTGCACTCGTGCATGTAGACGAAAGTGAGTTGCATAGTGGGAATCCACACGACAATTTGCCCCTACGTCTACATCTAACAGGGGCTGAATATATTCTATGAATTGACGTCAGTAGCAAAGTTCACGTTTCAATGGCTCCATTTAAACGGCCGTAGACCCTCGCGGACGCAAACATGAATCCTGCAGTCAGAATTTGACTCTCTATCATTGAATTGATCTCTCCAATGCAATGTGATGGCTAGCTCGGACGTAACGCCTGCAGAGGCTTATACAATTGGGTGATATTTTCTGTCAACAGAAAACTTGGGTACAGTGTAGCGTCATTCTCGTTACTGGAGTCTGTTTGAACGTGGTAAATGCGTTGTTAACGTATATGCAGTTATGTTACATCCTTGGACAATAGATTGGGTGAAAACTTTTGTTGAATGGCACGTGTTTCAATCAATGACGGAGAACTAAATACGAATATACTTTTGTCTCTTTATGTTAGATTGCAACAATAGCTAGTACCGTCTCTTTAAATGGAGTGCAATAGTTCGCCTAACTCACTGTTCCTGGCCCGGAGTCTCTCGAGCATTATCAAGTCGTTGGCAATCTTGGTTTCGCACCTGCGCCCAATCTTCGCACTACGTCTCTCTACCCTCAGCCTCTCCGCCACGCCGTACTCAAGAACTGTATCCTGCATCCTATAGGGTAGGTACTGCCAAACCACCGTGGAACGCATCTGAACGATCAGACAGCCACAAATGCTGACACCTAAACAAAGGACCCCGACGCAATCTGTATGCATGCCGTCTAAATTGCATGAAATTAATTTCTGTCCTTCACTTAGGTATCCAGAGTGCACGTGTGCGTGTATATATTTAAATAGATTTGTAGAAATTCACTACGAACCGGAGCTTATTGATATTCTCTCGGATCTCCGTAGCGAACTGATGACATATTTTTTGATTATTTTTTATCCAGCTATTTTCTAAGCTACGGTTGACAATCCTGGAGTAATCGACGCAAGAACAATAATCCGTTGGGTCTTCTGCTTGAAATTGACGCTCGAAGACGACCCACTTTGGCTGCCCTCGCGCATGATGGATGGCCTATTTGCCAGACCCTGGTGCTTGTACATAAATCAAACGTACTATATTACGGAGCTTTCTCGTGCTTCAGTTTCTTATATACACAGATGAAAGACCCTACGTTTATAGTTGTTGGATGTACGCGACAATCTCTAGGACGCGCGATGCTACTGGGCGACGATAGACACGAAGGGATTGAATATCAGAAGGGCATTGATTGCGAAGGGTTATAGACGAGGTGTGAGCTGACGAGGGTGATGCTTTCGGCGCCAGGGATTTCTCACCACCGTCAAGGGAAACCTGGTTGTCTGACTGCTTGCACCCTTCAATGCTTCTGTATTTGGTATTAATATCTCCCATGACACTCATTCTAAAAGTTTTACCCTCGCTTGTGTCATCATGCAAAACAAAGATCGTTCGAGTTCTTCTTTCAACCCTAACGTTTTTGTTTTTTGACGGTATGACGATTATTTTTATTTTTTTTTTTTTAAATACCATGAATAGTCTACGTCGCTTGCGTATAGGCGGGTGAGCACTCGTTTGTACAGATTTATCGTTTGCCTAACAAAATGCAGTTTATTTCGGAAATCATGATGACGTAGTAGACTAACTTTCTTTGAGAATAGCAAATCTATTGCAATAAAGGATTTGAAAAATATTTGCACAAAGTTTTCCTTCGATTAGGTATATGTATTATAAAAAATTGCCGTAGCCTATAGGGTCGAATTGATCATAAGAGAAGATTTTCGTATATTATACGTAGCTAGTACTACATAAGCAAACTTTGACAATTGGCTATTGGTAACGTCTTGGAATGAAAATACAATTGCCAAAAGTGATTGTCAAATATCGAGTATTAATTTACCTCTGGAGATTGTCTCAAGCATCGAAACGCGGTAAATCTCTTGAGTTCCGATATCAGGAATTCGATATTCGGATGGCGCAGTGATAATTAAACGTCCCATAAATTTGCTGGCCCCGATACGCCGACGTCAAGAGGCTGGAGGTGATCTCGGTATTCGCAGGCTAATCACGTACGGACGAAGAGTCAGGATAGGGCGGGTTTCTGGCCCAATTTCAATTGGTCTTTCTCTCTCCTCGGCTTTTCTGGCTGTTCACCTTCCCGCCGGCTATATATCCGCCAGCTAAAGATCCTGAATTTACGCCTTCTGCTCGAGGCCTCGTCGTACCGCGATCTCCGTTTAGCTTTCAAAAGTTAAAATAATATACGACATATTCAGTGATTAGATTGAAATTGATTAGTTAACCGCATCCCTCGCTTCCTGAATTCTAAATTCAATTATCTTTATTCGTATTCAATTTTCTACGTTACATACGTAATTACATATTATACACAGCGCAGCGTTTTCCACATTGAAAACGTCCGTGTCATGGAGTGAGACGAAGAGGTCTAGAATGATTAGTGCTTTCAGAGACGCCTGAAAATACATCTACCGAAAAAAAGAATAAAAATAAAATAAATAAAAAATTTAATTTAATAGACCCTCGTAATTGATGGTATCGGTGTTGTGGATGGAGGAGCTATTAAAATCACCGATAAGGTCTCTTATACGTACCTATCTACAGAAACAATCATTCTAACTACGCTATTTACTCTCAGCTTTCTCTCGGAAGCTCGTACTATAATTAAAATGATTACAATGATGGACCGATGTTTTAGTCTCTAAAAATATCGCGACATAAATCTTACAGCACAGAGGATAATCGAGAATTTAATATGCTTATAAAATCAGTGTTACAAAACCTTTCAGTCCAAGCTATGAACGGCTTGTTCTTTCTCCGTAATCTTATGTACATATAACGTTTGATTTGGGAACACAGAATCATAAAGGTAATATAAATATCGTATCCTAGTTTCGTGCCAATGGAATGGTGAATGATATTTTATCTCGGACCATTGAAACGGATTGTACCGTAGTTTTTATCCGACGTATAATACTGTCAGAAAAGTCGATCTATGCAAGCGAATTGGCAGTTTTCCAAGTTCCGTTAAGGAATAAGAAGGGTTGGTTGACTAGGGGGATGAAGATCTGAGGAATAGTTTGGAGTTCTGTCGATAGATGGTGGCTCGTCTGCAAAGCTCAGCCCGGGGCTGCTTACCGACCCGAGTCAGGACGACGGCTGCGACGCGAAGACCGGCCTTCTGGAAAATTTTCATATAAAAGATTCTTAGAGTTGCCTCAAGTTTTCCCTTGAATATTACTCAAACTATTCCCACTATGCCGAAGGAGAGATTTCCGGCCACAACTTTACCAAGGAATGCATTTTGAGATGATTGATTTCATTTTATCAGATGGTTCTTCAAAGGAATGTCTTCTATATACGTTTTCTTTATTTTTTTTAACTCATATTTACCTATATGTCGTTATCGCAAAGGAATGTAGATCATTATTAATGATCAATTGATCAAACAAATAATAAGACGTTCAATGTACTTATCGATATATTTCCGCAATGCACCTTCGCTGTATGCATAATAATGACACAGATGCGTTTTATTGTTCAGCAATTGTTACCTGTGAACATGACCTTATACAATTGAGTATAAATTACTCGTCCAACCTGCGGTCTGAAGTAGTAAGCTGGAATTTTCTATCGGAAAATGTACTGGAAGCTATTAATCCTTCTCGCCCTCGCGGGCTACTGCTCAGTCGTATCCCAATCGACTGCAACTGAATCGAAGAACACTGGTGAAACTGCATCACCAAGCGTTGATTACAGCGGGGTGGGTCCCAATTATTAAATATTTTACTTTGATCGTAGCTTAGATATGGCACGAACGTTTCTGGGGCACTAAAGATGATCTGTAAGCCCATAATCTGATACAAAAATTGTCCGTTTTTGTTTTTTTTTTTGTAGGATGAAGCAGAAAGTTCGTCACAAACTGCATCACCGAGCGATACTTCCAGCACAGTGAGTCCCAATTATTAAATATTTTACTTTGGATCGTAGCTTAAATATGGCACGAACGCTTCTGGGGCACTAAAGATGATCTGTAAGCTCATAATCTAATACAAAAATTGTACGTTTTTTTTTCTAGGATGAGGCAGAAAGTTCGTCACAAACTGCATCACCGAGCGATACTTCCAGCGCAGTGAGTCCCAATTATTAAATATTTTACTTTCGATCGTTACATTTTACGATACATTTGATCGTAGCTCAAATATGGCACGAACGCTTCCGGGGCACTAAAGATGATCTGTAAGCCCATAATCTGATACAACAATTGTTCGTTTCTTTTGTAGGATAGAGCAGAAGGTTCGTCACAAACTGCATCACCAAGCGATACTTCCAGCACAGTGAGTCCCAATTATTAAATATTTTACTTAGATCGTAGCCTATATGGCACGAACACTTCTAGGGCACTGAAGATGATCTGTAAGCTCATAATCTGATACAAAAATTGTCCGTTTTTTTTTTTTTTTGTAGGATGAAGCAGAAAGTTCGTCACAAACTGCATCACCGAGCGATACTTCCAGCACAGTGAGTCCCAATTATTAAATATTTTACTTTGGATCGTAGCTTAAATATGGCACGAACGCTTCTGGGGCACTAAAGATGATCTGTAAGCCCATAATCTGATACAAAAATTGTTCGCTTCTTTTGTAGGATGGGGCAGAAAGTTCGTCACAAACGGCATCACCGAGCGATACTTCCAGCACAGTGAGTCCCAATTATTAAATATTTTACTGAGATCGTAGCCTATATGGCACGAACACTTCTAGGGCACTGAAGATGATCTGTAAGCTCATAATTTGATACAAAATTTGTTCGTTTTTTTTTTTGTAGGATGGGGCAGAAAGTTCGTCACAAACGGCATCACCGAGCGATACTTCCAGCACAGTGAGTCCCAATTATTAAATATTTTACTTTGACCATAGTCTATATGGTGCGATTGCTTCAAGTGAACTAAAGATGATCTGTAAGCCCATAATCTGTCACAAAAATTATTCGTATCTTTTGTAGGATGAGGTCCAAACTTCGTTACCAGTTCCTCCTGTCCCACACCACAGGCACCCGCGACCAGGCCCAGGCCCGCGCCCGCGCCCTCCTCTTCCACCTAGGGCTAGAGGAATTACTATTTCTGACTTAATCAATGCTTTCAGTAATGGTATTCCCATACTTGGCCCTCGTCCTATCAATCGTGGTAGACCAGGTCTTCGTAGAATCCCTAGAAGTTCTGGGGACGAAGAAAGCCTTTCTGACGTCTCTGATGATTCAGATTTGGAACTCTCAAATGTAGACGAGCTTGTGCCAGAGGTCGCTGAGATTTCAGATTCCTCAGATACTGAAATCCCTGAAATCCAGTCCCCTGCTCTGCCTCCCAGGTCTAAAGGAATTACTGTTGCTGACTTAATCAATGCTTTCAACAATGGCATTGCCCCGCTTGGCCCTCGTCCTGTCAATCGTGGCAGACCAGGTCCTCGTAGAATTCCTAGAAGTTCTGGGGACCAAGAAGATCTTTCTGGTGCTTCTGATGATTCAGATTTGGAACTCTCAAATGTAGACGAGCTTGTGCCAGAGGTCTCCGAAATTTCGGATTCCTCAGATACTGAAATCCCTGAAACCCCGTCCCCCGCTCTGCCTCCCAGGTCTAAAGGAATTACTGTTGCTGACTTAATCAATGCTTTCAACAATGGCATTGCCCCGCTTGGCCCTCGTCCTGTCAATCGCGGTAGACCAAATCCTCGTAGAATTCCTAGAAGTTCTGAGGGCCGATTTGAGATAAATGCTGGCGGCAATTTTCATCTTAACGGTAACAGTCTACCAGGTTTTTCCGGTATCTCTGATATTTCAGATTTCCAACTCCCAAATGTAGACGAGCTTGTGCCAGAGATCCCTGAGATATCAGATCCCTCAGATGTTCAAATCCCCGAAATCCCAAATTTACCCAGACTCCCGATGATCCCTAGAATGCGAGCTGCTGTAAGTCAGGCTAGGAAAAACTTAGCGAATGAGATCGGCGCTGGACAAGACTTGCACAGTGGCATCCACGACGCTATTGAGATCGGACTCCGCAGCTCCAATCCGACCGCGGCCCTCAGAGGACTCGTCTCCACGATTTTAGAGGTCTATATGGAGTGCGCTCTTAACTGCCCTGTGCTCATCGTCGGTGGTTACGTTATGCGCGAGGGATTATTGTTGGCTGCCGATGTCCTCATAGCCATCGCTGACGTATCTGCACAAATTCAAGGTTTCTAATATAGACGTAATTGAATTTTTTCCCGTAATATTTTAACGTTATCAATGATTTTTCTTCACCATATTTATAAAAGAGCATAATTGCTCTGAGACATGTAGATTCTGAGTGCACAAATAAAGGTGTTTGCTATCCCGAAAATAAGCTCATCATCATTTTTGTATCTCCTTTAAAAACACGAAGGTAGTCAAGCCGGTTTACTTCTATCTGAGTACCTAACGATGCATGCAAGACTACCAGTGATGGAATCTTCAGATTTCTATTCTCAATATGTTTCCGCAATAAAACATACTCGCGCCCACACACAAGTCCCACGCGCTTCTGCTGATCGTAAAATGGTATAAGTAAAAGCTTTAAAAAAATACGCTGCTCTGGCGAATCATATTGAATGTTCGCTACAATCTGTCCTTCCATCATAAAATTGTCATCATGTACGCATAAAATATGAGTGTGCCTCTGCCGCGTGGCAATGCGGAGTGCCGCAAATCTATGGATATCTATATATGAAAGCATATATACGAGTAGGTATGTAAAGGTAATATTTTGGCTCACGCATGAGAATGTATGTATGTAGATATATACTATACATATACATCATATAAGGATATATCTAGGAATATATTTAAGAATATACATATGTACTCTGCCTATGTGGGTATATGGTCGCGATGGTACTCCAGTCGATGCCGCAGAGATGCCTGAACGCATATTTTTACCTTACCAGTCTGCTAAAATACATTTCCTAGGATGTGACGCTATAGGAGGCCTCCAGCTGCCTCTAGCTCCTAGGCGTGATATTCTACATGCGTAATGCTTGAGGAGAATTTCCATACATGAATTTCGCGTAGTCCCGACACTCGAAGTGTTATAGCACCGTGGAGGAAACGTTCTGGTGTTGTCATTGGGCTATGCGAATATTTCGTTTCCTTCTCGATTCATTTTCAATAAGTTTATAATTATTTTGGCAATGATTTTCAATCAAATAAAAAAACAGGAGAAGGATCGCGAGGTAACGCAGCAATGACTCTGCAAATTGCAGATTCAGTTGATAAAATTTTGTAACTTATTGTGTTTTCTTATTTCTCTTCATCTCCTTTTTTGCTTAACTTGGCTATAGGTGGCCTTGTTTATACCAAACGCTGGGTTTTTTGAGATCTAAGTGATTTTAGAGGATGCCCTGCTCATCTACTTCTCCCATGACAATTGTCTGCGGTAATTCGAGGCTTGATTGCATTTTCAACGCGTCATGGGTCGGGGTTTGATTGACCGACGCATTGACAGCGTTGTGGGACCTGTCACCGGTAACGTAACCAAATTTTCGACGATCAAATCCAACGTTACGATAATGCTTGTAAATTGGTAGAATTATGCACGTGACGTAGCGCAGTAGTGAGCACAGTCCTCGATTAGCATACGCGTTACGAAAAGTCAATTCTAATTCTCGTTTATTCGAAGGCATCACGTTTAGACCCATCCCATTATCCAGAGTTAGAAATTTCTTTCGTCGAGTTATTACTCCCGTAAAAATTTCCAGGTATTATAATTCACCTCGTATTTTCACACCTACAGGAGAGAGTAAAAGATCCAAATTTCTGTCCTGTAAAGAATCATATTCATTGATAATAAGTGGTCTGTATCTGTATGGGGATATTTAAACAGTCACAAAAGTCATCAGACGGAATAGCTAATTGCCTTCAAGTTCCACCTCTCGTTAGCGTCCCCGGCATGTTCATCACGCTCGCATCTACCCCATCCCAAACCACCCGACCCATCTACCTACCCGAGCAAAACCCTGCAGCAGTCTATAGATCTTCACCTTGGAACACCTTCATCAAGGGTCGGGAAAACCACCGTTACTCTACGGGCACATCGTCGTACCTATCAAGCACAGCCGCTTGGCTCGGTCAAAACAAAACCATGAAATTAGTTACTCGTTGAACACGAAAGACACGTTTACTTCTTTGAATGAAAGTCGTGGAAATGTCTGCCAGGTTATTATTCGCCACAAAGTGGGGAGCGAAGACTTCTCGTTAGGACAGATATAAGCTACTGAATAGAATGGCTGCGATGACTAGATACAGTTGACAGAAATATCTTATAAATTTCAAAAAATGTATAAACCGTGGTGAAAATTTCTATCTAAGGGTCTCATATAGTCATACGTATGTATCTATGTACCTGTACTAGTCAGCATTTCAAACTATCGTACACATCGCAAACTCAGTTCTTTAGAGACGTGGTTAGCTCGTGCGAACTTGTCGAGTTCGGTTTCTGTCTCTATTTATTTCATGTAGTTTAAGAAAAGAAGATAATCAGGAGCAACGAGCGAGTGATATAAACAGTGTAGCAAAGTAAGGCGGTAAGGTGGTAAAGTAACGGTTCCGTTCGGTGGTCCGTTTATCCGCCGTCTCTCCTAGTTAAGAGAAATCGGTGTAGGTGCGGATAATTAATTGGCATCGAACAACGCAAACAACATTAACTCGGGGATTAGCTCGTATACTTCGTGAGAAAGATGGGATTCCAAAGAGGGTAGTGAGCCCGAATTGGCCAGTGATACTTCCTCGCTTTCCTTTCTCCTTTTCTCTCCGCCACGTTTCTTTCCATCTCTCTTATCCTTCTCCCATGGGCTTTCCACGGCCACGAATCCCCAATCCCCAAACGATACTACATACAGTGATCTTCATTGCCCAGATTCGATTCCACAAATCCCACTAATCGGTAATTACGCTGCACGACTATACATCCAACAGTTCATTCGACCATTCAGCAGCTATCTCGACAATCAGATACGCCAAAACTGTAGCAATGCTTATCACGTTTATCAAAATCATAAAATATTTAAATTGCAGACTAAAATCGTATCAAGCCATGATTAAACCTCACATAGGTAAGATGCTGAAAGTCTGCAAGTCTGGAGAAAGCACATCTGGATCTCAATCAGAACGTTGCCACTAGCACATGTGTTCGCGTGGTGGCTTAATCAACAGGGGTGCAGCGCGTCTAGCCTTTACCTTTCATCATTCCGTCAACAATTCTTGTGGTAGTCGCTCAGTTTCTGTCATATAATCGAGAGTTTAAATCCGCCGTTATTAACGACGGTTACGGTATGGCTTTGTGAAATTAATTTTCAAATCGAGAAATTTGTATAAAATTCAAAATTTAAGGCTGATAATCGATTATTCAGTTTGACGCTCAAAACTGTATCATAATGAAATATCAGGGAAACTTACTCAAAATATCGTAAACTTGGCTCTCCAAGTGCCTTAAAAAAGAATCCAACAGTCGCGCCTAAGCTGTTAACAGCTATGTGAGAGTAAATGCAACGACGATGGGGTCTTAAGACGTTGCTACAGGCATTGCTCCGGAGTAACTTGGAAATAATCATCCCCTATCGTTGGGCTTCTGGTATTTGGAAACTCGTGGCCGGGTCTAACACCCTCGCAAAAGAACGCCAGGGGATTAGCTCTTGGAAAGTTGTAATAGGCCGATAAATCGTAATGGGATTTTCGCAAATCTAATTATCACGTCTTGTTCATGGGTAAAAACTATTCGGTTAGTAAAGCTGGATCGCCGTTTGCCGAAGGCCAATTTAAAATCTGACAACAAAGAAGACGCGCGCCTAGATCGAAGAGCTTAAAAGCAATCGAAAGCGTCTATATAGGTATATATAGGTATACCAAAATCCTGCAGCACTACGGTAAAGAGTTTCTTTTCTCTATTGACCGAGAACTTGGTCTTTACTCGCTATCTAAATTCACAGGGTTTAGAAGAAAATGAGGCAAGAAGAAATTATTATCTTCGAGAAAACGACTCGCCAAAAAAGTTTCCATTCTTCCATAAAACCCGCACCTTATTAGTTTTTATTCTTTTAGTTTGCTTTTATTGTAATTCTCATGGTTACGCTTTCCCCGCCATAGAAGCTGTATACCTACTTTGTATATCTATACGAAATTTCAAGTACTCGAGGTTATCTCTCTTTCTACCCTCTAGTCTAATCGAATATTGAGTACGAAACGTACGCTATAAGGGGACACAGCACTAGGCAGGTCTTGGAACTTTATCTCCATATGCTAATTCGGATTGACCCACGCAATAGTAGGAAATCTTAACTTGAACTGAACAACTGTCGGCAGGTAAGTACTGTTGTATGGTAGTATTATCGAGGTAGGCGTCGGACGGAATTCTCTTCTAGACGGTTGTCAGCGTCGCCATTGGCTTGGTCACCGCTACTTTACAACGTTTCGCTTTTGAATAATATATGGAGTACGCCTAGCCGCTCCCAAGAGTATCTTGTCCACGTGACTCGTTGCCTCGAGTGCAACGGCGACGTTCCATTTACATAGAGTGAACGAGCAAGTGTCTGTTGTCTCTCTGCGATCACCATCTCGTAAAGAGTTTTGTAGTATAAAAGGGATCTGAAAACACTGCCACATTTAACTCGAACGCACGTCCCGCTTTACGAGGGTGAAACTATAAACTGGTTTCCTATTTCTTTCTACTACGTAACGTTCCCATTATCTTCCAAAAATTGTTTCATTCTTTCTTATTATCGAGAGTTCAAGAATCAAAATCCAATATTTCGAGTTAATACCCGAAAGAGTGAAACGTGAATTTCTAGTAACTTCGAAGCTAGTCGAAATTCTAGTAAAAACTCGTTAGTTTTTTCGCGCGTTATCACATACCGTGCGAAGTTCACGTGGCCCGCTCGAAATTCGAAAATCATTTTATCTTACTCGGTGCGACCAGTGTCGAATTAAGTGAATGCAGTTTGTTTGCAGCGGTCGGAACACTATTTAGAGAGGGTTTGGGGGCAGCACGGGGCTTGGGGTGCGCGTGGACGCGCGAGATACGAGCTAAATAATGGAGCACCAACCTACGTAGGTGCCTGGTGGCTGGTGTCTGGTACCCACTGCCCACTGGCTAGCTACCGGCTCCGTTACACTCGGCGTATTATACACCTACATGTGTACATAGATATAACACCTGACCACCCGCACTGAGGATCCGAAGAACTGGGAAGGAGATACGGTGTTCAGTAATAGCCCAAGACCAGCGCACCCGGCATGGTATAATAATTCTACGAAATAAGTTTTAACGATCATTCGCAATGTGCACGTTCCGAAGATTCCAAAGTCCAAGTATCGTTTTTTGACATCGCTATTCAGTTCGAGACTTTCATTTCTATCATTCCTTTTCTGCGCTACGAGTAGACTGCAAAGAAGCTCAAAGAGTGTAGCTCGAGTAGACGTGCGATGCAGAGTGCAACAAGCCACTATAAGTGATGTAGGTATATCTACACCAAGTCCGTCAGTTATCTTCGAACAAAGACCCGGGTATAACAAAGCCCTGGTTTCGTCTGGTGCGTCGAGTGCGTCGGGCTGAACCCCTGGAAGAGATAGCAGCGCTACTTAATATACAAGCTTTCGTTGACTCGCGTGTGGGCCTCTCGCGCCTACTCGAGATACGATTGTATCTTGGTGTACCGTGTTCCGTCTTCTATGCAGCTTCCAAGATAACGCTTTGAGATGTTTCGTACTGATGCCAGAAACTGTATGTTATTTACATACGTATAGAGATAGACGTGGATTCTTCATGCTATTGACCACGCTCGAGGAGGAAAAAAGAAATGTATTGGTGAACGGAAAAAGATGGAAATAATTACAAGAAAAAAATCGCGGACAGTTCTTAAGCGAATTGTTACTGAACAAAGGCGAAATAATGAAGGCAAAGAACGAAGTTGCGAGCCAGTCTAATGACAATGCAATAATGTAAATCATGGCTATAATCACACTATCATTTGCATCGTTCAACACCAAAGTAATTTCACATGAACTGCCCACACGTATATATCCATATTTGACACACCCAAACGCACTCGGACGCACCCCAAAATCCTACGAATGTTATTAGCACGCCCCATTCTCGAGTATACCTATATATAGCTAAAACGTAGGTATATATGTATTTACATACTATATAGCTTGTACGTACTAGCCCGTTATACTACGCAAAGCTAACCATTTGCATAGCGCATTGGTAATAAACACTCGAGAGCAAACTACCCGCTACGTTTGATTGGGTCGGCCTGTAACGACGTGGCATTGTTATGCTAATCTACAACCTGAGTGTCGCTTATCGTATGTCCACATGGGGCCAGAAGATTTTCAGACCTCGGGGCTTGGTGTGGTAAGTTTCACAGATCGGCATCCTTCTTGATGAAAAAATAAAACTCATGATCATTCAATTCTCAGTAACAAAAATTAGTGATCATAGAAGTCATGGGTACGTATTCAAATTTCTGTAACTATGAATGGGATAGAGTTACTGCGACATAATGACAGGTTATTTGTTGGTTTACTAATAATTTGGTCCTGTATATGATCTTATAGCTGATTATTTTCGATGACAAGACTTTGGCAGAACTGCCAATGTGCTTGCATCCAATTATTTACAGAGAATTGTGTTATTTGCAGATATGGATACACACGTTTGTTCACATATGCGTATTTTAAACCATCTTGAGCGACACTTGGTACTTACAACTTAATTCCAAACGAAATGACAGACTCACCATTCGATTGTGAATTGATGGAGTGAGAGGGGCAATTTGAAAGCCCAGAAAGCAGCATCAGGCTTTGTTATCGAGGACTTTAGAGTCCCTTGCTCGGTAGCCTACGCACACAAATTGCGTCGTTGTATTTGCTTCCTAAGTTGACAGCTACGGTACCCTATCCCGATAAGTATTATACCTCCTGACTCGAATTTGTTTTCTAAAACAAGGAAGACTAAAGTATGAGAAATAAAAATATGCTATTTCCGTGGCAAATATAGATCCACAATTCAAACATCTACCTACTGTGAATATGAATAAATGAAAAAAGTAAATACGATTGACTTATGGAATTACGACGACTTCTAATTACACGTTATTAATAACAGCGTCAATCGAATGACAAATTGCACATATCCATTCAAATGCACGACTGGACTGACACCCGGAATCCGCTCTGCAGGCTTACCCTTACTCCAGGAAGCTGAACCGAGTCACTTTGATACCCCTGCGGGGTAGCCCGTCAACCAAACTGGACTAAACTACGTTTGGGAATTTTTATCGACAGCCAATACTGCAGAAGAAACAAAAAAAAAAATAAAAATAAAAAGAAACGAAAAAAAATGATGTGTATTTCTACCCGGTTATCGCAGTTCTCGCGTTAAATTCACGTCCAATTGACACCTCGAACAGCACCAACGGTTTAATAGCCACCGGCAGATTCCAAGCGCCCGTAAATAACACAATTCAAACGCAATTAAAGCCTCGTTTTCACAATAATCACTGAACCGACAAAAACACCATGAGTTTTGAGGAACGGCTAAAACCTTGATTAAAATTTTTTTTAAATATCTAAGTTGCGAATTTTGTAGCTTTTGGGGATATAACTCTGCATCATCCAAGAATTGACGTGTCAGTAAGGCCCTGCAGAAGGCCCAGAATCCTAGCTCCTAGCCGACTTTGGTGGTTCTCGTGTCTGCCGTGTATCTGCCGTAATAGGATCAGAGGCTTATAGCGGCAGCTTAGCGGTCCGATCAATTATTGTCCGCTCCGGCTGCTGCTATCTGGGCTAGCGACTATCAGCCAGTCGCCGTTGCGTGGCTTGTAACGCTGGTCCATGTACGCCTTTATCTGCCTACGCCATGCTTTCGCAAAGCTGCGGGGTCATACTTTGAGTGCGTGACAGTTTCCACCAAAGTTTTTTTTTTCAAATTTTTTTTCAATTTTTAAACATGGAACAAAAAATGAAACAAAATCGAAGCTGGATAGATGGCGAAAAAGTTTTAAATTTCGTTGTTTGGTTTCCTTTTATTTTCTTACTTAAAACGAGTGGAATTTACCGATTCAAAATCAACAAGTTGGAATTATCTTTTATTACTGAAGAATAACGTGATGAAGCTGGGTATATCGCTGTCCCGTGACAGGAAGAAATTTGTGACAAGTTTTTGCAACTTGGCAAGCTGTGAAAATAATTCGTTTCCGTGTGAGAAAGCGAGGCGAAGTAGTTTTTGTCGGTGACATCTCATTTCGCGAATCTTTTCCTCCTTATTTGAAGAGTGCGATAGAAAGAGAAGTAGAATCCACCCCTCGCACTTGGAGAGAGAGTTTGTACTTTTATCAGTTTCAGTCTTTTCGGCTCCGCCCATCCACTGCCGCTGATTACGCGTCTGTCATTTAACAAAGTCTTGACTTGGTAGGAAGTTTAAGAAGAGGCGAGTGTCGGAAGACGGGACATAATGTGGAATAGGGAGAACGACAGAGAGATAGATAAAGAGAGAGAGATAGAAAGAAAGAGTGGAAAGTGGAAAGAAGCGTGATTTGCGAGGGTAGAATTGTCGCGCCAACGGATCCTCTGAACCATTCCCTACTTCGGCGGCGGTCCCACACGCGTCAAAATGAACAGAAAATTGGAAGAAATAAAAGGAACAGGTTGCCTAATAGAAAGTAGAGAGTACCAGCAGTAGATGAAGACAGAGGAGCGCCGAAATGGAATGTAATCAAGTCCTTGTAACTGTGACAAGCTGCCTCTCCGCCCTATGTGAATCAAAATATTTGCATAGAGCGAAGCGATCTTCTTAGATATGACGAGACGTTGGGCAAGGTGAGTCATAGATCGCCGAAGGGGTGAATAACGCGAGTAATCTTTCCTGGAAATTAAGTTATCGGAATCTCACGGTGCGCTGGAGCCTTGAGGGTAGAATTGGTCTCGCGATGCCAAGAGAACGTTGCGGCGCAACTAGCTCAGTGGTTTGGTTGCAGGTTCCTCTGCAAGCCCGGCAAACAGATAGGGCAGCGTCTGCACGAGTAGATATAAGTTTGAAACAATCAGCCAATAAATCTGCTTTGGTCCTGATTAATGGCAGCTCCTATGGAGGCCGTGTCGCGTGCCCGTACCTACCCTCCTCCCACTGCTATGCTCTTTCGTCTCTTCTCATAAAATCATCTCTCTTCTTCTTCTTCTTCTTCTTCCTCTTCTTCTTCCTTGATACCGCAGGAGTTTGTCCGAGTTTTAGAGAGCACCGTAAAATACTGTTATTTCTACCCTGTCGAAGCGCACGAGGGAACCCGATAGCTCCAGGGTTTCGCACACTCTCACACACGGTGAAGTGCAAGTGTCGGGTAATTAAGGATTCACAATCCATTGAAACGATTAGTTACTCTGGATTCCGTTCATTTTTATTCTGGTTATTTTTCGAGCAACAAGTTTCTCCTCACGCTTTCTGATTCAGTTTTTAACATTTGTTCTATGCCAATGTTCCAATTCTAACGATACAAGATTACTTTTATCAAATGGTATACCTATGTGTTGTGTAGAATTTTCAATTTCCGATACGAAAAGGTATATGCGTATATCTGTGTACGTGTGAAATACTTATTGACGAAGTGAGTGTGGAAAGCAGGTTCACTTCATTTGGAAGCAATCGGGTCTCCGTTTGAGCGGCGATTTGAAATTGAAGTTAAACTGGTGAAAAAGGGTGAGAAGTGTTTTCTAAATAGTTGGGAAATGGAAGCAGGGAGGAAACCAGCGAGGACGAAACGAGATGGCGGGTAGGAGAGGAGAAGAGAGGAAAGAAGAGACTGTGTAGAAGTGGAGAAGAGGACTGCGTGCGATTAGATGACTTGTCAACCTACGGGAAAATTGCATTTTACAAACTTGTTTCGCGAAAAGAATTGGAGGGAATTGTAGAGAGAGAAGAAATAAGAGAGCGAGAAAGGAAAGAGAGAGCATCTTCCAGGTCCCGGACCTCCGACGTCTTTCAAGGACCCCGGAGGACCCCGAGGGATAAGGAAGAACCCGGAGTACAGCATCCCATCTTCTCTCAAGAAAGAGAGGCAACCTCGGCTGAGCGAGGCTGAACGATGCAAAGTTGCTTTCCCTTTCCTCACCACCTCACAAAGAGAGACACACAAATTGGCTTGGAACTTAGTTTCGCCGGATATAAGGGACTTTCCTATTACGTTGCCGTCTTTGATTGATCTAAGATGACAGTTGAGAGAGGCTCTCTTCTCGTTCCCCCTTTCTCTTTCTCTCTCTCTCTTTCTCTCTCTTCGACTCTCTTTACCCCTATATTTGTTTACACTTGCATTTGTAAACCAGGCAGTTACGTTGGCCCGTAGAATTTTTACCCGTTATTTAATACATTGAATAGCCGAATTTTTTTTAGACGTCTGTATATTTTTTACCTACGTATTACGTAACCGGGGGCGACTTTGATCTAGGTATAAGAGAATCGACCCCTCGGATGAAACGAATGTGAAACGATATAGGAAAAATCAAATTTACCGTCGTACTCTTTCTAGTGCTTATAACTTTGATTTGATTCAGAAGATTTCACTCGCGTGATCGGCGCCATTGAATATATAGAATCCCCACGTCGTGCTCCGCCGTTTGTTTGATACAGAAAAGTCGCGCGTCGTATCCCAAAGTGGAGCGGAAGGAGCGGGCACAGGGGACACGGCGACCGATGGCCGACGGGGATGAGGTTTCCATCCGCCTGGTCAGAGAAAGGATAAAGTCTGCCGTGCACCCCTCTCCTTTCACAATGCACCGCGGCTCTATCAGCCGGAAAAACGCTCGAATTCTCTGCAATCCCATTCACCCCCCCAATTGCAATATGTTTGAGGAAAATTTTCCCGCTTTTTGGCAGGCTAAATAAGAACCGGTACAGAACGGGGCGCGTTAAATAGACGTACGCGGTCGGCCGGAAAATCCTCTGGAAATCGACAAAACAACCCCGGCTCTAGTTTAGGTATATATTTATTGAAATAACGGCTGCTCGGGGTGGGTCTTTATCTTTGTCGTCTGTTTCCCCGCGTATTTGTTGGCTGAATTTTAGCCCAAACTTATCGGATCGCAATCTCTTCGTATTTTTGGGATAAACCGGGTAAACTGGAATCTGGTTGGGGCGATCGGTGCGACGTTGCGCTGCTGGCTACGGCTGTTCGATCGGGTGTGAAATCCGAAAAAATCACACGTCTCTATAATTTGACTGGCTGCATTTTTACCGTTACCCGTATCCAAGCTCCGGCAAGATATTTCGTAGAAAAGGGCAAAGACCCGTGGCAAAGGGCCAAGGGGCAGGGGCAAAGGCCAAGGGCGAAGGTCCGAGGGGACTTATCTTTCGCTGAGCCCTGCCTAGTGACACATGTCTGTACAAACACCGGCGATGCCGTCCCCTGGGCACCGTGCAGAATTGCTGTCCCGTCGTAGAGAGGCGTCTATCACCGTTTGAAGCCCTTCTTAGTCAAATCAGCGACCCTCGTAATTCAGCAACCCCCTTCCAAACGCTGACCGAATTATCCTTGTTTGAATAAGTCTCGCGTCAGTTTGCCAACGGTATTTAAATAAATGTCCATCGTCCATGCGATGCGACCCACAAACCAGGGGCTCGTCCGTTGTTTGTTCAAAAAATTTTCTATTTTCATGTTATGTTGTTATCTCACCGTTTTTTTTTTTTTTTTTGTCCTACCAATCCAATAACAACACAATCAGACTGTAATCGCATATGTGTGTAAAAACTTGACCAGCCCCTACCTCGATATATATGAAGCGATATTTCCGGAAACGATTGGCTTTCAGTATATTAAAAAATTTTCATTTTATATTGTATAACGATATTGACGACGAAGAGGTTCGAACAAGTTTGTCGAACTATACTTTTTGTTGTTACAATAATAGTATTTTTAAAATACGACAAACAAGTCTACCAGTGTACAGTTCATAAGATACACGATCCCGTATCGATGTATCGAAATATGAAGGAACCACGTCGCCTTGGGCCATCTGGGTCAGCTCTACATTGTCAGCTTGACCCTGCCTGACCTGTACCCCTTTCTCGATGTCTCCGGCCGCTCGTATAACCTTATCAGAAGCTATTGTTCGGTTGTATGTATGTACCTAATATGTATCCATGTATATAGTTGCTTGTTCCGTCGGAGCTCCGTTTGTGTATGAAAGTACACGTTATGAAAGCAAGCGTTTTAAGGAATCCTGAAGGAAAAAAAATTCTTATTGTTGGGAAGCCAGCTCAATCGTATCATATAGCCTGATAATTCATTACTATAGAATGTTTTTTTTTTTTTCAGTATTCGAGAAAAAGGAAAAGATTCAGGTTTATACTTTCGCATTGCTTTCGACGACTGTCCAAGGCTTCATTCATCTTGGGTAAAGTATCGAATCGTACAGAGAGGCAATGGGGCGCTAAATGAAAGCGAAAATCTCTACTACTCTAAGAAATAGCCAGACAAAAGTGTCGATGGTTCATATCACCCCGGTTTTATGGAAGGGGATCGGTTGTCATCCGCACAAAGGATAGTTCGTAGATGAGTTGTCCAACGGCAGGATATGGTGCCTGTAACGATAACCAATAATAAGAAATTTCGCGGTTATACTTCGGGTTCGAGGTTCCTACGCGGGTTCGTCCAACTTGAAGTTTTCTTATCTCACAAAAGCCATCTGTATTATTGTCTCATCTTGGCTCGGTCAAAGGATAATCCGGCTGAGAAGAAGACAGGGACTTTCAGGACTACGGTCGACAATTGGTTCTGCGAGTGAATGGCGCGTTGATTGTCCCTAGCTCTTGAGAACGGGAGTCAGAGTGGGAGTGGGAGTGGGAGTGGGAGTCGTAGTCGGAGTACCGTGTACCGGTTTTATAGATAGAAAATTTTTCTTCCATCTGCCCGTTAAGAATCGACGAGGTTGAATGTACGTGGCTTGTCGGGTCGGAGGCTAGTTGAACGGTTCAAGGCAGACACGGTCGCTGGAGGTTGAACAGAGTCGCCACTGGTAATCCAAGCATGCGGGCGTCTGATTGCTCCCAGACATTTTTCAGGCGTCGTATCTACGCTTCAGTCTCACTTTTTCCATCTAAGACATCTCCAGTTTTACAGATAAATTTATTTATTTATTTTCATTAAAAAATTTTTTTTTGAAATTTTATCCCTTATCTCTTTATTTCTCTCCTGCCCCCTGTCTCTTTAGCGCCAACGAAGCACACTGAATTCTTCCAAATTACTTCAAAAACTAACTTCAAATAATGTATTCTGCAGGTGTTATCATCTCAGAACCAGAATTAACTTTTTTGGCTCGTCACTTTTATGACTGAAACAAAATTTTTACTCACAAAAAACGTTATTACCCAGACAGACACTTCTCTCATACTAGTCTGCCCGTCTTTATTTCTGGTACCAACGAAGCTCTACAACAGTTCAGTTCCCAGTCCCAGGTTCCATGAATAATCCGATGTATTCGCTACTACTGCGCGCGTATATTCTCTTACTTTGTACTCTACAGTTCGTAAGTCCGTGCAATAGGTATAGCAGCATTGCTGATCCCCGACATCCTCATTCCCCCGCCTAGGTACATACATAGTCGAAGCGAAACTTTACTCGTACACAAAATTCCGTCTCGTCATTTCAGCTGGCCATCCGAATCCATACGAATATATCCATCGTACTTTGTCATACGTCCTGGCTAGGTTGTTCAACTTTCTACCGCATCACTAAAGCTTTGCTCAAATTTACCAACTCCAAACGCCCGCGCTCTAGCCCGCGTAATAACCAGTCATAATATCCGGCATATATTCGACCATGTTAACCATAGCGAAAGTTCGAGTTCGAGAGTTTGTTAATAGCCGTAAGTACAATTCCGGTAAGTATAGTACTGCTGCATTGCACAACGAGTCATGAATAGGTCTTGAGAATCTATCGACAAGTCCGCTAATATCTTGCAGTAATATCGCAATATCTTTCGGGTATAATCGAGGTTGCCAGTCGCAGTACACCGATTGCAGTGATAGGGCTAGGATTCACAGCTATTAGAGTATCCTGGAAGCGACCCAGAAATTGGTTCTGGAGTAAATGGATTCCCTTTGAAAGAGTCGAAATTTAGGTCGACTTCGGTAGTGAACGAATAACGTTTTCATAATACTGAACGATCTGATTCGATGACATAAAAATCAGTGGCCTCGATCTCTTCGCTGACCAGATAGATTCTTTCACTAAGAAATTCTGAAAACTGCAACGTTTATTGTGAAGATATAATTTCCGTATGACAAGATACGAAAGTCTAAGGGTAAATCTTGGAGGCCAAAGTTCTGCTAGACTCAAGTTCAAAGTTACTCGAAGTTCTTTAGAGTGACTGTTGACCCTTGTTCATAACTCGGCATATTATAAACTGGACTGGACTCTATTTCGCTGACATAAAGTTGTGACCATCGAGTACATATAACCGATATTATGGTTTGGTATTTAATTACCTAATCTAGACGCAATCAATTGACCGAGAGTTATAGGCTAATTAAATCAATGACAGAGCATATTAGCGCTTTCGCTGAATGCATGCAACCAATTACTGGTTTATAGTGGCCAATCACGCACATCGTACGACATACCCGTCTACCTGTCTGTGCCCAATTACATGGGACAAAATTCTCATACGTTTACGTAATTTCAACGCTATTAAACTTCCACGTCAAATTGGTGAAATTTTCCTAATAAATACGCGGTCTCCCAGGTATCATGTAAATGTGCGTATTTTACGTGTAGAAAAATTTTACTTTTACAAAAATATACGTAACCTTGTGGGAGGTTGCCAAAATTTTTTTACTACATTCAGCGAGTCCTGAACGTAGACGACCATTATTTGTAACGAGGCTGTGTGATTTTTTTCTATGGTATTCCGTGGAAGTTGGTAGATAAGGTAGCTTTTCGATATGCAATTTCAGTTCACTTCCGAGTCATTTGGTCGCTAGCACATCCGACCAAGCAATGGAGATGGGGTATTAAGCTTTTCTATGCATATTATCGCCCACCTCTTCGAGTCTGGTCTGTGATACAAATAATTGTAACGAGTATTTCGAGTGCGATTTTATAGCTAGGAGAGATTGTATAAATTGGTACATTTTGCTGAGTAAAGAACCGGCTATATTATACCTACGATTTCGAAGTACCATGCGCCATCGGGATTCTATACTTTCAGTGAAGAGTTGGCTTATGCACCGTAACGTTTTTAACGGTTACAACTGAAAAGATTTTATCTTTGAACTTGGAAAAACAACGGACGTTGGTTGATGCCTGGAGAAGGGAAGAGTGAGTTATAAACCACCCGCGCAAACCTTTACCGCCGTGTTAAAATATAAATGAGAATATTTAACTTACTTAATACTATGAAGCAGTCCTAAATGTTATTGTGGATGGGCAGGCAGGTGCCTATCTACGCTCTACTCTGATGCCAATTTTCCATTAAGTTAATGTCAAACTGTAAAAGTCGCGATTACGCCACTCTTTGAGGCTTTTTAGAAGATATTTTTAACGAACGTTGTTAGGAGCTTGAGGTAAATGAGTTTTCGTTGCTTTTCATTTGAATAGATAACAGCCCCGTATAGATCATATACCGGGAAAGAAATAGGCATAAAAAATATAAGTAATAAGGAAAGGAACCAGCATGCTCGAGCTTTGCTCGATAGTAATAACAACGAATAAAAATATGCAAATATTCTGAAATCATAAAAACGTGGGACCCAAGATAGATTAAAATTCATATTACCTCAACGTCTTGGCGCCGCGTAATTTCCTCAAGGCGTAGCGATTATCCAGCTGGAATTAAGGCGCGAGTCAACGCGCTGAGTAACCTTGCAAAATCTCGCGAAAATATGCGACCAAAGCTTTTACGCCGACTTGGATATTTATTTTTTGGACTTTGCATCGTTTTTACAAGATATAACTGGCCGCCAGCCACGATAATTTATTTTTCAACCTACAACCTTCCTTCGGTGGCTAGACAAACGGGCGGACAAAAATATTTTATTACACGATTAACTTCTCTGATGACGATATTTTAAGAGTGATAAAAACTATCCAGACTGTCGTCTGGTGACGATGAGTATTCATCGTACTCCGTGATATCATTTACGTTACGCAAGGGGCAGAGTAAAAGTGATATTTGACATTTGATCAAAAATTCTATCTCTAGAGTAGGCGAAGGGTAAGCAATAAATTGGACTTTGACGTATAGTCAAAAACGCAGCAACTGGCCTCTGTATTTTATCGGTTAGCCATATTGGTCGCTTTTGCTAGTTTCCAATGCAAATTTCATCGGCGGTAGTTGGTTTAGAATATTAATGACATTGATGGTCGTAGCGTAGAATTATTTTTGGTACTGGAGATATATTTTTTCCGTAACGTTATAAGGAAATTCTAAAAAAGTAGATATTAACATGAACCGCATAGCCGCCGGTGCCTGTCGTTCCTGCAAACGTGATAGCCATACAGTAAAACTTCACTCTTAATTTCCTCAAGCGAAATTACTGGTTGGAGGGCATCTAGCTTGCGGCGTGTGTAAAAAGCGTAGTTTACAAAACGTTTATGCGACCGTAAAGACAGTTTGTAAAATAAACCGCTAAGCTAGTGGCACGTATATATAACCGTGGCAGCGTGTGACTAGAACAGTCTCTCAGTCTCTTCAGTGTCATCACTTTAACTACTCCGGAAAAACTGTAAAACAGCTTTCAAGTAATTCTTGGAAAAAGTCGTACCCACTCTCTTGCAGCCTTTTCTAAAGTATTCAATTTTTTTTTTTTTTCTTCTTTTTTCTTGTAACATGTTTTCAACAAAAACAGATTTTTCATCTGCAAATGTTACCACAAACGCCAATGAATATAATAAGACGAGCAATAACTTTCTAGGACTTTGTTAAGTCGTGCAATAAAATCCATAAAGCATTAGAAATATTTTCATCTGTGATTATCAGGAGGCACATAACGTCAAATAAAACAAATTGGTCCCGGTGCAGTGTGAAACACGCCCTAGCTCCAATAATATAAATCCTCTTCGTTATCATGCAAATTTATTGGAGGATATTATCGAGCATCGATTATCGTGATAACATCATGACCGCACGCACATGACCTCCTCTCTCGATACCTACCATAATACGATTATTTATTGTAAACGCATTATTTATTGGTTCATATTCCTTCGCGGCTTATATACGCACCCCGCGATTCGTTATCATTTCATGAAACGTTTATTCAGCATAATTTAAAAAAACCTAATACAGTAGTTCCTAAAGTTAACTCAACACCAAGATCTTATCTCTGATTATCTCATCAACATGCGAGGAGGTTACACCTACCCTAATCGCTCCGCATCACCACTCGTAACTTTCTTATAATTAATCAAATTATCACCCAGGGGTGATAAAATCCAGAGTTCCAATGCAGCAAGCATTATAAGAAGGAGTAGTTTGGTCGATCGAAAGAGTAGGTACGCCAGCTTAATACCGCAAGGGAATTTGGCTCTAGACGCGTTAAGCCGAGGAATAAGACGGATGTAAGAGTGGCTTTTTTACGACGTTGTATACCGCGCGTATACATCTATATACCATAGATATATATATATATATATATATATATATATATATATATATATATATATATATATATATATATATATATATATATATATTTATATACGTATATACTTGACTCACGTAGTTCTCCTAGGCGTAAATCTATATCTAAGACTTTATATACCTACTTGGACATAGCTGGTAGAGGGTTTTCGTGGTAGTAGATGGGGGTCAGCGCCCTTAGATGGATTCGGTTATCTATACGTACTCATCAGCCATTAGGCCTAAACGATTGGTACTCGACCGGGAACGACCACGGATTTAGGTACAAGCTTAACGAAATATTATAGGCAACATATAAGATGCAATAAAATCAACGGTCATTCTTATAAATTTTTTGTTATAACAACGAGGTAAATAGTTTTGTGAATTGTTAGTCTTCGGGATTGACATTCGGATGGTTTTTGGATAATTTTTTCACCGAATGGATCCCCTGCTCTATACCTACCCCTAGGTCGGGTAAAATGATGAAACTTAGTTAGCAACCACACATCAAAAAGGGGAGTACGCCGCAAACTAAACCAGCAATTAGCACGGTTTACACAAAGAGCCATTGGGAACAGCGCAAAGGGCAACTGTTTTATTTTTATATAAAAATCTAATTAATGACGGGGATGTAGGAGACGACGTACGTATAGGAGAACTTGAAACGTCGAGGGTTTAACACGGGGTTGACGACGCAGTAGCCCAGTTTGTTTGTTTTTATCTTTATTTATTTAATGACGTCAGTCGGGGCTCGAAAGTAATGGGCGTTTCCTCTCCTCTGCAGAGCGAGGCGACGAAGGACATTTTTAAATTTTAATAATCTCCATTATTTTTGTGTAACGAGGATTCGCAAGTTTACATTTGTGCTCGTCCAACCGTCCGTAAATTATTCTTGAAAATTTCACAGTGATTATTATTTCTTTCACTCAACAGTAACTGAGATAACGATTATTAAACGGTGTGTTCCGATAATATCCTCGTTTTCTTTACTCACCTCTCTCATATTTTCTTATTATTAACAAAATTGAGAAAAAAAAAAGAATAATCTTCTTCACGAAAAATCTACAAGCCCAAAAACACAACCAGACAACAACAATTCCAACAACATGACGTAAATTCCAAAAAAGTCTGGAGTAACTAAGACGCATTTTTTTTTTTCTAATTCGTAGTACGAAGCAAATTAGTTCGTCCTAGACGAGGTAAGCAGACAACATGAGTTGATGTAGCCACCTACCGTTCTCTGACTCGTCAGGTTTCTGGTTCAGACTATACTTAGTGCTTATAGGTATTTAGTTACGGGTAAATTGAGAATTAATCTTCTCCACATTATCAGGTAGGTACCTCGATAGAATGACGTTGCATCGTGATCAGCTAATTTCATTTAAAGATTGGCAGCACCAGGGATTTCCTCGAGTAAGTAGGTATATACTAATAATAATCTAAGGTAATGAGTTTTAGAACGTTCCATGGAGTCTCGTAGTTGACAATGTAATGTCGAGAAGTGAGAACCACGCGTGTAATCCAAGGTAGGTAGGTAGGTAGGTAGGTAGGTAGGGTCAATTTACCAAGAAATTCTAACACGTGCGAGAAAAGTTGTTATTTCTAATAGGATATTTTCAAAAGTTGCACTTTGCACTCACCCTCGTTACCCCGGTACTCTGGTGATTGCAGAGCGGGTCGCTCGATGTGTTAAGATTGGGTCTGTGAGTCTTTGCAAAGGTCAGCGGAGGTCAGCCAAGGTGGAAGTTCTTGAAGGAAAAAGATAGAGGATGAGGATAAGACGTTATCACTGAAGATCACGCTAATCTAGCGCCTCCACCCTCCTAGCAGAGAATCCCTCTCGCCAGTGATCTGACTTGACTTTTTGTAACGACTTTTTCTTCTGCAACGTTCCTCTTCAGTAACGCTTTTACTCACCGTGCAAGAACCTATCCCCCTAATTATCCTGTAGGCAAGAAATAGGAGGGCGGAAATAGAGAGCAGGATACCAAATGCAGGTTTGTTGATATAAGACTTTTCTTCACTGTCCAATTAAGCAGGCTATGGGGTGCTAAAACTGGCAAACTTTTTCGAATTTTGGTGCATCACATATAAATAAATTTTCGACAAAAACAAACCACTGATTCCATACACTTGTAAGTAGCTGCACGAGTCATAAGAACCAATTTTCGTTCTTTTCAAACGCTGTAATGATTGTGACGAGGGAATTTCCCCGTTTGAAAATCATCATTTGCCAGGAATTAGGCTGTTGGTAACTTTGTCCGATATTTCTAGCAGCAAATACCTTGAGTTCTTAAGTGCGAACGGACTTGATCCAAGTTTAGAGATGGGGGTTTTTAAAGTATCGTCGCATCAAGAAAGGGGAGAGAGTTGAACGAGGCGGTAAAGGAGGAAGAATCTAAGTAAAAGTGCAGAACGTCTACACCGAACTCTATACAGTACTGGTGGTATCGGTAAACTATAACGAGACAAATGGATGTGAGAGCGTTCAATCTCTTCTCAGCTAGTAGTTTGGTCTGCACACCCCAACCGTTAAACTCCCTATCTCATGTCGTGTCCCGTGAGAGAATCAAAGTTGTAACTGCATGTGCCCTTCCACGGTTTCCTTTTTTATTCGCGTCCAGTATCCCCCTTCCCTCGAATTTCTAACGTACAATTCAAGCGCCACACTATCCGGTAGACTGCAGAGACGACGGATGCACGTACTGGTCAAAGTTACTCCCTCAGTTAGATAGATATAAATGAACTCTTTCTCCCTATCTTCGACAGTATATAGCTCTACTCCCCCGTAACAAAGAATAAGACTACTTTTCCCGGTGTGGACTTCCCGATTCTCTCTGCCCTCTATCCTCCTCCCATTGCAACCCGGCAGACTCTTAGTTCCCGCAATTTCCCGGGTCTTCAGCAAGACGCAATGGCTTCAGGACTAATGGGTGATTCGTGTATTCTTCTTCGTTCAGCTTTTATACTCATCTCCAACTCGGTGAAAACTCTTTCGTCTTAGAAATGATTATTTCCAGTTTGCCGTTATAGGATTTTAAGACTTTTCGGGATTCTATGATCCAACTTTTCTTCGCTTAAATATCTATGGTGTTAGCTTTAGATAAAAAGTGGTTGAAAATCATCTTCAATATTATTGTTTATTTATTGCTCATAAATCATTGGTACACCGTTTAAGTTGTCTGACACGCGCCCTCTTAATATTGAATTGCTTGTGGTATCAACGCTTCACATTCTAGGGGTGGTTCCAGAGGGTTCCATAGTTCAACCAACTACCAAGAGATGGCAGCACAGGTTCTATGCACTAGAAACCCTTCACTCATTCAAAATTGACTCTGTTTCTCTTTCTAAATATAAATCTCGAAAAGCTATTCAAGTAACAAGAATTACAATGTCCTGCAAATATCAAACATTTTTATGATTCGATTACATAACGAATAAATTTAAGGTATAATGAAAATAGAAAAATCAGATTCCTCGATCGACGCAGAGTAACGTGGATGTTACTGAATTATTTAACGTATACAAAAAAAATGAAGAAAATAAAAGTAAGAAAAAAACAGATTGGTTTAGAATTTTTTGATTCAGAACATGGATCTATTAGAGAATTGGAATAATAAAGTGACTCGGATTCAGATCTGAGATACTCGAAGGTAGTCGGGTAATGGAAAATGACGCCCACTGGATTAGATAGAGTGCGATGTAGACGATGCATGTATGTGTATATAGGGTAGTGTAGTAATGCGATGCAACGGTAAATTGCAATACAATACTGCAGTGTATAGACTTAGCTCCGATATGTAGGTCAATACCTTATTTACATAGAACGTATCTAGTAGGTTCTACATACATAGTAAATATATACACGTATACGTACTATACTTATGTGAAAGTAAGCGCACGTCCCGAAGCGCGTCCCTAGGGAACGGGAATGGGACGGAATCGTACCGGTTATCTGAAGGCAAAGAAAGAAGAGGCACAAAGCTGTAAACTGAACTGGAATTGAACGGGCGTTGATTAAAAAGTGAGCTGCTGGTTTGCGATGTTCCAGACTGCAGCCTTTCTTTTATCTGTTTTGCATCCGAAAAGTCTGGGCCAAAAGATTGGGGTAGGTCATTTCGCAAGTTACACTGCACTCTGTATCCACCACACAGATTTTCTGCTGTTCATTTTCCTGGTTAACTTCCAATACACCTTGTACAACGGCCATGTCCATGATCATGAGATATTACACCTATAGTTTTATTTCATGTAGTTTTTAGGTTTTGTATCCATACATGAGATAAACTACTCGTAGTCTGTTTAACCGAATAGGTGGTAAACCACATTTTTTTCGTTAATTACTTTTATCGTGTCCACTTTAAATCTGTGTGCGTGTATGTGGCTGGGTGGTTGTATATGCATGGTTATGTGTTTATGTAATAGCACTCGCGGCTTCGTTGTCACAATTTTGTACATGCGGTTATCGTGCCGTTTATAACGCAAGTGTCAAATCATATTATATTTAAAATAGCTGCACGAACTCCCTGCAGCACTTGCAATGTCACCAGGGAACGCATGAGATAAATAGAAGAGAAAATGAAGAACATGTGAGTGGAGAATTATTTCGTCAAGCTGTTCATACGTTATACTTACACACGTTAATAATAAGTGCAGATGATAAGTTATCAACGGGTTGATGAAAAAAGAATTAAATCAGTAACGTGTGGAGTGGATGCGATGTAGATTTATTGAAAAAATAATCATTTCTAACCCTGATATAGATGTGTATATATTATCTATATTCTATCGAAATGTCAAAATTAGGATAACACAGAAATGCTTTTACCCGAATAAAAGAAAAATATTTTACTTAGCTTCTTTCCCCGAGATCAATTTTGTTTAACATTGCAACTGACGAAAAAATTTTTATTAACCTAGTCGAAGGGCTTAGGGGAACAGAAGGGAATGATAGCAAAACACTTTTCGAAAAATAGATAGAAAAAAAAAATAATAATAATAGAAGGAGCCTCCAAGTACGCTGTTCCAGGGAGATGTGACAATTTTTTCAAGGTTTATCTACAGAGTTTCACACCCACGATACTTGGCTGTGAATATACGTATATATATATATATATATACCCGTTTTATTCAACGATGTAACTTTTCAACGTGGTTATATGTGCCACCTAATGAATTGGCGTCAGGACGCCCATATGAAAAGCCACGTGCCGGCACGAGTGGTGCTTCGTTTTTTATTTATTTATTTATTTTTTTTCTCTTCTTCTTTTTTTTTTTGTGAATTTGCTTTTCATAATACCCTACATGAATTCGTGTGGCCTGAACACACAATGACTTCGAAACTGACACGTGATACCCTATGAATTGGTTAGGTGGTTCATACTTACACCGCATCGATATACATATAGATATACCTATATGTACAGATAAAAATGTAATACATTACAACGATATTCAAATCTCAAAGTTTCATAATATTTTCAACCTAACTTTTGTAGAGCATGAAAATTTAACGAGGATAATATAATGAAGGTTTCATCTATAGCTGAGTCGAAGATAATTAAATACTATTACCTGTTACTGAGTAGATATTTAAAGTGCCTTATTAAATTCACCGACACTACGTCAGCATCGGTGCAATGTTACAATAATGAATTTCCCTTTCAAAACTCTAAGAGTCGCTCGACGTATACCCAGTTACGTTCAAGGGAGTAGCAATTTGCATAGCTATTTACTTGGTAATTATCGCTCATTAATAATTGCCTAGATATTTCGTGATCATTACTCGATCAAAATATTAATATTATTAATAAGTTTCCTACAAAATTATCAAACAGCAATAATAAACATTATTTATCGCAAAAAATCAGAGGATATTACTAAGGTTAAGAACTACTCTTCATATCGTATATCAGTCAGGGGAGGCAAACAATTTGACTCTAGCTGAAAATATTCCGATTCAACCCCCGTGAAATAATTGATAAAAAAAATTAATTTTAAATAATTTAATCGTGTAATCTACGAATGTATACATATATGTATACATAATATAGTATTTAAATCAGGTGTGTCAAGAGTTATAAATATAGTTGTCACAATTTATGAACGACGCTTTTATTCATATGTTATTTTATAAATTGTTCCATCAGCGTCGTGCAGTTCTAATTCAAATATATAATTTTAGTAATGGACAGGGGCGACATGTTTTAGGAACAACCCTCGTTGCAGGATTTTGTCACATGTGGTAGCTATAATAACCAAAACTATTACATTTAATTTATACCCTTAATTTGTTGGGTCACGAAGTTTACTACGAGGGAAGATAATAATTATAAGTAACGTATAGAATTTATAAAATTGTATCTAGCTACGGTTTTATTTGAAATCTGAATCATACCCCAAGCACGTTCATTGACAAAAAAAAAGAAAAAAAAAATAGCCACATTCACCCAAATTTTTATACATTCACCATTTCAATTGTCAAATAAATTACATATGTATGGTAGGTATACATATAACTAAATCTATGTATAATGTAATTTTGATAGAGTATAGAAATTCGTGAATTTCTTATTACCGGTTTATATTCGTGGGTCTCTTGGCTCTAGAGCCAAGGATTCTGGCTGTGAAACAATGGCTATATATCGTGCGGCACATGCGTGCGAAATCGTATTAATTTATGGCAGGGTAATTATAAGGAGCCATTTATTAAGGCACCTATACCTTCATTTACCGTTTCGACGATACTTACTCGGTTCATACCGACTCACCGAGAGACCCTGCAGCGACGATGCGTGCATCTGTCGCCCTCCAGTCCCTATTTTCATACCCATTTACCGTGTTCGGTACTCGGTCCTGGTATGGTCCAGTATGGCACAGGCTCGTCGTCGTCTGTAAATGCAGAAACATACATATATTCTCCCTTGCCCCAGGTTTAGCCCCGCAAAACTTGAGCTGTCGTCGGCTTTGTTCAAATCTCCCCTACAGAGGGGGTGGAGGGGTTGAAACTTGGCGATCTACCCAATTATTTATCGCACGGAGCGCATAAGCAATTACAACGTACAAATTTATGCCTTTGTATGTATGTATGTATGTATGAACATACCTATATATATATATATATATATATATATATATATATATATATATATATATACATATATGCGTAATAATGTACATATAAGCCAGCCGTGAAATGGTGTTCGTTCTCGTGGGATATCCGTAAGGAGATGAATAAGATTCTGGGCAATATTTAAAAATTTATTGACTGCACTTGTTATTCCTAGTGATTATAGTCGGGTGGGTTGTAACAACGGCGATATTATAGTCATGAAGTAAAAGTATAGCTAGACGACGTTTCTGAAGCCAAGTAGTTATCGTCACGGAGATGGCGGCTCGTATTCCACCCCATCCAGCCCCTTGAATGTTATAAAAATAACAGATATATAGTAATTTAGTTTGTTAATGAACTTCTAGTTGGCAACCTCCAGTTCTCGCCTTACCCGTGAGCCAACTCGACAATATATTCTTGTTGTAAATAGAAACCCCTAGAGCTCTAGAACAATGCACACAGAACAGACTGAAGAGATTCAAGTGATACCCACGCGGTGCTAACCACTATTGCCACTAATCCTACCACTGTAACTATACTACATGCCATCTATTGTTTAGTAACAACAGAAGGTAAAAGATCACGAATGACATAAGACTGACGATAAAAAGATATACCAATATGAATAATATACATAGGTATGTATAATAGGTATGCATATACATATATATATATATATATATATATATATATATACATTATAATAGGTATACAAATAATATCGTTAAATTTTTAGATAGACTAAAATCCTTTTAGCGTTTTATCAATACAGCTACGAATTTTGGGTGAGTACTAGCCCGCTGTGGGCTGCGTGACCAATAAACACCGATAATACTTGGCACTGTGGCAATAAACGGAAAATTTAAATACAAATTTAGTAGGTGTGGGGGCGAGATCGGGACCATCCGTGCCGGCAAACCGAGCTTATTATAAATTGATCTAATCTGTATGCATTAAAACCATGTTTCAATACGCAGCGCCCACTTGGTCCACGTGGGTCGTTGATATCATGTTTTGATAATGCGCTTCGATATTTAAATTATTATGAAAATTTATCAGATTTATCAGCATGCAGGGATGTGATACGGAACATTTCTAGTTCATAGATATAAAAAGAAGAGAGACTTGATATATGATGGACTTTGAACGCCCAAGGGTACATACCATGCTTCAAAACTAAACCTGATATTATTTCACAGGAAATTATCATCATGGAAATTATCATGGTATGCGCAACTGGATGAACAGATATATATATATATTGCTGCAACGTCTTTAAAACAGTAAATTTATAGTTCAAAGATCGGTTTGTGTCGAGAGTTTAAAGCCAAGGAAAATGGGAAATTCTGATGCAATATGTGCCTTGTGGCCGGTGGTAGGCAGGTGCTAAAATAGTAAAATAGTGAAATACAAAAATATATCGGTTATGAAATAATTCATGTATCGCACGGCTTGGGAATTCCCGATTCTTACGTGTGTTAAGCCAAAGGAAATCCGGACGTTACAATAAATATGTAAGCATATCGAGAAGTATGACCGAACTACCGGATACCAAACTCCACGAGTCTTGACTGGAAGTATTTGGAAACTTCGTATGTATATAATTTGCATTTTTACTTACCAACCAAAATTATCGCAGATTTAAATTTTTGAATAATGACTTAAAAAAAAAAAAAAAAATGGAGAAACGTCGAGTTATGAAGGGCGAAAAAGTATGGTAACTGTAATACACAGATAGTAGAACGGTGTTACAATACCAGAGAGATTACCTATACGATTCAAGTTGTAAATATAACTTTAAATAAAAAATATAGTAGCGTTTTGTGATGTGAGGGTGGGTGAATGGGGGGTTAGAATTCTTTCAGTAAAGCATACCGTGGGATTAATCAATCTGGATTAACGACTGACATCCCACAATTGGTAACAATGACCGGTGGATCCATAGGTTATACCTACGCGATCGCGTTCTATAGTAGCGTAGAAATTGATGAAAATTTATGGGAACGTTGCCGCACTGTCGCCATCGCTTAAAAGGCGTTTTGTCGCGTGTGTGTTTTCAACCGATTTCAAATGCTGCTTTGATCGTTGACATCATGTTGTACGCGTATGTTGTAACAACTACGATAACTATTATTTCGCTTTGTTAGCGGTAACACGAAATGGTGAAAAAATGAATAAGAATACGAAAAGTATAGGAATATGCAGTCATGTTGGAATAAAAGAACATAAAGAACACCTCGCTTTGTAGTAGAGAGAAGAATGAGGTAAAAGAGCGCGTGAAATAAGTTTAAAATTAGGTAGATGAGTAGATAAAAGATTATTTTTGTATGGATATATATAGGCGTACGTATAAGTATGGGTATGGGTATATATGGGTATAATATATGAAAATAAAGAATAGGCAGAATACGAAATGATTCATCGAGGATTACCATATTCAAAATTCGTTTGCGCGGCTTTTTATATAAAGCGAGACGCGAGGTAATAATTTCATAAAGAGATTCAATTGCCGCTTATACGACTCGAGTGAAATATGAGTCTACGCTTTGTGAAATGAAATTTAATTGAATCGAGAAGAGTGTCGTCCGCTTTTCTTCGTTCGTCGTTAATACTCTGAAGTGGTGTACGTGGTGGGGGATGATTCTTAAGATCCTAAATATGCATCTCGACCCTCGATATAACGCCTGACAATAAGAATCGTTCGATTAAACCGTTCTTTACAGATTTAACATCGGATAATACGGTAGATACAGTAAAGCGAAACTTCTCGGAATCTTGTACCTCAATTTTCTAAGCAATGCCTTTGGCGTTAGAAATTTTTTAAACAACTTCTTATACACACCGTAGACCTAGCTAACAAGATCAAAAAATCATAATAATTAACACGCTGAACAAGTTATTGTGCTCGGAGTAACTCGTTGAATACAAGTTCTTGCAAGAGTCGATGCAGGAGTTTAACAATGCACCTACTTTGTTAATATGGAAAGAAAAACACAACAAGAAAAATAAGAAAAATAAATGAAAAAAGTTATAACTTTTTTTTATCTCCTTAACTATTGATCGCCACTAGAATAAGAAGATGGTACACAAGTCGTGCGGCGAATAAAAGGCCCGTTAATTAAAAATTAATAACAAAGATAAAGTAACATTGGGTCTGATGGGTATCTACATTATACAAGAAATAGACTTCCAAAGGGTTATTATGCCTTTCAATACCGGACCCCATGACGCGCGGTTATTCACGTCTAGAGCTCAGCTCTCTCGGATACAATCTTGACGCAACACTGCACCTCAAAGTGGCGGCTTATAGCTATTTGTAGCAATTAAACATCCCCCACCGTTACCATCTTTCTTTAGGGATAATAAAGACTCTTACAATCAGTTACCATTAATGTCTATATTAACGTTTGTATTAATGACAGGTATAATAGGCACACACCACGTTCATGTCGGACGAAACATCCCAAAGGCCCATACTTATCTCTTTATCATTTACATTGAATTTTCAATCAAAGATCTCTCTCCCCTTCGGTAAAGCAATAGAGTTGAAATTTTTCAAAGACGTTAAAATGTATGAAAGTTTTGGGAATCGGTGGAGAAAAAAAATTCTGTTAAAAGTTACAAAATTCTTTTTAATACAGTGCAGCGTAGGTATGTATATGAATGCATGAAGAAAGAATCGACGTAAAAGGTCTTCGATCATTTCTCGTGGAAACAAAGGCCAGGGAAAACTGGTTGGTAGTGATTCGTTTTTGAATAAACTCGTTAATACATTTTTACCGCCCAATTTCATGGTTCGAACGTCAGAAAGTCGGAGGGAGGTATGAAACAGAGTGAAGGCACCTCGCCGCCCATCGCCCATCGCCCATCGTCCAACACCCGTCGCCCACGGGCAAGCCTACCAGGATCGAAAATGCGTTTCAAACTCTCCCACAGACACTTCTCTTGAAATATTAATGATCGTTTTAAAAAAGTTATTAGCGGCAAAATGACTCGGCTCGAGCATTGTCTCGCCTGTACCTAACAGCGAATGGCCTCGGTACGAAGAAGGGATTATTACCACAGCACAACACAACACAAAACAACGCCATGCAACGCAACACTCGGCTGGGCTCGCGCGCAAGAATTAGAAGTGCACTCGAGCATAAAGAGCGATATATCTCAATTTGTTCAGGACGTGGTTCTCAATGTATTTATATAAATATATATATTCCCGTGTGCCAGAGGGGCTTGCGGGTGCCTTACACGAAGAAGGGGGAAGACACAGAGAAACGGGGCGATCCCTGCATGAACATGGGGACAGTCACGGTTTCTGATTTTCAAACCCTAATGACTTTTGCCCAGCTCTAATTCCCTGCTCTTCTCTATCTGTATTATATGTGCACTAAAAATTTATTTATTTATCATCCAAGTGTTCAAATTTAGCATAAATTTTACTTCAACCGAACGAAACTTTGAATTTCATTTCACAGTATCTTCCTGATTTGTATCTCCTTCTTTGTACAAATTCATTTAATTTAAAAACTGAATCCGATTAGATAGTTGCGCTAGTTTGATGTGACCTGCCAAACCGCTTCAAGGATAGCCCTCGGATGTCCGTCCATCCGTCCCTTTGGTTTAAAATTTCCTTCCACTGACCAAGTATGTATAATTACATTTTACGTTGGGGTAAATTGACGTTGTACGGTCGTACGATTCCAGAGTTACATCTGGCGTAGCGGTCCATTTGCCCAGTGCCAGCAATCGGCTGCATAATATCTTCATTAATCCCGCTATTCATCCTAGCTTCAACCCCCGGCATAGTACCCTATCCGTCAATACCCATTCAACGATAGACTGTTTAAAACTTTAAACGACACTTTAAACGTTGCCACTTGCTATTTCGTATACATGTATATAACGAACAGAAAACTTGCAAATTTTCAACTAGAGATGCTGATGCACCGATGAATAGAAATCCGGTATTCGAGTCCGATAAACGATGCAAAACTATGTACTGTACGTCATATGCCTGGTGCATTTAGTGAATGGAATTTATTGAATCTAGTCCATTCGATACGTAATATAATTGCGCTTTTATTAAACGACATGGTTAAATCTATTGTTATAAAGACAAGATATTTTTTTCTTTTCCTTTTTGTCGAGTAAAACACGTTATATGTGTATTTTGCAAAGTAGCGTATATGCCTGAATGGAATTTTGAAAAAAATAAACTGACATGTAGAGATAAAAAGATATGATGATAATATAATCTCGAGTTATCGCGGTGTAAATTTATGGGTAACTTGGGCGGTTGTGGAAAAGTTGCGTCTGTACAGGAAAATTTTATTTATACGCATAACGGTCGCGGGTCAAACGGGAAAGAGAAAATATTACCGTACCTACCCAGGGTAGGTAGGTAGGTAGTTGGGTAGGTATATGCGCTGTGGCGTTAACAATTCGAGCTTTTCATCGGTGGCAAGCTGGTTGATTTTTTGCCTACGTCGAACGATACCTTTTACCTAAATGAAAATCATATACCTACTCGTATTACTCTGTATATATATATATATATATATATATATATATATATATATATATATATATATATATATATATATATATATATATATATATATATATATATATATATATATATATATATATATATATATATATATATATATATATATATATATATATATATATATATATATCCAATGCGCGTACCCGTGCGAGTGAACGGGGCTTCATATAGGCGAGTAATATCGAAAATTAGGAGGGATATATAATGTTACAAAGCAGAAAAAGTCACGGGGAACTCGGGGTTGTGCAGGGGATCAAAACCACCCCTGATTCGAGGTTGAGTAAGAGAAAAAGGGAGCACGAATGTATGTGGAGACTGATCCTTGTGGACGCCACTTTGTTCGGAAATTCAATGATTTGCTATTCGAAACCGATTTAATCTACTTTAGTTTTTTGAAAATGAATAAAGTGTGCGAGTATTTATCAAAAAACTTTGCACGGGTGTCTGAGGCTTAAGAGTTATCAAGTAGACACTATAGTCTAAAATGTAAATCATGTAGAACTGTATTCAGAATTTCGGGAGATACACGAGTAAATTTTTTTTTCAATTACTTTCAATTATTTGTTAACAATTTATGTCGGTGTTTGCGTCATTGATTAAAATGTTCATTCAGAATTCCATTCGAGTCTATCAACGCGTTGGGATAGAAACTGCATTGAAAATTATTTTTTTAATTATTATTTTATTTTTGATATCGTCGACTGTATGAATATCAACGAAACTATGTATGCCAATGATTTATCTCACACGTTAAAATTAAAAATTTTTTGAATATTTGTTCATCCAAAATGAGTAAAAGTGTCGTATATATATAACTTTAATGTGACGCCAAGTATGAACAATTCTGAAACAAAAAGAAATATGAAAAAGTGAATACTGCCTAAGAAGCAAGTACAGCTTTAATTTTATTAGTTTGTCTTAATTAGTGAATTCCTACAGATGATGAGGATACACAGGGAGACGGTAGCGTGCATAATCACTCCTGGGCCAGAGAGTAGACAAAGGGTTTATTACCTTGAATGTCAAGTTATTACAGACGTCTTTAAAAAGGTTTTACGTTTTGGTTCGCGGTTGAAATCGTTTTATCCGTTTCTTCTTCAATACATACAGTCCGTAATGACCCTAGGGGCTTGAATTAACATGAAAATGCTTGTCATACACGTTGAACACATTGAACACCGTGAACAGCGCGAAGCTCCACGAACACCGTGATAAATAATGCATCGACGAGAAATGCCCCTGCTTCGTTCTGCCCTGCCCTGCTCTGCTCTCCTCTGTCCTGCCCTACCCTGCATCGTATCGAGACCCTGCTGCAGTGGCTGAGCCAACTCCATTGTCGGGACACCCCGGCTGCAATAACTCACGACGCGCAACAACTGCACACAATGCCTGGTCCCGCCACTGTGTGTCACGTTTAATGAAAAACATTTCGTTCAATTTTAAAACGACTGTAAACTTGAGAGCGTCGTTGACTTGGGACGAGACGTTTGTTTGCTTAGCATCCCAGACGATGGCCAGGTGCCTGTCGACCCGATTCGCAAGATAAGATATTGAAAAAAAAATTAAAAAAAAAAAAATGGGGGCAAAGACCAATAACTTAAGGTAATAATAAACATTCAGCTACTTTGCATGGATTGAAAAATAAAGAATCATCAACGATAGTCGCACGAATTACAAAAACCACCTGCAGGTTTTAACGATAAGTAAAGAGATTTAAGTTCCACGTATTATGGTGTACTTATACCATTCATTGCATTTAGAAAAATGATAGCTGACGCGAGTCCAAGTGATCGTTAAAAGCATTCCGGTTTATAATTATCTCCTTAAAGGGAGGTTCAAGTTCCAGTAGATTTCCTTGAGAAAGTCAGCCACACCAGAAATTGAGCAATAAAAAACCATCCGTCTATCGCATACCTTGGCGTCGCGATCGTGACGCCTTCTTTATCTTCGATCCTCATCACGTACGGAAAAATCACTAACGTACATTTTGCGAACAAACTCCGCCCCACTAATATACGACAGTAAATAATTTAAGGTAATAATTATGAATGCAATGTAGAAACACCTGCGACAACCAAGATGCACCTGGACTCTGCAGACCTTGGAAACATGTCTCCGTGTATACAACGTCGCAATATGAAGATCTGGCAATCGATGTAGTTCTTCTCGTTAAACTAAGTTTGAAACAAGGTATAAGGTGAACGAACATACTGCAATTGAATCATGAACTCTTTCAGCCATACAATCACGAGGCAAATGGCAAATATTTGCCACAGGTCACTGCAGACTGACCGACTATAGTGTGGCAATTTTTAGATTGTCTCGAGTAACTTGCAGCCACTATCTCAACTGTAGGATATCTGTATAATAAATACGTGAGATATACGCCTGCTATATGTGACTGCTTGCATATTGAACGTATGAATAACATGTATGTGTTGGTGATGTGAGTGTGGATATGCAGTATCTACAGTTGAAAAAAATAATACGCAGATGTCACCTGCTGGGGCATTCACGTGTGACAACTGCATCCGGGAATAAAAAAGCGAGGTGAGGTGATGCCCTACTTATGAAAAAATCATACGACCCTGCAGTATGTGTATACGTGTATGTGAATGTGTGTGTGTGTGTGTGTGGGTATTTAATTGGAGTCCGTTTTTCGTATGACAGGTTTGCGGATTTCTCGTTTGGTTATACCAGTAGCATTGGCATACTGAATGCCGGCTGCACCGCATCAGGATGGTAGAAATTATAAGTAATTTAAGAATCACTTTTTAATCATAATAACGATAAGTTTTTATTGATACATGCTTATATCTGACCGAACGTTCGTTATAATTATGACTCGGTCTTCATTAGTATTCATACATACCTAGTCGACGTTTCAAATATACTTTTTGTCCTACCTACACCGAAAGTATACTATGACGTGCATTCGAACCGGTCGCAAAGTAGCTCTTTTACGCTCTAGTGCGGTAAAGTGCTACTTTCTGCACTAGAACTCACTTTACCCTACTAAAAAGGAAAATAAAACTACTTTCTGCGCATCACGAGCGAAACGGCGATTCCGATTATTTTCCGCCCTTGATACACAATATACTATTTATACTCCGATAGCAGTCTTCGCAGTGCGTTTAATTATTACCCGCAGCTACATCTCTTCGGTGAGATTTAATTTTTATTTGAAACAAAAAGAAAAAAATTTATTAATTTTTTTATTCAAGTGAGATAAAAATTCAATTGACATCCCGATTTCTCTGTATTCATATAAGCCAGAGATAGGACGATATACCAGCTATACAAACAAGCGATAGATACATAAATGACGGACAAAGGACTTCGACGGTTTTCGGTTTATTGCTTGATCGTCGGCCAATCAAAGGCCAGGATAAATATTACCAAAGCCCGATCAGACTGGTTCTATGTTTGCTCGGGCACGTGCATTGTTGTCTCACTATCGCCCCCGCTGTCACCGTAGCTGTCGCTACTGTCCAACCGACAAACGATCTTTGTTCGCGTTTGTACTCGGCGTTTGTTCATCACAAATTGACATGGTGTGGTCCATCTATCGATCTTTTTTTTTTCACTTAAGCCCCCAATTTCAATCGAGTGTCTGAAAAAATATTATACGTTTATACAATTATTCGAATATTCGTGGTGATCGTGCAGGTTATCAATAGGCAATAACGTTAACCATCACATTTAACATAGGCTACACATTATCTTGTTACGATTATTATTATGATTTCCGTAATTATTAACACTCATGAATAGAGGAAGATAAACTGTGGCCGTGTTTCTACTAAATTATAGTAATAAGTTATACCTACCAGTGAATCGAAACGATCGTCACGTCCGACGAAAACTTTACTTGTCCATTTCAGATGTTATTATTTATCCGACGAAACGTTCGACGTAGTTTTTGAAAAACAATTGACCCTGATTAGAACTCGATCCAATTAGCGATCGAAATCTCGTCACGTTTCTACACGAATTACGCGGGGTTGTGAGGGGATATTGTAACTCTAGATTTCCCATATTCATACCTTACTTGCATGTTAGGTATCTGCAGCAGAAAGTACACGTGTACAACTAACCTTGGTTTACCTGCTCGCAGGGATTCGCAAAGTCTCTTCCGAAATTCGAAATGCCCGAGGTGGTCAGTTAATTGACTGGTATTTATTTTCACAGCTCACCTTTCGGTACACCCAAGAGAATATCGTTGCATTCTGAATACACGTACATATTACTAAAATACATACAATAATAAAAATCCGGTTGAAACACTTCAGCCAGGGAAAATTTTTTGTTAACTTTGAAAAGCAAATCGTTTTTCGATTTTTCTTAAAATTGTATTACAGCTGCGTGTTCCAGAGTTAGTTTTTCGTTTCGAGAGTCAAACGAACGTCTCTAATCTTCGGCAAGACCTTCGTGCTGGTGGCGGCAAGGCAGCACAAGACGCTGCTAATTCATATAATTCACTTCAACAGAGTCCAACAGTTGGTCTTATTTCTTAGTGTACCTGTAAATCACTTGGATGTTGGCTGATACCACCCACGTAATTCGCGGCCCTTAAGGCCTGAACATGTCTTAAAAGATCTATAGATTAAGCTGGGAATCACCAGGCGATGACTGCAGCTATGTTCATTGCGCAAAGCCAGTGGGTTTTTGTATAAGGATGGACCAATTCTTTCGTGTAATTCCTCTTATTCGGTTTGTATGTTACATATGTACACATACGAGTTATAATACGGAACGAAAAGAGGAACAGTTTTATCACCTGCAATGGTATAACTTCTCAGCATCTATCTTGAAACTCTGTGCGGATTCTTTAACGTGATGTACGGTGTTCTCGATGCTTTGCCACACAAGAGAGAGAGAGAGAGAGAGAGAGCGTTAAAAAATTCATAAACCATTACATAAATTTCCATCTACCTAATTCAGGCTGCGCCATGGCTTCTTATCTCATCTCGGCATCGTGCACGAACGCGATTCTATGGTATATATACTAGAACCGGTATATAGATATAGACTCGAGAGAATAGACTCGCAGTCCTTATTCTATGGGTCCATGAAAGTCGGCCCACGCAGAGCTGCTACCCGCAGTTTGACGGCCAGAAGGCGTCCACAGAGAACAACATGCGTCTGGATATTATAAATATATAAGGCACTAGCATTCCATGAATTAAACTCAACTCACAAACCCTATACCCACACTTACATACATTATGAGTATAATTTGAATCTCTCTTTCTCTCTCCTTCACTCTTTCTCTCGGTAGTGAAGGTTTGTACCCACCTCGGGACAGATTAACATTTAATTTCCCATTTTCATCACTGCAGGAAAGAAGATCATGCAAAGTACTCCGCTTGATATGCAGAATTGTGTTATTTTTGTAGTATGAGATGAGTATTTGGGTTTTTTTTTTTCAATTTTAATTTAAAGAATTTTTATCAAGGTATAAGAGTATCGCGGTAAAAATTTTCATACCGTATCTATATATAGCGAATTCGTTAAATTAATTTCGGCCACTTCGCCACGGTCTGTCGCGTTGATAATCAGTCGTGCGAGAAGATCGATAAATCAATATTTAATTGGACGAAACCACAGGTTTTCGGCTCCACTCAAATACTGATCCAAGGCCGAACACACAATGGTCTAGCCCTCTAGAAACTTGGAAAAAGTTTTACGCGGTGATAACCAACTGGAAATTAATATCTGAGAGAGCTTTGATACAGTTATTTCCTCCGTTGGAAGTCTCGCGCTATTTCTCTGGTATTTTGTGGTGGTGGTATAGCAGTAATCGTCAGAACTCCCTCTTTATCTCTATCTCTCCCTCTCCCTCTCCCTCTCTCTCTCTTTCTCTCTCTCTCTCTCTCTCTCTCTCTCCCTCTCTCTCTCTCTCTCTCTCTGCCAGCAGGAGTCGAAAGCGGAGAGTTGCAGAGGAGTTGGACACAATGATGATGCATTTCATTGGGTCTATTGTCCTCTGGATTCAAGTTCACAGACACAATCGATCTCATGTATCCTTCCTTCGCATCAAATAGCATTGATGTTGAAGCAGTACCCGCCATTCATTGAACCAATCGATGTTTGCCTCTGACTCTCGATCTACTGTCCATTGGGTCCACCGAGTTCATCCCATACTGCATTCTGTTAAACTTTAATTGAATATTAGTTGTATTGTATTTCCTATTCTGGAAAGAGCACAATGTCCTTTTTCCTTCATTCTTACGTTCGATTAATCAACGCGAGGCCAGTACGGTGACTACAAATTGCGTAAGAGCACCATGCAAACTGCATAACGTACGTTAAATCAACTACGATTGAAACTGTTTCTTTGATTTTCTTTTTGTCTCTCTTAACTGAACTCGGATTTGGAATCATTGGCTATTCTACGCACACACAGACGTCTAATTCCCGACTAAATTATTCCAACAGTGCAGTTTCACTTTGGTCCTGTTTGCGTCCGGACTGTGAATGAAGGAGTTCTGAGCTGAGCTTCTTAGCTCTTCTTGGGCACCATGGATATCAGATGTGCTTTCACAGATTTAACGATCTGTTAATTCTGAAGGAATAGTTGTGACTAGAATTTGTACAATTTTTAATCCATCAAGAACAATTAAATACTGAACAATCTGAAATGAAAAATTTTATTGAAAATAAACAAAACTGAACAATTTTTGACAGATGTTTGCCTGATAAATTTGTGATCGATATCTAACGATTGACTGCTCAAAGAATAATCGGAGGTAATAGATATTTTCTTGGATAGATGTGTATGCGTACCAGGGGAGGGTTGATAAACGAAATCTTAGGGTAGATCTCTATTGAAATGGAGATTTTGTGTACCGTACCGTACCACGTTGTATAGAAAGAGTTGGGATGTCGTCCTCTGCGATAAGGTTCGAGGATTCTTTTTCCGTAATTTTTTTTAGTTTCTATTTTTGATTTTTTTGATTTCGAAGCAGGGGAGGGGGGCTTGGATGAATATGTGAATTCACCAGAAATAGTAAGACAGTACAAACCGTATGGTGAAATGTGAAAGTTTGTTCAACTCATATTTGATTACGGGTCATTAATAGAGATTTCAACAAACGTCAACCGTGATCTATAATTTAAATACATTACGGTACAAGAACCAACTCGTAATATGGCATTAGGCGGAACTATCATTAGCGACGTGTATATAATTTTAGTTGTGTGGTCCAGCGGGCGGCCAGACATCTTCATAATTTGCTACCAACCAACAATTAATGTGACAACCATGCACGCGTTCAAAATAATGATTCAACGTTCTCAACTTACAACTACAAGGTTTTACGACGTCGTTTAATTTCGTCAACGTACGTAGGTACCGAGATGCAAATCAAATTTTGATTATACAGCTTGTCATACTTAAGTGCACATAAATATTAACCTCTAATTTATCAAAAATATAATTAATTATCAACTCATACATATAATAGTTCAGAATATAAATGCGACTGTTTTATAACCCGAAAAAAAAAAAACACATTATAAATAAAATTTTGACTATCGTTTGTAAAAAATTTATATTTTATCAGACTTTTTGATCCTCTGATGGGGGAGACAGGGTGATCCCAACGTGGGGATGTCGAAGCTCGGCGTCGTGACGCGTTGGGAAGCCATTGTGATGGTGAGATGACGCGTGATGCGTGCGGTATGAATTCAGCCAGTTCCCCGGAATAATAGATATTACAACAAAGCGCGTGTGTGCCAACGCTGAAAATTGATTGGACATGTACTGATTGTTGATAAGGTAGACAGTAGAGGCTGCTTGCGAGACAGGATCTCCTCCGCTGTCGAGTGAGCTGGAAAAAAACAGGACAACCTGAGGCCTAAAAACTTAACGACTCAGCATTCTTTTACCGCACAGAAACGAGGCACACAAGAATAAGAAAAAGTTTGAAGGATCGTGACATGTGTGTAGATACCTCAGGAGGTACTCATGCGAGATACTGCGCAAAGCTAATAGGCTCGTATTCTTTGAAAATGAAAATAAAAATTGACTTCAGAACAACGTTTGTGGTTTACTATTGGGTTTCGATCAGGGTACGGTGTATAGATAAAACTGTTGTTATAATATATCGTATGATTTTCCAAATTTGTGGAATGTGAATAAGTAAAGAAGCGAGTAATTGGAATGGTGGAGAATCAGAAGCCAGTTCAATTTCATGGGACTTTAAACCCAAGAAAAAGAAAGAGGTCTATTTTCCTGGTAGATTTTATCCGTTGAGCGAAGACCGGGCGACGTTGGAAGTGACCTATTCTATGAGAGAGTAAAAAAAAAGGTGGGGGAGATAGTAGGAAAAAGAATGAAGGCGGAGTATGGAAGCGTTGGAAAGTAAGAGAGAGAAGGTGAAAGGGCGTAGGGTGAAAAACTGTGGGCTAGTACTACGGACGAGCAAAGGGAAGCTTTTTTAATTAGCAAACACACATTCGCGTGCATATTGTAGCCATTCTAGCAGCATCCCCTTCACTTTACGGCGACCGTGGCTTTACGTGGCCCGCCGCCATCCAGCAAGGATAATCTAATTATTCGGGACGACAAATCTCGTTACCCAAGCCGTGCTCGTTCCCGGCGTCGGCGTGTTGGCTTCAGCACTGAACACCGGCGTCGCGACGCAACTCAACTCAACTCCACGCAACGCAACGTAACGCAACGAAAAGCAAAGCAAAGCAAAGCAAGGCAACGAAAGGTATAACGCAACGGTAAAATCGCTATCGGTGTTCGTTCTAGCGAAACAAGCGAGCGCGCTCGGAGCCAGGTATCGTTAACATAATCGTTAATTTCTCACTGCAAAGTCCCCGAAAATTATTCACTCTCGGGAAAAAAAGTTTACGGGGGCTTATGCAAATGTTAGTAATTAATTTCCCCGAATCCTATTAGGAAGACCTACGTTTTCCGAGGACCAGGTGCCGGAATAAGGATCTCCGGAAGCTGCAGGGCGTCCGACGTCGCCTCAAATTCACGCAGATTCTCAATTCACATCGTGCGTCGTACGACGAGGTGTTGAATTGGGTTACATATTATCGAAAATATCTATAATATGTATGCTTTTATATAAATAAATAATTAATGGCCATAATATGTAGTAATCATTTATCTTCAACCCGTTGGACATATAACTGACCCAGCTGGTTAGCAAATTTTTAAATATACGCAAGGGAATTCGCGGAGTGAAGGGGGTAACCATGACTTTTCCCCTCGGCTTATACTGATTGGCGTGACCGCCTACCCCGTTTTCGAATGGTACGAGAAACGCTCTTCATAAACAGTTCGACGTTTTTGCTGAGCGAACGAAAAAGCAGTAAATATACATCCATCGTGCGAAATTCGTTAATTTCACAGTGACTGCATTTGGGCGGTCGGACGGCGGCCGGAGATTCCCCGTTTCCCAGTTTTCCTCTTTCACCCTTCGGTCGCGGTGCCGGTTCGCGACCACCGAGTTCAGCGCAGCTTTTTGGTTCCCATCAACCGGAGGATGGCCCCCTCGCTTTCGCGTATTATTGACGGCTTAAATTCATTAGATTCTACGCTGGTACTGCAGCATGGAACGGTTGAGAGGAGGCAGCCCAGCTTCGTCGGGGAAAGAAGCCTGCCGACTCTGCGAAAAATAATGCCGTAAATATATCGGATTACTTTATCAAATCACACCGATCCTGGAAAACTGTGCAATATACGCTTCTTCTTCTCCTCTCTTTCTTTCTCTCTCTCTCTCTCTCTTTCTCTCTTTGGTTATTTCTCGTTCTATCCCCCTCTTGCCTCTTCTCTTCATCCCGTTCCATTTATCCCCATCCCCTGTTTGCCCGTCTATCCTCGTCGTCAGCTCTCCCGTCAGCCCTTGCGGGTCGACCCGTATTTATCTTTTTTTCGCACGGGACGTAATTTGGAAAATCCGGAATAAAGCCGTCGATAAAATGAAGCGTAGTACACATCCACGTATATTCCTATATGTAGAGAATATAAATCTATATGTGCACAGTTTTAGAGTTGCAAACGGTGAGTAATCTCTGAAATTGTATAATGGAAAATATTTTTATTTATTCTAACTGATTCATCGGTTTGGTCCTGCCGACAAGATAACAAAAAAAAAAAAAAAAAATAATAATAAAAAATAAAAATTAGAGATATGAGGCATGTATATCGATATAATTTTATTGAACGGAGTTATTTGTTTCCATTTTTATTTATATGTATTTTTTTTTTTTTTTTTTTTCAGTAAGCAGGTATATGTATTCTGAGTTGAAGAATAGTTTTTTGTACATTCCTGTGGTACAGCAATTAATCCAGCCGCGAGACTAGACCAGGGAATTAATCCAGTCGCTCCATGTAGTCACTTTAAACAGACCAGGGAAAGTTGAAGCGTTAAAAGAGTAATAATTACACATGCCGCGGTAAGGTATATCTATACACGTACATACGTTGGCCCTATGGGTAGGTAATCAAGTCTCGTGCTCGAAGCCAGGAATAAAGAGCGCTTGAATGAAAGTATAAAACCGTTCTGGCTGACACGGGTAAAGAGTTCGTATATTTATAGAGGCACTAAAATCCACCTTATTTTTTTTATTTTTTTCTCTCAAGATGGTTGCGTGCGCGCACCCGAGCCAAGTATTTATACCTGGGACCAGACGCGTAGTCCTCAACGCCATCAATCTTTATTTCCACACGCTCGTGCGATTCACGGACAATTTCAAACCCCCTTCATCCCTTCTCCAGCTTTGGTGTAAATTTACTCAAATCTCCTACCAAGAAATACCGAAAGAATCTGTGAAGACGTTTCCAACCTATACGCAGCGCAACGCATCTCTATTATACTTCTTACTTCCCGTGAGAATAACGCGAGCACCGAGGTTTACTAGATATGAAAAGTTACGGAAAGGGTGTGTCGCGATCTATACGAGCCTAAACTAAACTAAACAAAACTAAGTGAGCTGGTAGGTATATTTTATGTAGCAAGTTTTTATTCATTTTAGGAATCCAATTTTGACGCGTTGATCGTTATCGTCGGTTCACCTTGGCATGGCGTGCCCGTGATTATGGGTCGTTAGTTAATCAGTTAAGCCGAGTGAAAGTTGGGAAATAATTACTTGTAAATTTAACCAATCTTATTTAAAATACCAAAGAAATTTTATAAGACTCCTACACGCCCACGTAGAGACATCTCTATTAAGCCTATAGATATCTTTATTTCATTCCTACGCATCTCGCATTTAACTCCGGTAATCACCACTTCATATTTTATAACAAGGTATAAGAGGCAGAAGGAACTTGCGCACTCTTCGAATCGTAAAAAAGAGAGAAACAAAAAAGAAAAACAAAAATAAAAAATAAAACAACCTCGGTAAATAGAAGTACAGAAACTGGACATCTCGACGATTCGACCCACTTGATAATAACGCTTTTTTTGTTTTGTTTTGTATATAATTTTTTTTTTTTGTTTCATCGTCTTGAGAATTTGATTCCCCGCAAACGATGGCTATCTTTGGCCCACCTTGGTTCCTCCGAGATTGTGGGTCGTTAATTAATTAGTTGAGGTTAGGTCAAGTTGGTAATTAATTACTTTAATTCCTCTTCAAGTTACTCACAAGTTTGAGCCGCTTTAGCCGTGGATCAGTTTCCACGGTTGTGTAATTGGCGTTGATATCGGCTTCCATTAGCGGGCGGAGTTATTATTTTTTAATCACGGGTCCTTCGGAGGGTAGAACGGAAAAGGCGAGGGTTTCAGATGAGGATGAGAGAAAACAGGGGCAACGGAGGAGAGAGGGAGAGTCCCAGAAATAAGAGGAGATATTCAAGAGTTTGAAACGGAGTTGGACGAAGAGGCTGAAGCACGATGCACCAATGGCACCTCGATGGCCTGATAATTATTCCACTTTTAAACTTTTCCCCGATGCTTTCTCGCGTTACCAAACTTTTAACGCTCAAACGTTTTCGCTTCACAGATATCATTACCCCGCTAACTTTAAGTATGCGAAATTATCTCTTTGTAAATATATATATATATATATATATATATATATATATATATATATATATATATATATATATATATATATATATATATATATATATATATATATATATTTATATATCTATACATGTGTACGCATAACAAAAAGTACGAAATATACTTTCAGTATATTTTTCCAAACAGACTAATGAAAGTATAAGTACGATAAAAAAAAGACAAAAAAAAAAAAATAAAAAATATCGGATAAAACGTTGTCAGCATAAAATTAATTATAAAAATTAAAGTGACGGGAGGTGATACCTGGTGTAGGTTTTTAACCCCGAATAGTAGAGTAATAAATTCAAAATTTTGCTCAAACGCAAAGGAATATTTATGCAGACAAAAAGTGTCCCTCTGTAGGTATTCCTCGATACATAAGAACTTGGATATTCTCAGTCTTCACAGGATCTCTTGTAGTTGGTAGCTGAATTGGTGGTACGAGGCTAGGGAAATTAAAAATTTCAGGATTGGAAAATATCAAGGTCTTAATGCTATTCTCTTACTTTGAAGGCAGCCATCGTCTACATTTTCACCGAGATCGATCTCTTGGAGATTCAAACAGAAATTCTAGATTCAAAAAAATTATTGAATTACAAAGAAAAAAAAAAAAAACCCACGAATAAATATTTCAAGTCATTTCCTGGTGTATTCCTTTAATCTGCAAGATAAGATTAATGAATAATAATGAACGATATAATACGAAGAATGAAAAAATGTATAAGGGTCATTTCTAATGCGTAAAAATATTTTGGTAACATATAATTATCGTACAAATGAGATAGATGCACGTACACTTTGAAGGAATGCTGGTTCTAAGAGTTAGTAGTTGTTCGGTAATGAATTCGAAATTGTGTATACCACTTGGTGACGTTTACTGAATATCATTACGGAAAGAGGTTAATTTATCTTCCATTGTAGGGATTGCGATTACTAGATATGTTAGGTAGCTACATACGTTTTACACAAACTCGAGGATGATTGAGTGCGCAAAGAACAGGAGTCACTTCTTATGTCTGGTAGTCAGAAAAGAATGCGAAAAACGCAGGACAAAGGAAGTAAAAAGTTGGCGCCAAATTTAACAGTGTTCGTGTACCTTGCGGCTCGTTTTTCATATACACAAACATACATATATATCTACGTATGTACATACATACATACCTATGTATTATACTATATGTATAAAATTTTCGAGGACTCGCCTTTTTCGAGTCGCCCAATTTAAACTTTTCACATTCCGACTGCATTCCGAACTAAAAAAAAAACTTTCTTCTATCCCCAATCCTCAGGAATATCCCCTGTGTTAATAATGTCCCCACGAATTAATAATCGTGAAATTAATGCCGAGGTTAGAATAAAGATGAATGACGCGGGTGTCGCCGACACACCCTCTGTGCCTTCGGATTTTACCCTTCACCCCTTCACTCTTCACCCTTTACACTTCGCCCTTCTCTCTCTCTCTCTTTCTCTCAGCCCTGTCCCTCGTTCATGGAAGTCCCTTTCGCTCGCGATATTCGCAATGCCATTACGGATTAGACTTTCGCCTCATTCCACTCTCTCCATTCCTCTTCTTCTCTCTCCCATCCAGCTATCGCACCCTCTTTCTCTTCGTCAGCTCTAGCTGGCGAGACGCACAGCGATACCTATCCTACGGGATTCTGGGCCCACCCGCGCCTGTAGAACCCTTTGATTTGTGCTGCCGCAGCTCTATCTGGCAGACTCTCGCTAAATCACGCGGGCACCATTCCTTTTAAATCTTATTCCCACCCTGCAGACGCCATAGCCGACTCGTTCTGCCCGGTATACGTCAATCGCGATGGATTTAACTTAATTCTCCTTTCCGAGAGGAAAGCTCCTTTCCATTCTCGCTTTCACTAAACAATAAGGGCAAAGGTCTCGTGTAGTTTATTTTTCTTTGATCGAATCGAGTGTTTTTTTCAGCCAACCAAAGAAAGTGATCACTAATGCAAATCCGATTGAACTGTAAGACGGGTGTTTCGGGTGTAACCCAGTCTTAGAATGAATCGAGGAAAGCCTGTACCCTATAGCCTGGAGGAGAATCGTCTCCGGCCGTATATATAACGTCAAAGGCTATTCAACGCCATTTCCAACGATTACGGCAACTCCAACGAGTGAGAAACGACCCAGAGATTCGATCCGGCCAACCTGCACTACGCCGTCAGCCAAGCCAAGCTTTACGCCAACGTATTCCAGGGGCGACTGGTCACGTACCTACGTATGTTACACGGAGGAGATTAAGTGATTGGTTTCCGAATTAATCCCTCTCTGAAATACCGCCGTGATGCGCGCTTCATTGTCCACTCGCATCTTTGATCTATATATCAAAAAGAACGCGTGGTTCGATCATCCACGTTTTAAAACCTGGATCAGAAAAATGAATTCGACAAAGACGTGCGCTCCGCCTTTTCACAGACCACTTACTCTTCCTAGAATCTTTCATACTCATTTAACAAAGTCGGTTACACAATGTATGCATAATATACGTGTTCCCTTTGCTTCTCCCAGAATCCAGTTCGTTTAATGGTATCAGTGCAGCAATTTCCGTACTTTATGGTCAAAGATAAACTAGAGTGACCAGCCAAGGTATGTACTTACAATTTCCCCATAGTGTAATGTCAAAAAGTTCTGCAGGTGGACATAACATCCCTGAACCTTTGTGCAATTTCTCTTTGACGACCGGGAAGATGGGTGTATAAAGGTTCACCTGACGAGGTAGGCGTCGATGAGATAGGAACGCTGAGATTGCCCGAGTCAATATGCGAGGAAATGCCTATTCAAGGCTATGGACGACCTTAAGACTTCCCGACGGAGGGTCACTGGCAGTCATCTTCCTCGAACCCTGCCAACGTCCACCACCCCACACCAAGGACTGGCTACTTCCTAATCGAAATCAAGATATCCGAGAAAATAAAATCAAATTCTCGTTCAATGTCCAATCCTGAAGAGAGCGCCTACTCAGCCGACATCCCATCTCTCCTTTTTCTCATATTAGATGATCACCATATACCATGAAGAAATCCTTTGAGAACCATGAAATGAAGTTGGACTATCCAGACCTAAACTTGTCGAAAAAATCACGTAATGTTCTGTACTTTCATGCCCCAAATCATTTTTAACCAGTAGTAAATTTGACAAGACGGTTTAAGACATATACTCTGATCTCTGTGCAGCATCGTGGTTATAGACCCCATGAAGATTCGGGAGTTTCAGAGCTGGGCTCATCGGACTATATCGGAGGTAAATCTTAAGGCCATTAGGGACCGCGCCGGTGGACCAGAAGAAGATTGGGTCCCAGTCTCAGTCAAAGGTCGAAGACCCGCGTAATCGCGTTACTAACAAGAAGAGTTTGTTTTGTCTGGTTACCGCGGTGGTGAGAAAGGAAAGAGGTGAGTAAAATATTTCATTTTTTTTTTTTTTTTTTATAAAAAGACAAGTATATTGTATAAGAAAAAATGAAGCTTTACTATAACACCTTTGCCCACGGTTATTATACCCACTGAGGGTTGTTCGGAGCGCATGACGTGGCGCAAGCGCAGGCTGGAATCGAACCCCGAACCTCGTTTCATCGAGAAGAACCACCGACGATGATGCCGCAGCTCAGTGCGCTCGGCGGACTGTTCGCGACCGGACGTTTCCCTCGCGAGTCCTTGCCCCCACTGTCAAAACCACGCTTGAGCATCGATGTATTTTGCTCGTATACGTCGTGGATATTGAACAGTTTGTTAGTTCAGAAAAACAAAGAAAAAAATATATATACATACATATATATATTTATACACACTTTCAGTGAGAGAGAAATACACGATTGATAACACATGCATGAGATTTGAGAAATACCGCAGCCACATACAGCGTGGTGGCTGTAACCACGCTAGTATCTCTACGTCCCAAAAATAAGACAAATCCCATAGGCACCAGGCTGAATATTGGGAAAAAGTACATTCATTTTAATAAAAAAATTTTACCAATCATAAGTAGCGTTCACCGTGTAATCTTACATGGTTTTTTAGGTTTGGGACATTTATCATTGAAACGCAGATAATAGTTTCGCTAGTTTTTTACCACTCGCCTCAGATCGTTTACTCTCTACACTATAACTTTGAGATTTTGAATTCCACACTGCAAACCGAGAGCTAAAGTTTTCTCCAAACTTACACGCGAGCATTATACTCGAATGCTTTCATAAGCCGTTATCTTCCAGCCATTTATCACCTGGGGAATAGTGGAAATTCGAAATTCTAAATTCAATGTAGAAAAGCTTAACTGTCAATTATTTTTCACCCAGTAAAAACTTGTTGTGCTACGTTATACCTGCAACTTGTTATTAGTTGCGTGACAATTACGCTGATAAAGTTATGGCGTACTAATAACTGCTGCAAAAAGACATTACAGTTACGTACCGAATGTAGGTACATCCTGCACGAGTGACGTTTAGTGCAGTTTGTGGATAAACTGGGGGACCAACAGTGCGGGAAATTTTCCCACTGAGTAAACTGAGTGATTTTCAAAATTTTGCTCTAACGAAGATTGACAACTTTTGACTGCCCCGTGAACGTCCATCGTCAAAAAAAGTTGCGGAGTAAGAAACCGGCTTCAACGTGGCTGGTGAGTCAACACAGATACAATCTTATCTTTTCATTTTTAAACCCATCAGCAAACGAAAAATATTTAGAAAAATAAATATCAGTGAAATCTTTATCGAGGTTTCAAGGCCGCAGGACTCGGTGATCCGTAAAGATAATCTAATCGCTTCCATTTCAGCGCCGATCAACCGATCATCATCTCTTGTTTTACAGAGCGGATAGCGAGCCGATCTTCGCGGGCAAAAAGTTCGCTCTACCGCGAAATTTTTTCCATCGAATTTCGCACGTTCTCTTTTTGTCAATTTTATAAACCTGTCAAAATCTTTAGAACGCTAGTCTAAAATTGTTACAAGTTTTTATTTACAAATATAATTTTAAAAAATTTGTTAAAATTACAGTAATGGTCAACAGTTGACGTTTATCTTCACACGAATTTAATTATACGTATGAACGAGCTGTTAATTTATTTCAATATTCTTCGATCGTTTCGTTAAACGGCAATGTGTTCCCAAATAATATACTTACGCTATCAATCAACTATTAGAGTCCAGAAGCGTCTCGTGTTACGATAATTGAAGTGCTTGTACCACTCGAAGCTTTCGTTGATCATTTACCATTTACAGTATGGGTGGCAAGTAAACAGGCCTCGCTTCGATATACATAGCTAGACGAATATAGATCGAAGATGGGGCAAATGCTGCACTTACAAAGAGGATATGTATGTATAGGGTGCAGTAAGAATATGGCAATGGCAGGTTGATGGGCCATAGAAAGAAGTAAGAAACGAAGAAAGAAACAGCGAAATAAAGGACTCCGTGACGTTCTGGGTGGTCCCTATGTCTGGGATCTCAACCACAGACAAACCTGAATACGAAAGAGACATAACCGGGCTGTTTGCGGACATTATATACGCGTTCACTGGTATAGCTACAAGAATAATAAGTGGTAGACTGACGCATTTAGACTGACTGACTGACTGACTCCTAATTGCTGGCGACGAAAAACCCGTCAGCTGCGTTAGACGTAATTCTGTTTAATTACTAATTAGAAAATCGTCCGGATGATGAAGATTTCTATTCATGTTATAGTATTCTGTCAATAAAAATATCGCAAGTAAACGCAGCTATCAGAACTTTATAACTGTCCTAGTATAGTCTCCCATGTATTTGTAAAATTATTTTCTACTCGTTGATCGTTCATTTTGTCAGCTGTTGATTATATTATTTAATCATATGGAGGCTGAGCAATGTGTCATATCGTTATGTTGGAGAAGAACTGAAATTACTAGCATTTGGCTTGTCTTACTACACTACGGGTTGGAATTGTATATAATATGATATAGGGATGTACGTTGTGGCTCGTTTACCCCAACGAACCACGATCGCCACAGAGACAACTACCACCGATCGATCACTGATTTATTCGACACAATGCTCTCTCGATCAAACGATTTATAATCGCTTCCGATACAAATGGTGTCAGAAAGTTCACGTGGCTCGTTTAAAGCATTTTCCCATCGATTCATCATATCACGTACGTAGTCACACCGCGACAAACTGTCATTTTCGTCCCCCCTATATCGTCCAGAGTCAGTTTGTTGCCCCAATTTTAGCCTCGTTAGAATTTTCGTACGGACATTAATAACGCTCCCTGTTTATTAACGGCTTTTCATATCAACGCTGTAAAGAATAACAAAGAGTTTCTGTTTTTTTTTTTTTTTTTTATCGGTTTTTTTTTGTCGTTTCTCTTTTTCTCTCTCTTTCTCTCTCATTCCTTTTTTTTTTTTTTCTTTATTACAAACTCAAATCAAGTCAAGATATCGAATATCTCCTCGGATGATGTTTACTTGATGATAATAAATTACGTCTCCACTCAACGCCCCCGGCGTTACAACGTACCTTCATATTATTACTCTTCATTCTTTTGTTTTCATATTTTATATAGTATATTCTCTACTATCACGATCGTCACATAATTCCTAACCATTTTCCTACCTACACAATGATGTGATGAACGGAAATCACTCGTCTGATCTTCACGACCCACCAACACGCTCATCTACATTTATATGCAGTCAAGTTCGACCTAGTTGACAATCTAATGTAACATATACGAGGTGATTCGTAACCTGTATTTTTATAGAGAATGATAATTATCAAATTTACGACAATTGAAGAAATTTGGTGGAAAAATCAACCTGTCAATTATTTTCTATACATTTATTTTTGACACAGGTGTAAGAAAATTTCTATGGAATACTTTGAGCAAAGTGCAGCTTAAAAAATCGTCTAGTTATGCTAATTGAGTTGACAAAAATAACGAAGTTTATGGTGAAATTATACCACGTCGTATTGAAGTCAGCGACACGCAAGACTCTTTTTATTCGTTGCTCAGGTAAAGTCAGCCTATCCTGTTTCTTATCACAAACAGTTGTGGTATTCACTATATTTCTGGTATTCGTGGGTGGGAAGGTGAATTCGTGCTAAGAAATACTCTTTCAGATTTTTATTTATTTTTTTTTTTCAACGTTTTATACACCGACGAGTAAGAACTAAGCTGAACAAAAGTTCGATCCGTTCTACAATCACTACTCTAATTTATTACGACTATATAGTTTATTTTTAACACCGTACCCGATAAAGTATCATAGTTATACGTATAACTCGCCACCAAGTTTCTATTTTCAAAACTAATACATCGATTCGAACTAATATAGATATAAATTTTAAATATTCCTTAAAAAATGTACGAAACCGGATTGTCGAGTGAAATAAAAACGGAAAACCCGTTCTCGAATGGTTGTGAAATCCATCTTGACAAGGCTTAGTGTAAATTGTACGAATTGACGCCAATCAAAAATAATTGACAGTCAATCATGAGGGATTTGGGTTTAGGTCTGGCTTGTCAGTTCGCAATCCATGAATAAAGTTTACAGAGCTTTGCTGGGGTGTTACGCCTGTTTGTATTCTGCATCCTGTCAACGCTTGCGATAATTCCCCGTTGATGTTTCAGTGTCAATCATCGCAGGGAAAAGATGACACGGTAATACTTCATAGATAAAAAAAAAAATCAAAAAAAAAAAAAACACAGTTAAATTAAAGATTCCTGAATAATTGATTAGTCAAAAATTAACTTTCTTTTTACACTAAAGTGATTTTTTTCCCACCCTAAACCACAACAGCAAAATTTATTTCATAAATCGATGCAGGATATATGAAAAAAAAATAAAAAAAAAAAAATTGGTTACCGCTCGAAGCGGGACTAATTGGCATTAATTCAATACATCGAATAGAACGGTGATTGGCTAAGGATGACGAAGGGTGTGAGGCGACGGGGTGGTAGCCATTCCGTTAGATTGCCAGCGGGCCTGTAATCTCCGCTAATAACTATAGATTGTCCGATGACGTCACATGCCATCCCGTCTCCCTCGGTGGTGGCTTATCACCACCTTAATCGTCCCATAATACGAGATGGAGCTATATACAAACATTTCTGATGTCCCAGACGGGCTGATGTACGTGTATTGCATTATACGTACTATTGCTGGATACTCAACGGAATGCTGGATGAACAAAGATATCCCTCAACTGCATTTTAGGAACGTGTTCATCCCTAGATATGAAATAGTCTTATCTGGATACAATTGGGGAATCAATAACAATTGGTGAAAGATTTGGCCAATCAAAGGAATTAATATTATTGTTATTTTTTTTATTTTGTTTTTTCAACAAGTTTCAAAAGAAAATTAGTGATAAAAAAAGAAAAAAAAAAGCATAACTGATCCAATGTAGAGAAAAATTGTTACATGATTGATTCGTTGATATAGACAGATGTGAACAGGTTTGATACAAAGAAAAAAAAAAAAAATCAAAAAAAAAAAAGAAAAGAAATTGTTAGAACAAAATTAGATTTTCTTTCGCGAAAGCTTTTGGCCCAGTCTCGTCGAGGTATTCGTAAGGAAAGAAAGAAAAAAAAAAGAAAAATAAAATAAATAAATAAAAATCTATTTGCTTGCCGAAAGTTGAAAAGTTTTCCGCGAGTTTTCATTTTATTTACGAAGAAAAACCAATAAAGAACGCAAGTATGAGAGTCGATATACTTGGACTTGCTTTTTTTTTTCTTTTTTTTTTTTTTTTTTTTTTTTTTTTCTTGCATAGTCCCGAGAGAAATGGGTTCGAACTTTTTTTCTTTTTTTATCCTTGTTGTAACCTTGTTTTACATTCAAGTAGATTTTGCATAGGTAGACACAATTCAAATTTGGTTGGGTAGATATAGGCGATATAAAATCTGAACAAGGTACATCGATTTACAGATATATGTATATACATAGGTATGTGTTTTATAAATCGATATGAAATGACTATCATAAACCAATTCATCAAAGCCTTTTATACCTGACTAAGATAATTGTGTGTTGGTGCTAATTGTACCGTCCGACCGACGAATGAAATAATGAAATCATGTCGATCGATCAACGACTGTGTAATCAAGCGCATGCAACGTGAGGCTGCTCCCTCCCTGCACGTTCTTTTGACAAGAATAAATTTTTTTTCCCTAGGTATTATAGGTAAGGCAATAAAGAGTTTCATTGCACGACGAGATGTTGTATCGTAAGTGTATAGCCTAGGTGATATCGCGGTAACTGAGGTACTAAATAAAACTGCAAAGATCACAGAGCGACGTTCTATACCAACCGCGGAAAGGTTCTTATATACGTTTATAAGTAAATCGTGTTCTTTTATAGCGTTGCTCACCTTGCGTGTCGCGTAATTTCTTACTAGGAATTTCTGCAAAAATCAAGCGTGCAAGTTCACGGAAATGCAAGCGTTAACCGCAATACCACGATGTTACAGTTATAGTATAAGTTGAAGGGATAATTGGAATCAACTACACGGTTTCACCTGAGGATAAAAAATTTAAATTGACAAAAACTTTTCTACGTTATGACATAATTGAGGAAATAAATCCGCTTCTAGTTATATACAAGCCGTAAATTTATACGCCTGTATGTAATAATCTATCAGGATATAAATTCTTAATAAATGCTTAATGTCTACGAGAATATTCACTTTGGATATCAACGATGAACGAGGACGAAGTAAACTGTATAAAAATACGAAACGGAAAGGGAGAGTAAAGTACAAAGATATAGATATAGGTATAGACAATGTGAGGGATAGAATACCGTGAGGGCCAGACAGTAGCGAAGCTGTAGCGAATCAGTAGCAGGTGGTTTCCGGCCTACGCGGTGACAGCAGCTCTTCGCTCTTTTTCCATTGAGTCTATACATATATATATACATTTTTTTTTTTTTTTTCTCGGGGACAATATTCAGAGAAAGAGTTGGTTCGCGCTTTGTGAAGCTAATTGTTTTCTGAAGTAACGCGGACGTAATGGCTCCTGGCGGAGACGACCCGCGAGAGAGCCAGTTGGCAAGAAATAAAAAAAGAAGATGGAAAAGAAAGGAGAAGAAAAAAAATAGAAGTAGAAGGAAAAAAAATAATAAAGAAGAAAAAAAAAAAAAAAAATAAAAAAACGAAAGAGGAGAAATAATATCGGAGAGCCGAGAGCGGAGTGCCGAATTAGTGGTTAGAGTAGGGCCAGGCAGGCCAGAGGAAGGAGAAAACGCGGGGAGAGAGGAATGAGTACAATGAGAGAGAGGAGTAAAGCTGTCCGGGAATGAGGTCGACATAATTGCACCCCCAGTCATACTGGCAGCAGGCGGTAGGGCGTCGTGAGGGGTGGTCCCCGCCGCCATCCATTGTCCCACCCAGCCTCGACCTGGCTTTGATTAAATACTTGACACATCTCAGCGATGGGCATAAGTTTGGTTGAATTCTAATTACGGACAGATCGAGAAGCGCGAGTATTAAGTTTCTCAGCGTCATTTTGGTCTCCCTTATAATAAGAAAAAAAAAACATTTTCAAGGTCTCATTGCAGTTTGTCGAAGACACGAAGAGATAATATATATAAGATGAGAAGACGCGGAACGTCTCACTTTCTTATTACGTTATATACCTGCCATCCTGTCTCTTAAATTCTAACCAGAATTCTTGGGAGTCGATTAATCTTTCTTCACTCGAGATAATCTAACGGTATTTGTTCCTGTTTCCGATTTTCATCATATTCCACTCTTACTTACCAAAACGTTAACTCGATTCAGTCACGTCTGCACCGGCACTGCAGTTTTCATTATCATTTTGATGGACATAAATAATGAATGGTAATTCCTTTACGTAAGTATCAAAATATTTATTAACTTTCACAATTTTTATAATCATATATTTACTCATTTCCAAGGGTATTATACATATATTCAACTGAATAAACGCGGTCTGCAAGCGAGGCGTACTTACGACGATATAAAGGCATCGTATTCCAGCCAGACTTTGGGAGTTGAAGAGCCAGAAAACTCGGGTGGTTTAGAGTTTTTATTTTTTTTTTTCCTCCCCGTTCGACCCCCATAGGACCAATACGTGGCGGCGTAAGCCGGATTGTGCAATTTAAATAGAGTTAATTGAAGTGCAATAAGTCTTTAAAACTCTTGAGCAAATTAATTAATATAAAAGTCGGTTAGAACGGGGTCGTACCGGGTCGGCGCAACGAGAAAGTGGAAAAAGAGGGATGGTAAGGGTGGGATGGAAAAAGAGGTGGAAAAGAGCGCAGAACCTCCAACGGTAGAGGTTGAGTGCGGTCGGCTAGGAAAAGGTCGGGTGGGTAATGAAATAACGTGTGCTGTGGCGGTTGGCGCAGGGAAAACTTCCGAGCTTCGCGAACTGTAATCTGTAGACTGTGAATATCGAGGGTAAAATTATTATTTATAAAAGAAACTTAATTTCACCTCACTGCAGTTTCTTCGTGGAAGATCCGTAGGTAGGTACTTCGTTCACTCAACTAAAAGCGGGAGTAAAATATACCGAATATTAGGCTTTGACTTCTCACCGTAATTTCCATCCTCATTTCGATTCTCGTTTATCTTCCAAGTGATGATTATTTTAGTAAAAATGAAATTATTCACTTATTTCTAGCAATTATATATAAAAATGGATATAAGTTATTTTTCATACTCTAGTTATGAAACAGTTTCTAGATTTCTACTGCAAACTTTTTAATGCCTCGTTACCCCGTCTGATATATTTTCAATTTAACACCGAATGATATATCCACAAGCTCCTCGAAGCAAAGTTCATGTCATCGAAGTACGTGAACAAGAAAAAATAAGAGACTGTAAGGTCCTTTGTTCCTTCACCTTCGTTTAATAATTGGGTCATATTTGAAAATGCTTAGACCCCTTTACCTTTATTTTGTTTAAGTAATAGGTCAGGTCGTAGAATGGTATTATATCGACAAAGATATCCCAGTTGTGATTAAAATTGAACAACGTCATTCTGTTTCTGTACTAGAGTAGAAGTCCGGTGGGTTGCAGGACCATTGGGAAAATATGAACTTTTCAACAGCATAGTCGGAAAGTTTTCGTATTAATTAATATACTGCAGCGATTCGTGCCATAAAGCTCAGTTCAGTTGCTCTAGCACCGGCTGTGAAACCCGAAGTTAATGCACTGTATACTGCTTTTCTGTTTCACGTTTAGCCATCTGGTTCTCCCAAAATTCACGTCTTTCCTTGGGGCAATTTAACACTCGACGAAGCAGTCATACTTTATATACCTACGGAATTCCGAAACAGTTGAAGAAATTTAACGCGGATTTTCGAAAACAGTTTTGAATGTAAGAATAATAAGTAAATAAATAAATGAATAAAATTTAGAGTTTATTGAGCCAGTGTGGAGTTTCATTAGATTCGTTTAAATACAATATACGTTTTCCTAGCATGCAGCATGCTATTCAGGAGCAATTCTAAAGACAAATTGCAGGCACGCGGATCGTGACAATCCGTTAAAATGCTCAAAGCGTTCCACTTCGGAGCACGGGTATTGCTGTTGCCAGTAGGTAGAGGTATGTATGTATGTATGTACGTATAGAAATTTGGAGGCGGTAATCCCCCGGCAATAAAATCGTTATCGTGACAAAATCCAGCTACGCCAGGTAACAGGAGGTAACGAGAATCCGATGCCAGGAAAATCCACGGCCTGCCAAGACCTCGAAAGCCCATAGATCGGTATATACCTACTATCCTAAATAGAACGCAATGTACAGGATTTAGTTGCATGGACCACCATCGACGGTATAATAGGTATGTCGGGTCTATATACCGGTCAAGGCATGTAAATTACAATATACAGAGTGACTCGTTTGAACGAGTTGAAAATTATTTTTAATTTTTCACCACAAAAAAGGATTTGCTTTTTTTTTTTTTAATCCAATTCGGAATAGTTACGATCAAATGTTTAATCATTCTAATCAATAAAAAAAAAAAACTCAAAGATAAAAAAATAAAAAGGATGACAATTGCTTGGTAAAATTTTTAGTTCTGTAAGGAAATTTTGAAATTAAATTCATCTGATTTTTAAATCTAAATAAAAAGATTTAACAGCAAAGTACTTCACAGTACACCCTGTATACGTACTAGGAAATACACAGGACCTAAAGACACGTATATGTGTATACGTATGCGGTTTACTGTTGTGCGGGAGCCAGGGGATAGAGGTGAATTAGCATGCCTATCTGTGTAATATATTGGACCGTATCGCTGGAGGTAGTTGGTGCTGGTTCTGTTGCTGTTGGACGTTGCCAGCGTGATGTAGTGACCCTCGCTTTTATTGGCACCCTCGTCCCCGTCCCCGTCCCCGTCCCCGTACCCGTACCCACAAGCCACCCGCGCAGTGTATCCACTCTATGGTTAATCCGTTGGGGACTGACGGGGAAGGCCCATGATAAAAAGAAAATAACAGCTGAACTCTCAATAGTCGGTTAAGAGGCGGTTAAAATAACTCCACTTTACTGGAGATAAATGTAAACGAATGAAAAAAAAAGAAAGAAGATGAGAAAGAAAGAAGAAAAAAAAAGAAAAGAAAAAAAGTAAAATCATATTCAGTAATGAATAATCATTAAACATATTGATATAAAGCCTTACGCTGCTGTGTTACATCATTTATACAGCTACGCCTTGTACATATCAAGGTTTAGTAGATATATATACATATTATCAAGATAATTTGTCAAAGATTTTTGTCGACAAAAAATATAGTAAATAGAATTTATGTAGGTACTATAATCTACCGTTCGACCAGTATCCATTATGCATTTTTGATTTATTTTTATTTTTTTTTTCTTTATTTTTATTTTTTTCACGTATCACTGCAGCGATGGTAAAATTTATAGCAATGGTTGCTGGATTTTCGACCCTCATTTTTCTCCGGTGATTCTCTATTTTTTTTTTTTTTTTTATCTTTTGATTTCTTTTTTTTTTGCCACTTTTTTTCGAGCTTTCATAAGAATAAGAAATGACAAAAAACGATTTTTATATACGCAGTATTTTGGAGTCGATGAATCGCGGAGCCCGAGAGTTACAGTGCGTTACGATAGCAGAGAAATGTTGGAAAATTGATGGGAAAACTCAACCAATGGAGGCACCCCTGGGGCCACACATATACCTAGAGACAAGAGGATATATCTGTACAACACGTTTTCAGATCTTACTACATATCTACGAAAAGTTAAAACTTACTATTATAGATTGATAGACACATGAGATATGTTCAATGATCGCTATGTATGTACCCCTTGAACGACACTTGCTCATGTTAAACTTGTACTTACAAAAGATATTTGACAAGGAGTACAGTGCAGATCAAACTTTCGATCGAATGATTATTTTATTACTTCGACTAGCCATTTATTCAATTCTCCAGATCACACCTGTGGTGTATAATCGAAGGTGCAGAGGTGCATTGAAGAAAAACAAATTTGTGGACAAATTTTTACTCTTTATTCTAAAAAATGTTATAGCCCCATTTGTTTGGTGAAAAAATATAAATCGCCATATTTAGTATCATCTCAAAAAATTTGTTTTTATTTATCATACAGACTGTTACGAAAAAAAAATCTATCACGATAATTGAAAGTGACATGTCTTTTGATTCACAATTAGATCAATATCTAATTATCAACCACATTAAGGACTGCTGCAGTGGTGTTTTATATACCTAATACACATTCGTCTACGTGGTGGTCTGTGACTTGACATAATTCTGGTCAAAAGTATTGTCAGTAAAGTAAATCTACGTTGTTAGTTGATCTTGGACTATAAGAAGCCATCAACTCTGTATGTAGCTAATCAGATTCTGCTTCGTAACCTGGTATAATAGGATCTATGGCAGTTGGTTAAATTAATAAATGTGCCTGCTCATACTCTCCTCTATGATTTATAGCATTTAAGTGCTCTAGAGTTAGGAATAAATATTCTAGTTAGCAGACGCCGGACTGCAGCTCTTACAACTTCGATTGGCGGTCATTCTAGATTCATCGTCAATCTGAATTGCGTCTTGATTGGTTCCAGAGGAACCCACGAATATGGACCCATCAGAAACTACAGTCGAGAATCAGCTGAGTCATAGACTCTGAAATGTTTGTGAAACAGGTTGATGTTTCGAGGGAAATCAACGGTCATTGTTACCAAAACTGATGGATGCATTTCGTCCATCAATCTATGGGGACAATGATCGAGCTTACTGAACCAAATTCCGTTCCCTAAATCTGTGAAATATTTTCTACCTATAACTCGAAATCGTTTAAACTACACCGGAAATTCGTATAGATTTTTCAACTGTCTGTATCGATTGGTTGGATTTTTCTGTATACCTAGAATATCCCTACACGTATAAGTATAGGTACACAGATCTTTATTAATCTTTGCTTTACTTCCATACGTTGCATACGAATATTTACCGTATAAACATTTATATCCTGGAGTCTTGTAAATAATCGTGAAAAATCTAATATAACGCTTGATCTTTTCCTCTATGTCTCGTATATGTTACAACCTTCAACATATCTATATTCATAAACGTACCATGCAAAGAATGTCTTTATTACATTATTAATCATGTTAATTTACATTCCCAATAAGATTTTATTAAAAATACAAATTATTCCGATTTTCGATCTCCAGGTTTTTTATTACCCCGTTTTTGCTATATATACGTATGTTGTTATCGGCTTATAAACAGCATTATTCTGTGATTATTTCGAGTAATTATTAATATTGTTCGTATAACCAGAGGCAAACTGAATTGAAAAATATGAGCATTAGAATTTGTATTGAAATATTTATATAAGGAGTAACGTGAATGCGGTGGTGTGTTGCATGTAAAATTAAAATAAAAACGAAAAGAGTTAACCTGCATTTTTAACGCGATGGTTAAGGATATTATACGACTAATAACCGACAATGAAGGATTTAACAAAAACTTCATGCTATGTGGTCCAATTAAAGCCAAATTTTCAATGCTCTGTGAATAAATTGAACGCTGATAATGGAACCTGGAATATGAGGGTTGAGGGAATAATTTTGAAATAATTACGGACTAATTAGGTCCGGCTAAATTCCATTCTAATATTTTATTACATATCAATAGCATTTGCCAATTGATCGAACGACCGAGTGACCGATTGAGTAGCTGCCATTACAATTTATGTTCCAAGTTCAACTCTATAAGCCTTTTCGAAAACAATTTCACTTTGTCCCAAGCCCTGTCATGACCTGAATGAATAATACGAGCGAAATTGTAGTCACTGTATAATACCAACGAGTAATTCGTGGCGACAGAAACCTTTGATAAGGTTATTTTCATCTCTAAATGTTAATTGCGTCTGTTAAATTACAACCGTCATCCAGCTAATCTCTCCTTTGTCTTTACCGAACCGCCGCTGCGCTCATGAGTCTTTTATCTTTGTCTATTTGGTTCCGTTTTCTGGATTCGTTGCATTCAAATGATGTAGGTTAATTGAGGCTCCAGAGACACGAGTTTTTCACGTGCTCATCTTTCAACGTACTCGCTTTTGAAAACACTCAAAGCGAATTATACAAAATAAAAATAAAAATTAACAAAAAATAAAAAAAAGAAATCAGCTGGTATCGCTTACGAATTACTGGACTTGGAAATCCCATTTTCGGGGATTCAATGTGCGATTTTTAAATTTCGTAGGTATGTAGGTGCAGTATCGAAAGATACAAGGATAATTAACACGGCCGATTAGGAAGAAAAATCGAAGTAATCGAGACGGTCGAGGTTACTAATTACACGTCGGAATTCGCGATTACATCGCTCAGTCAGTCTCCTTCTATTTGTTCGTCTGGTTGATTTGCATTCGCACATTTATTCAAAGAAAACTAGTATCTACCACCATTTTCTGCTAACTCTGAACCTAACCAAATCTCACGTTCACCTTCACGAATGTATAGGTACACGGCTAAATATCACTGGGCCAATTTATATCTTGCCATTTCGCTTTCTTGCGGGACAATTTTGATCAGTTTCGAAGCCGGTAAAATCGAGTATATATACGATAGCTCTTTTGATAGCATGAAAAATTTTTAGATTTAGTCGTAACTCGGTACTTCTACAAACGTGTAATTTAATGAATATATCAATACGATTATTCACGAGTCAATTTACCTCATTTGCCTATTTTCTTTGTTGATATAACAACGCATTTTCATACCTAGATATAACGTATTCATATATGTAATAATATATACTCGCCCATATTGCGATAGATATAATAGTTGATGATTGCGGCTGGCGTATACAATATCTGTCAAACTCTTTTTCGAGGAAAGTAGATTGGCAGATGTCGCATTTTCATTTGTCGTTATCCCAACATAAAGCTCCTGTCTACGACACGTCCTTGCGCACCTCCTGCAGGCCTACGGCCTTTTGGCGCGTGACTTTTCCATCTTATCCTATATAGAATCAGGTCCGACCCAACCTTATTCAACGCTCCATATTGATCTTGGATATTGGTATTTATAAAGCAGACTCGAGTCAGGTAGAGTCGTCGGGTATTAAACTTTCCTCCGCCAACCTACCAAATATTAAAAAAATAATAATAATAATAATAAAAATAATAATAATAATAATAATAATAGGAGACATTCTCAGAATTACAGACGACGTATAAAAATTCTAGGAATTTTCAAAATATTCTAATCTTATACCAAAATTCTCTTTATTCATTTTCCAATATTTAAAATGAATACTCAAATCGCAGACTTGCAGTCATTTATTAAATATTATGATTATTAATGTTAGTTTAAATTCTAGGAAAGCGAAGAATTTTGTAAAAAAAAGTAAAAAAAAAATCTGCAATTTGGTTATAAACACGTGAATTTAGTTGGTAACAAATCGGCGATAAATTCGACGAGGTAATCTAGTTAAGGTAAGCATTAGTGGGGTCTAGTAACGGTGGAAGGATCGTGAGTTGGGCTTAAGTCGCCTGCCGCGTTTAGGTTGGAAACCAGGAAGGCCCGGAGGCGCCACAAAGCCTAAGCTTTAACACCATAAAGTACTAAAATACGGAAGTACCGTGAACACCTAAGCGTACCACGGATACTAAAATTTGTAAGAAAAAAGGTGAAAAGAAATAAAAGAAAGAGTAAAAAACCAAAGAAAAAAACGAAAAATAAGTCGGAACGATTCGTAATGAAGTAACAGCCAAAACAGCGAACCGTTGAGTACCGTGCCGAATCTTTCTTGGGCCTGGGAGCTGGGGGCTAGGGGTTGGGTTAACGTAGGGCCTCGAAAAGGCACTCGAGAAAAGTTCGACTTTTACTTGTGACTTCGAGAAACGCCGGAAGTACATTTGCCACGAGCATATGCCCGCAAGCTCTGTTCTACAAAGACTTTTTTCCATTTCCATTTCTGTTTTTTTGTTGATTTTTTTGGTTTTTTTTTTCTTACGTCCCTGGCAATAAAAATCTGCGCCCATTCTAAACTCCGCTCTGTCCTACATTTATAAGTAGTAACAAGTATTCTCATTTTCTGTAAATCCAGTTGCAATGAGAGAACATCGATAACGCTTTTGGCCTATGTCTCTGGCCGCTACGTGCACGTGTGAACGTGCCTGTTTTTGTGAAAAATAAAGGAGGAACTGGTTCGGAGGTTCAGAGGTTCAGAGAGTGGAGTAAGCGAGGGTTGAGATGGTAAAGAATGTTTACTTAACCCCTGCTTGTCCCGAAGTAAGTGCAGCTGACTATAAAAGCGAAGGTTTATACAAAGCCTATAAAGTTCGCTCAGTCAATACAGTTGACTTACTCATGCACTATAACCTCACCAGTTTCTAGTTTTATAAGTGAAAGATAGAAAAAAAGTAAAAATAAATAAATAAAAACAGAAAAAAAAAACACAAAACTGATCAGAATGATGCGTTTTTATTATATTTTTTGCTTTTTTTTTTTTTACCCTGTCTAATTCAATCTCGAAATTCTACAGTATTTTGTGTAAAAGGCTGGCCGTCTTTTTGGTCACTTAGTAAATACAGTATCGTTGAGATTAGAGTGTTTGAAATGGTTTTAGTCAAGTCATTGTCTAGAGCGACGGCTTTTTAAATCATGGGACCAGCAACAGGCTCTTAATTCTTTGACTGAACATTCTTTCTTTATCTGAATCGATCTCTGTCCGAGCCTCAGTTTACCAAGAAAGAAGTCTGTGACTGTCAGAATTCCTTTCAAAGTCAGTGAAAAAGGCGTGTAAATATAAGTCGGTTCTGTCTGACCAGGTACGGCGAATAACCCCTAAAAACTCAGTCAAAAATAAACGACAGCTTTATATGTGGTAAATTATCGGATTGAAGATGGTAGCATTTGGACAGGGAATTCCTAAAACATAATTTCCTCATTCGCAATTCAAACTATCCTTATTTATTTAAGCTATTTCAACGCGATACCCTATTCTACTTTTCTCTAATTTTCGTTAGCACTGTAAGCGAGGCGACAATTTTTTTGCTCTTGAGACAATCTATGTATATTTTCTAAACATAAAATTTCTACTCCTGTACTGTATCGTCGCTGAGAGACACTATTTTTATTTATTTTCTCTTTCATTTTCGTTTTTTTTTTTTTTTTTTTTTTTTGTACCAATAACTTTGAAATGCCGCGTGTAGTACGTATGTATGATGTCGCGTGTACTCAGCTGGACATAAACTTGTTCTATTTGTCGCAATTTATCGTGATTGCGTATCGAGTAGAGTTGTTCGCGGAAGTACACCTTGTCATAGTGAGATCTTTTTGATAAATGGCACTTGAGATTATCGATGGGATCAAAGGCTTTTCGATCGTTTTTGTTTCATCAATATAGGTATTTATTCGTCCGTGCATTGGTATACCATATCATTGTCAGTAAAAGATACAAAGGCTTCTAGCACACGTAACAGACATAAAAAACTCTAAGGCGACTTCGAGATCTTGTAAATCAAACGAAATTTTTTTTGGATCTTAAGCACACGTTGATATTGATATTGATGTATTCACGTTGACGTATAAGCATTGAATTAAATTTTTTGCGATTCTTTCCCTCTCATATAAGAAATATTCTTTATTTGGAAAAGAAATATCAGCGTTAAATTTTGAATATTTGTTGTATCCATCGATTTTATTCGCAGCATTGATCCACATTTTATACCATAAATTTTATCATATAATGTTGGTTATCGTTATCCACATATTCAGATGGTGATAAGAGATTTTAAATAGTTTTATAAAGTCGAAGAGAATATTTTCGCAGAATTTAATTCGACCTTGTTTCATAATAGTTTTACGATCTTTTGCAACACAATTTTATTTTCCACGAATCCGAAGTTTCTAGAAAACCAATTTAAACTTTTTTGGGTTAATAGTCGCAATATAAAAATTTATGATTCGGATAGCTTCAAAATCCTTCATTATTCATTTATATGGTGGCAGTTGTCATACCGTTTAACCACCGTTGCTTCATTCTACGTTGCCTTACAAATACAAAAAAAATTTTGATTCATTTCATAAAATAAAATATATTTTAAATAAATTTTTAGCACTTTTATCACAGCCTAGTTCTCTGGAATCAATAAATATTTTCTCTCGGTATTTATCGAGCCAAATCTACTTGGCTGAGCTGACTATTTCATGTTCAAAAAAAAAAAAATTCATAAATCGAAGAGGATCCATTATCTCATAAGTAAACCGACTCCAAACAGAGCCTGAGAGTTTCACTATAACGCCTCACGAGGTTTCAGAAACTTGTACATCATAAGTAAATTGTACACATTGAATACGCTGTCTGGAGATCCCTTTGCGGACGTTGATCGAGCAGTTGTCAATACGTTTACATGCTGGTCAGTTTAGTACGCAATTTTTCTTTTATTTTTTTTTTTTTTAAGCTGATGGTTACTGTCAAAACGCTCACTTCTGAAATAAATTAGTTATCGATAACGTGAATGAACAATTTAATGACCAAATTAAGTGTAGAAATGTAGATAAAAAAAATTTTTTTTTATTGATCCAACATCCTTCGTGAATTTGATTTCTGTGAACTGTGTGGATTGGAAAGATCGTGGCAAGAATATTTTGGCACCTCTAATTAGTCGACGTTTTATCTTTTCTTTGGTGGTGTAAAATACGCAGTAGACGATCGTAATGAGAATAAATGAAACTCAAAGCGTAACAAAAAGGCGAAAGTGAGAGTGAGGAAAAGACTTGGTGCCCAGAAAATGAAAGTACTGCCTCGAGCGAAAGGGGTTGTTAGGTAGGGTACCTACTAGAAATTAATACGGTGCAGAAGAGTTATTTGGGGAGAAGCAAGGTGAAGTGTTTTAAGTTAGGGCAAAGAGTTTAAAGCAATTAGGCGGAGTGTGAAACTGTGTATTGCGCAAAAGTTCAGAAAGACATTCAAGTCATAACTTATACCTATAAATAAATTTTTAATTTTTTTAATTTTTTTTTTTTATTTTTTTGAAAGGGTAATGAAATGATCGCGATGCATGAAGAAACTGTTTTGCAAAGAACGATCGTTATACAGCGATTATTCACCATCTTTCATTAATAAATTTCCTAAATTATATATAATCCAGAGAAATAATTATTTTCAACATATCGTGAATGAGCAAGGGATAGTTTACGGATGATATAGTTAATTCAACGTCGAAACTAGCTAGCTGAGTTTGTCTCCACTATTTGCTGACTGCAGTCAAAGTGCATGTGAATTACTGCATTTAACCAGGGGACTCGTACCTCAAGCGATTTCACTGCTAGTAATTAGAACATTTTTGAGACTACAGTGCAGTTTCGACAAACACGCAAGCTGCTGTCTCGATTTAATATCGTTTCAAGCGTTCAAATTTAATAGGTCATTCAGTTTGCGGTTAATAACAATATATTTTATTAAAATCATTATACCGATACACATTGTCGCAGAAATGTTAATTAAACAATAATAACCGGAGTGTGAAGAATGGGATACAGCGATATTTAACATAAATTACACCCGGCTGCAGGTTTTCATGTTTAAATAACTTTAGAATCTTTGCTTAAAACCACGCTGAGTTAATATTACCCAGGCGATGATTAGTTTCGAGTTCCTTAGGGAGTGGAAACTCTCTCCACCCCCGCGTATCGCTTAAGCATGCCTATACAAACATACGTACTTATGTATACAGTACCTACATACATCTATCTACAGTTTTAAAAAAGACTCTATGCGCTCGGAGGCAGAGAACAATAAACTGAGGATAAGACGTGGACAGGATGGAGCGGGATAGGATAGGATAGGATAGAAAGTTAATGAATATGAGGATTCCGGTGTCTTGACATAGAATATTTTCCCATTGACTCGAGGCACGAGTTTCTGTTAATTAAATTAAAAAGTGTAGAGGACGAGCGTTGAGACCTCGTAAAAACCATATTAGGAAAGAAAAAGATGCGCCTGCAATAAAAATTGAAGCTTTGTCGGCTTTCTGGCTTTGAGTTTACGTTATGCAGTGTTGCACGTAGTAGCGTCCTCAAATTTGAACACGTCCAAGTATCCACTTGGCTTGTTGCAACAGTGATATAACGACGACTATACATAGACATAATTGTACACGACTGTACTGCAGGGTGCGCGATAGCCATCCCCCGCGGCGTTGTAATACGGTATAAACTAGATACTCGGTGTTTTAAGAGCTCTTTCGTGCGAGGACGAGTTTGCCAGGCTTTAAATACGGTTCAGCGTTTCATCAAGCACGGCGCTCACTACGAGCATCATGTCTAGCACCGGTAACAACATTAGCATGTCGCAATGTCCCTAACTGATTCTCGAAACTTATAAAAATGTTATGAAAAAAACCACCAGAAAACAAAAAACGAATCTTTCAAAGTTCGAAGAAATCAAGCGGTAATCTAGATACTGTCGAACAGTATCAATAAATTTCACACGTTTTACTCAAAGATCGTCACCGCATAGCAAATTTCGTATCGTATACAATGCATTGAAGGTTGACTCGCTCCGTAAAGTTTCCGTAGAGTTTTACTGTAATTGAGATGCAACGAGGTAACTGAAGGCAGGCAATCAAGTCATCCCGACCAACGACTCCCGTTTTGACAATAATTTAATATACCGTCGTATACTTCCATGTTATAACCGGGCATTGATATGACGTCACGACTCAGTGTAGGCAAGATATTGCAGGAACACGTTTTATTATACCTGTATATAATTCTACTTCACCGTGGGTTTTATGGCTCACCTCTGATACTTATGCCTAATCACGTTTATTATACACAGTTATTATAGATATAAAATGCATTCGGGTATAAAATTCTTTACAATATTGTTGGTACTGCTACAGGAATAGATTAGTGAACAGACAGTTCTAAAATACGATGCAAGGAATTGAAGAGAATTTTTAGTCAGATCTTATATTATTTTTGAAAATTTTAATACCTGGCTTTTATGGTTTATTTTTAACCTATATGTTTATTTTGTTTCTTTTTCTTTTTGCTAATTATTATTAGTTATACAGCTGTTTAGTGATTAGTAATTTATAATTCAGTATTTTAGCAAAAAATTTCGGTTCGTAGTTTACTCTATTTCATTCGTGGAAAATTACCTTCGTAGTCTATCACGCGATAAAACAAATAACAATAAACGACGTATTGTAAAAAAAAAATAATAATAATTTAAACGTGCAATAGTGACTTTCCTTTTTCATCAATTGACAAAAAACGCTTCTGTACCCAGCTATACCTGGTTCACGTCACGTCGCGTGTTTTTGTACAACGCGACATAGCGTGGCGTCACAAACGTAGCAATGTATAATTTTTTGCATTGTGAACTTTATGGATTATTTCAGTCGAAATGGTTTTAAACTATATCAAAAGCCCCGTAACCTTGCAGTACAAATTCATTCGTAAAATTTCATTCTCTTTCCTTTTTTATTTTTTGGTAAAAAATGGTTCGAAATTTTTACAATAATAATTAAATTGACATTTTTTAATGCAGTTTCAGGAAATCCAAACGTCCAAACTAACGAACATTAACTTCAATTATGCAGCCCGCAAATGTATATTAGAAATGTATGAAAGTGGGGAAATAAAAATTGCAGACACAAGCAAACTCACATCATTTATAAAAATTATAATTATATAAATTCAGGTACTCGTCGTTTTTAGGGTATCCTGCAATTGCTACAGAATAATTTTTGATGTACATACCTGCAGAATTCACGGTAACGTTTTCTTTTTTGCTTGTCACCAGGAAAGATTCGCCAACTTTTCACATTTATTTCTAAATATACAGATAAAAATATTTGAGAGACTTGAACAAACGTGGTGGTGGTGTTATTATTGATGTGCGGTGAAGAATTGTGATCGTAATACTTCGCCTACACCCACGAGGCATTGAAACTTGAGACAATGAGTTTGTATCGTTTTCGGATTTTCTGATATTGTATTACATATCAGTGGTTCAAATTTCTACTCGACCGTGCAAATTATATTTAATGAATTCACCTGCGCATCAGATTACATACAGATGCGAATATAAATTGTATTGATTCTGTACGTTGGAGAGTCGCTCTTTCTCTCGTTGATTATTAATTGTATTCTAACGGTATGAAAATCGATGATATTGGTTTAAAATTACGAATTTTGATTTCAACGATCAAGTATCTGTAAAAATATATGATCCCTGATCATTATTCATCTTGTAAATTTTTTCTAGCCATAAAAAATATGCCTCCGTAAGCAAATGTTGATTCTATAATTTATATACTTGCGGCTTGGTTTTTGTGGAAGTACCTACCCCTCACGATAAAACATACCGTATAAGAGTAAAAGTAAGTTTTAGATTCAAGAGCGGACAGTAACGTTTGCCTATGGAAATTTGCCTCAAGATCTTACCCCGTCTGTATTCGTCTCTTCTTTTCCCCTAACCATTCTGAACCAGTCCAACCGTTTCCGGTCGACACTCGCCTACCTACCTGACGTCGACGCCTTGTGAAATCCGCCACCCTTTTACTCCGAACTCCTGCTCATTGGAATATTTTATTTCACAGTCGACAAAGAAAAAGTTCTTTCTTCACGTCCGCCTAACTCTTGCGGTTTTAGCATATTTTGTCAGCCTACATCCCTCCTGCACCTTACATTAATTTTTTTTCTTTTTTTTTTTTTTCTCTTTTACATTTTCCCTTTCCCTTTACTCTTCCTTTTCTTTCCTCATCCTTGGCTATGAAAATTCTCATCTTTATATCACCGGTTTGAATACCCGTCAAGAAAAAGGAAACGGTTTCAGTTACACTTCGTAACTTATGTAACCGCGTTTACTCCTTGTCCAAATTGTCTTACATGAATACGGCAAACTTATTGCTCCCATAAAACACACGGAGTTTGTACCCACCTGGTCAACACGACATCACTTTGCTTGGACAGTACACATCGTGAGAGCAGGTGTAGTTTAGGTTCAACCTTTTGACGTTACAACAACTGTGTTTGTATTAACTCACATCTGTGTGTATACCACGTCGTTTTTCGAAACTTACTGATGTGTGAATTCGAAGTCAAAGGTTCGAAAGTTCTACTAACATTCTATGTATCGTATCTGCGGCTTTTTTGAACGATCGGAGTTTTCTGGGATTAGAAAAGAGAAGACTACTCTCATTTCAGTTAAAACTCTGAAAAGATTATTTCCAATCTCGAAGATTCGCGATACCCAGTACGACCGGACGAGTAATCGCGGTAGTTCCTTTCAGCTTTTCTTCTTTTCTGCACCAGAACCAATAGGGTGACTGACAAGTAAAACGAAATAAAATGAAATCCAGTTCACCGAACGCTTTTTGATCACATCTACTGATTTTATTTATTTATTTATTTTTCTTATCTTATCCCTTTTTCAGTCGTGACCGTTCGCGTTTCTTTAAGGGGGTCATATAAAGGTTTCAAAGGCTGAAAATTTGATAAAATTTAATTCAATTGAAATGTCGTTTGTGGTTGCTGTTTTACATGTTTTTAATGCTTTTCTAACAAACAAAAGCAACGGTGAAAATTGAAAAATATAAATAATTGAGGAAGATATTTCTGGTCTAAGGTGACCGTGCGATTTGCACAATGTTGTTTTCTTGCTGTGATTCCGGACGAACAAGTTAGAATCTTCCGATGTTCGTTGCGGCATTTTGTCAGTAAGGTTTGCCTCTACAAATTGAATTTAAGATCCAATAAAAAAAGTCAAAAGTATAAAAATGGTGGCCAAAACTCAAAAATATCAATTTTTTGATAAAGTCCACTTAAATTGACCGTGAAAATTAATTGATTTTTTTCAAATATAGGTTCAGTTTGTCAAAAAATGTATTATCTTCATTTTAAAGTAAAAATCAACTCGATATCTGTATCCGTTTTTGAGTTATCGCCGTAAAACTAACGAAAAATGGTGTTTTGAAAAAAACGTAATTAACCGCGGCATAAAGGCGAGACGCTATACTTTTCCGCGGACACTTTTGATCATACACGACCTCACATTTTTGGCTCTACCGAGCTGAATTTTGCGTATCGAAAAAATAAAATCAAACAGGGAAATAATCTCAAAGAATCACACCATCAGAATCGGTGACAAACGAAACATCGAATTTTTCGATTTTTGAAACCTTTATGTTAAGAAACAAAACAAAAAAAAAAAATTAAATAAAAAAATCCGTGCGATACAAGGCAGTGATAAACGAATTGAAACATGCTCAGCAAAAACCAGATTGGTATCAAAAAACTAAAGTCAAGATTCTGAGTAAACTGTACGAAGTCATAGTATAGGAGTATATCTACTTGTATGCGAAGGCCACTCCTTCCTGGCTAATACATAAAACTATATTAGCTTTGCGCGGGTACTTTGTCAGGCGACACTTGGTGACACAGATAATCATACTGCGTATATGTAGTAGTGGCGTATCAGAGACCGCGTCTTTTGATCATAATTTATATCGGCTGATACACGACACCAGAGATGCTGAGAGGCAAGGTTGGATGGGATAACAGGCTCTAGTGTCTCCCCGGATGATTTTAAAGAAACCTCAGAAGATCCGAGTTGTTTCATGGAGCCAGAATCATTCGACTTTGGTTAAAGTAATACGCGGTATTTTTTTAGAGCTGAATATCTTCATTAAAGATGATGATTTTTTGTGAAAATTAGACGCATTGAGAGGTCGTGAGTATTTTCGGTGGTTTAAAAATGATCGAATATGAGTTCAAGGAAATACGTCGTTTTGGGCGAAAAGAACATACGTCAGAGTTCCAGACTTTGCTGTGGTATTACGTCTGAATCTGAATAAACTAGCTGTTGCTTGAGCTTATTTCGTTTCCTCAGAAACTCGAGTTCTGTCTAAATTCTAAAGTCTCAAGTACAAAACCAGCTGACGGTGTCACCACGTTTTATGAAATATGACCCGCAAAAGTTTGCCGCCAAGTCCAACGCGGTCTGACATCTGCAATCTGCATTTTCTTCAACATTCCAAATGCAAGATACGACCCTCCGCGATTCTTCGTATACTGCTGAGAACGCGTTACTATTTATTACTCTTCCACGATATGCGCAGTTCTATATACTCTCATTCCTTTTTACTGAAGCAAAATTATTCACGTTTTACGCCCAAGTAAGCACGTATTACTATCCAAGAACATTTTCCGGAGAGATATTGTCTCCGAGCTGTTGGCATTCCAGCAGAGTTTCACCTTGTTGTTACTTTGATTTAAACAGTTTTGTTGTATCTTAAGTTATAGCGTTGCGACTGGTTCTCACTTGGTATATACACTCCTAAATCAAGTTAACCATGATAAAAAAAAAAAAACGACATAAAAAAAAATCACATAAAAAAAAGGAGCAAAAAAAAATAAAGAAATACTAGGGAAATTTGTTGAGAAAAGTTGAAGGCGCGAAAGACGCGCTATTTACATTTGAATCAACGTTGGGGAAAAAGTTTTAATGGTTACAGTGACATTTGTTTTCCATTCGGGTCTCGTCCATCCCAGATAACACATCGGGATTCTTCGTTTCTTCCATCTCACTTTTTATCTATCAAGAAGTTTCATAATCGAAGTTTCCTGAATTGTTTATATGATCTTACAGCCAGCTAGCGCTACTCCATCCCTAAGGATTTCTTTCCGTTGAGTAACGGGATGGCAGTTTGATATCGAAGTCGCTTATTCACTCTCCCTGCACACTTTCCGCGAGTTCTTATACGGGCATCGGGTCTCCTTGTCGGAAACGAATCTTTATTTGTCTACGCACGGTATCATAAAATACGTTCCTGTCGTCCTCTCACTATCGGGTTCTGGCTATGTATCAAACAACGCTCTTTGCCAATTTTTCATATTCCTTTTCTGCGGCTGATTTGAATTAGAGAACGTAGCTAAGCCCTGTATACTTCTCACATTATCCAAGCTTATATACCTTATACAAAGATGTCAAGACGCTATAGCTGCGGTGTATTAAAATATTTTAATCCCCTAGGCGTTAATGAAAGTCTTTCAGCTTTATCAAGGACAAAAACATCAGTTGAAAACCTCCCTTCACCTTCTATAGCTCATCAAGTACAGTACTTTCGGTATTACACTTCGTTCTAATCGATATAGCGACGTCATTTCGAGATACGAGATTGTTTTCTTCATTTTGACGCACCTTAGTTACCGTTTTGATTATCGTTTCCATTAAAATGGTGGTACGCTAACGGAAGCTTTCTCTACGCTTCTCACCTTCGCTTTACACGGCGCAATAATTTAGCCAAAGCTAAACTATTAATAATCGTTTTCTCCACTCGGCCATGCCGGGCTTTGAGGAGCGAGAGAGAAATTTCACAGAGGAGAGTAAGAGCGCGAGTGAACCTTCCCTGGCGCCGCTAATCGCGTAATGCTTATTACACCGGAGTCGCGAAGCGTGGCAAGAATAGCGAGTACCAAGGCGCAAATGTTACGAGCACGCGTCACACTTCCGGTTTACGTGCCTCGAGCTTTCGCCGTCTTACCACCTCCAAAGCGCAGACACTTACTACTGTCTGGGCCGTGATTTAGGACGGCGACGTTTTGACCAATTCTTAAAAACCAAGTACACTTGTGCCAGCCGCTCTCAAGATTTGTTGTTAATATCAAGACGATGAAAAATCTGTGAAAATGGAGTTTACCATCAAGTTTGGGATTGGAGGATGCGAACAAAAAAATACATATGTATTTTCTTTATGACGGTTAATAATGTTGGGGAAAATGGATTTTCTTTTTTGGAGTTTTTCAATTCAACAAGCACACGGGATTCGCGTATCGAAATTAGGCGAATGTGCAACAAAGATGGTGAACAGAGTTGAGCAGTTTATCAACTTTCATAACCGTATAGTATATATGAGTGGGTATACATGAAATTCCGAAGCTGGTTATACGGAAGACAAAGAACTATTGGCCAAGATATCTCGGAATTTCCTTGGCTCGATTCCGGGAGGAACTTCTGGTGGATAGTTCCCGGCGCCCAGTCTCCTTCCTTGGCCAATAAAAGGCAATACAAACTGGTTAATTATACGGACGACATTGCAACGTCGGAGAAGTTCCTTGGAACGAGGTAATATAAGACATGGTGAAAACAATACAAATGCGAATTCCGTAACCGGTATTCGATTGAAACCGCGTATTATATGAGCAAAGACCATCTACTACAATAGTAGCTACGTCGGGATCTATTTGCAAAGTGCGATTCAGTAATCCATTATTATTATTATTTTTTTTTAATTTTTTGTTTTTGCGTTTTAAGTTTCCTTATTCGACGTTTAATCTTTGCTGAAAATATTTTTCCGCAGACAGGCACGTGCGAGCGCATAAAAATTGAGGGCTTTGAGGGCTCGGAAAGCTTGCGAGGTCGCAGAAGGCTCGTTGGGGTCAATGGAAACGCGCGCGCATGCTAATGCAACGGAGCTTAATTAACACACCAAGTGGACGACCACTTTACTTGGACACTTTGATCGCCGCATCGTCGCTGCTTGTAGTTTCACTCTTCGGTCATCTTCACTAGATGAAAAAGACCCGAGATCTCTCGTCTGTAGAAATTATACTAATTATGAATAACCATATCGTGATAGCTTCCTCTGGCATGAGAAGAAGGAACGAATCGCAATCGGATACGGATTCCTGATTGATCACACCAAAAATTGAATCTTGTTACTGTAAAAAGACTTTGTAAGCCAATTACCATCGGCAAGGACGACGTACATTCTGTTAAGTGGAATAGTTAGCGAAGCGAAAGTGACGTCGATCAGGGCAGGGAGAAAGAGGGAGGGGAAGGGAGAGAGGAAGAGAGGAGGAAGTGGTCTTGGACGAACGGTCATCCCGTGAGCAACATCCTTCCGAGTAAAGGCGTGAAAGACAATAAATCGAAGGGACTGAGTGAGTTAGGTGACAGAAAATAAGTGGTCAGATTGGCCCCGGTGAGTTGGCCCACCACCACAGACCCCGAACACTCAAGGATTTTCTTCGGTTCCTTGTGGATGGGAAAAGTCCCGGCCGTCGAAATTGAAAAGCGAATTGAAAAGTGACCGTACGTCCACCCTCGACCTCCTATTCCCTATCCTCACCCGTGGTAAAATACGCGAGGTCCTTTCTCGGGCGTTCAGCAGTGCCAAGGACTCGCGCGATCTTTTTATTTTCTCGATTTTTTTTTTTTTTTCTTTTTTTTAGGTGGACTGGGATGTCCTGTAGCAGAGGGTGACGTGAAAGGAAAAATTTCTTCAAATTTTCATAATCCATTCTATTATTTAGACATATTCTAGTCCGATTCTAAAATCGGTTGAATTTACTTGAATGAAATAATTGTCAACGCGGGAATTTTAGCGAAACGAAGAAATGATTCCGATTCGAACAAAGAAGGACATAATCGCAGCCACAGGAAATAATTATCGCACAAAGCTTCACCGCATACTACGCGACGCGTACAGCGAACTAAATGGAGCGCAGTTATTCGAACAACGTTTATTTCCTCCTTACACGACGCTAAAAGCCTTTCTCGCCTTAGAAGTAATTAAATGGGTATTGGAAAAACAATAAAATGATAATACACAGTGGCCCATCGTTCCACCGGCAAGAGAAAAGATGCGAAAATGGTCAGGATGAAGAACAAAATCAAAAAAAAAAAAGCAAAAAAAAAAAATACTTTACATTTTACATTACGGTTGGATAGGGTAGGCGTTTGGAGAGTAACGCTTTCGGCGAAGATGGAAGAGCCTTGTATAAATAGTCTTGAAGGGATAGGTGGCGCTATAGAGGGTAGAAGAAAGGGTAAGTGAAATAGTTAGTCGAGCGAAAGTGGCGGAAAGGTCGCTAAAGTGGCACGCTTTAAAAGAATCAAGTTGGTCAAAAACTGGGGTCAGTTTTTCTTACTGCAGATACTATACTGGGCAAAATCGTTGCCTCTGGGCTTGATAGACACTTTAAAATCGTTTGAAATGAAATAAAAATCGACTGATATCTCGAGGAAGCTTTAAGGCATGATTGACCATGATTGGAGACAGCCTTAAAGCCTCAGAAACTATTCAAAGTCACCCTAAGTTTTATCTGCTCAATGTTTAAACTCCAGTTTATATTGGAATAACAATTTTGAACGCTACTATTCCCCGGTTTTATCTTCCGCTGAAAGGCAAGAACCCCTGAAAACTACCACCCGAAGGATTAAGCTTGCAACGTAACGATCGAAATAGTGTCCCGAACGTCCAGTTCTCGTTTTCCATTTCCCTGCAGCGAGCCGAATGCAAAGGGGCATAAAAAAAAAGAAAAAAAAAAAAACGAACGGAGTAACCGAAGGCTGGGAAGACCTCCAAAAATCTATTCAGTCCTGCTAAATCTCCTTCTGACGTAGGGAGATTGCAGGGCTTTAACAAGGGACTCTGCGAACTATTGGATGCTTTCAAATTCGTATTGGATCCGTTGGTCATTGACACTGCCAGGATGCTTTCAATACGGGAGTTGCGGCTGTTGGGTTTTTAATTAAACCGTTGAACACGTAGGTATATGCAACGTGTGTTAAAAGTATTAGTTAGTTTCTTTATCTTTTATTTATTTATGTATTTTTTCTAATTTTTGAATTCATCATATCAAAAATTTCAATAATTCTTTCTCCCCACAACTAAACCCGAGAAATTTACAAAATTTTAACTCCAACATTGAAGATTGAGAAGCGTGCATCACGTTTAATCAAACAAATTAGTAACTAAATGGGCTAGCTGTGCGGTTAATCGGAAAACGACTATCATGTGGTATAAATATTATTTATTATTTCTCACAGTTGTCAATCGGCATTTTGAACAGTACTAGATTTATATTTCCATCGACAATGTTCAATTTCTGGCAATAATTTATCGACAATGTTGAAACTCAATATCCTCTGTTGAATAATTGACTTTATTGGATTACCCGCTGTATCCAGGGAAATTGCGTGGTATGGAATAAAATATTTGAGAGCATAAAATATCGTAATCAATACACGGGTGGCACGTTTGACTTAAAATTTATCATCTTTCACGTAAAACAACCGATATAAATTTTCGTCACGTTATAATAACAGCTCAGATGCCAGCTACTTAGATACAGGAAAAAAAAAAAAAAAAGAAAAAAATAATAATTCGATTCCCTCAGGTTGAATATCATTTTCTCTATTGGGTAATAAAATTCCATTGGAATACATGGAGAGCTAATTATTCAAAGTAGTTTCAATCACCTCACTGTCTTTGACCTGTGTTGAAATAAGTCTTGATGTATTTATAGACATCGTCAATTGACCGGACGCTACGAATGTATTGTGATTCTATAATAAATGTTACGACCTGCACGTGTTTGCAACTGCAGGCCAATTATTATACAATCGTATATTTGCACGAGTAGAAGGTTGATACTAACTGGAATTTCATTTTTCTTTATGAATTGTCACGAATCGGTGAAACAATTTTCATGTCATTTTAAAAAGCGGAATTTCTCTTATACGTGATCAAAGGTCGTCGATCCTCTTTGCTGCTATATTCAACAAGACGGAAGATAAAACGTAAAATGTTAAAAAGAAGCAACGCGTATCACCAATTTCTGTGAGTTGTATAACTTATAAGTTTGGTAAATAGATGAGAAGCTTGCATGATGTATGTATGTAGATATTCAACGGGGCTCGTTTTTGATCCAGGGGAAAAGCTGGAACCACCGTCAAGCCGGGATGTCATTCAATTTCACTCGGGGTCGTGAATTAATTCGCGGGAGAATAATTTGGATGAAGATTGTGGTTCGCTAGGCGGGTTGGCACGAGGGAAAGTAGGTTTGGTTAGGCTAGGTTCAGCAGAGTCATGCAGAGCCTAACTAAGTAGCCCGATGAATTCGCAATTGGACGCCCTACATAATATGTTGGAGTTAACGGAATCGCGTCGATTCCCAGCATATTCTCACCGGATTGCCTACGCCTGCTTCAGAATTTCAAATTCACTCTGCAGACGCCATAAATTCTAAAGAACTATTATACCTATCCTGCAGAAGCTTTCTGTATTCAAAATTTCATCCCACAGTTACCGACTAATCATCTTCTGTTAATCAAAAAAGAAATGCCCATTGAAGTTTGGCAAACACAAGCTGAGCTTTACGGTCGAATTGTATCAGCCTAATTCTTATAAATCCCTTTCCCGTGATTCCACGCTCGTCGCTTCTGTTGGTTTATTTTCATTTTATATTAGTATTTTTTTTTTTTTTTTTTTAACTATTTTCTATATTGTATCCGACACTCCAATGCCACTTGGCTAGCTGATGAAATTGGTCGTATGATCTGTTACAAACAATTGCATTTTATGAGCGAGGATCATATGCATTTAAAATAATTTCTCGTCGTTTTTGAGAGGATGAAAAAGTATTAATTGTCCAAAAAAAGAGGAAAAAAAACCGTACCAAATGAATATCAGAAAAAAACAAAAAGAACAAAACGAAAGAATAAAAGCAGATTCAATCTCGGAATATAGAGAACAGAAATACGAGATAACCCAAAATGGTTTATTTGTCCTCGGTAAGATTTCGCAGGGTTTATACTTTATGTCCTAACGCGTAATCGCACGAGATCCAATATCCCTTACGTCCACAGATGAAAATCGACGTAAATGCAAGACGACTCGTCATCATCGAATAGGTTTTGTCGAGAATTTCGTTGTCCAGGACGTGCGGGAAACTCGAGACTGTGTAAGGGCCGTCCCAAGTTTATAGGTTTGGCGTACAATGACCGGGTAGACCTGCAGCGAGCCCACCGGTGGACCAGCCGATATTATAGCGTTGTATTGTCCTCGTTTATTTATTACTTCGAAACCGATACAATTCCACGCTCCTACCGCGTTTGGGATATCTTTCGTTATACTCGAGTCCGAGATAAAAACGTGCGTATACGAATTGTCTGAACACTACGTCGAATTTAGAAAAATAATGCGATTTCGGTTTCTATAGGTTTGAAGTAGTTTTTTTATATGATAAAACGGTTTACTCTCACATCTCGTGAATTCCGCAAATCGAAAAATAATTGTGAAAATGAACCGTAGAAGAACAAAAAAAGAAGAAACAAAAAAAAAAAAAAAAAATGTGGAACCGTAAGACCGTAAAACTGGTACGAAATTCAGCTGATCTCGAGTATTGAAGAAGCGCGTAATCAGGGAGTCCAAAAAAGCCGATAATAAGCTCTTAACGTACAAATCCCTGAGCGATACAAAAAAGCAAGGTTAAAGCTAAACTCCCTCCAGGCTGTCATCACCGACTTCGTTCCTCTCGTCGAGATGAGTCCTGTAATCAAAAACTCATTACCTCCCACTCTATAGATCCTGGATCCGTCGATCGAATCTCATTCGGTAACAATTTCGAACGAGTACCTCTAGTCAGGGAGGAGCTGCAAAGTGCGTTTGTTATATCCTACCCACCTACTGCTTGCGTACAGTATACAGAGACAATGTTACACATCATATGAATCTCTCTGCACCTCTATTTCGCAGTCCGTTCCGTCTCGACAGGAAACTGCATTGTTCTCGCTTGTTTTCCTCCTCGTCCGCCAATTTGTACCTACCCTCCGCATATACCCATGCCTATGTATATATGTATATATGGAGAGAAAGATAGGTAGGAAGAAACGGGGGTAAAAAAAAGGGAGATAAATGAAAGGGTAGAAAGTAGTACGCGGCGACATAAAAGGGTTGTCGCAAGCTTCCCCCGGGATGTTTCCATAGCTTCCTACATCGGCAGCTTAATTCGAAAAGTATTTTCTTTTTTTTTCTTTTTTTCGTTTTTTCTTTTTGGTTAATTTATTTATTTTTTTGTTTTGTTTTTTTTTTCTTCTGAATATCACGAGGGAGAGAAGAGGAGAGTTATCGGGAGAGACATAGCGACGCCACCGCGGACGACGATGGGACAGTGTTTGGCGATACATTATTTAAATCAGCGCTCTGGCTGTTTGCTGTCTCTGTGTGCCTGACGTAAATATGCCCCATGTATCCGAATCCCAGATCCCAGACCACACACGGCGCCTACCTCTCACACCCTCGCGCCCTCCAGCTGCCCTCAGTCGTGTCCGCTTGTGGGTGGTACTCAGCACTGTCCTACAAACAGACCTGTTCCATCTCGTAGCGATATACTACCTACACGGAGATGTATACATATACATGATGATTCGATACACTCTACAGCATCACGGTTTTGCGCTCCTCTGATCCTCGTCCCTATACGTCACATTACTCTCCTCCTCTCATCTTCCTTAAACTTCCCTGTAATTTCCGTCGATTAGATCCGGAGCCCGGATGTCCCTTGACGAGATTTTCCGGCTCTTTGATCGCATCGATTTCAGGTAGAACCTTGTCGGGGTTGAGTGTTCATAAATAATTAGATGGATCGAGAAACGTTGTGTAGGTATTGTAGTATGATCCTTACCACATCGTGGGTGTATACAGTATCTGTTAACTTTGAACTGTATAGAACCGTACTAAAGCCACGATATTTCGTTCAGGTTAAACAATTAGCTTTTATATGTCTTCATTTTGTATTCTCGTATACTCTTACTGTGGCTTCAGCAATGTCCTGGAAAACCATCGAGTCGACAACGCTGTCATCTTTATTGGGAATCTATGGATCGCATACCCACTATACGAACATGTTTATGCAAAGTGGTTTTACCAAATGGCTCGCTTTGTTGCAGCGGTTGATATTAAGATACGAAGATATCGAGTCCATTAGCCGAGTTCCAGACCCGGTGGGAAACGTTTAAGATTCCCTCGTCAAAATGGAGTTACAGGATCTTCGGTACATAAAGAAAAAATAAAAAAACAAAAAAACTGCAAGCACGCCGTTAAATTCACCTTTACAATTCTCGATTCTTGTGCTGCAGTATATTTTCTGCCCGCATATGTGTTCTCTTGGTGTTGGTGCATGTATGAATGTGGTAGGTATTTGTAACTTGTATGAGATACGTAAACACCTGCACGCGCACATTTACCAGTCCAAACATAAACCATCCCAATTGTTTGTTCTGGGAATAATGCGCTTTGCACTGGAAGCCAATATTTTTAAAACCTAAAGTTGATTCACCTTGCCCCATATGTATACCAGCCTTATATGTATAGGTATGTATGTATACGTTACGAGATTTTTAGAAACTGAATTACCTGACACGTCACGGCGATTAGATACGCTGCAGTAAAATGAAATTGCTAGATAAAATAAAATATAATTAAGACCATAAAACGGCAATTCTCCTTCTAGACGTGGATTGATATTTTAATCAATCTTCTCTCTCTATTTCTCTCTCTCTCTCTCTCTCTTACTCTTTTACTCTCTGTCTCTCGCGCTGTAAGTAATTTAGAAATCTGCACCCGGTGAAATACGCCGTCGGGAATACAAATGGTAGACGTTATAGCGAAACAGGTCAATTTTTGCGAGATAACGAGAACTTCGTGATATAATAAAGGGTTAGGTAATGCCCTCTGATGCCCCGTTAGGTGAGGAAGGGAGTTGGCAGCAATTACTAGCCAAGGAACACCCGGGATAAGGGAAAGGAGAATGTCAATAAGGTTTTGACGAGGCCGTTAACGTCAGAGTTACCACGAGTAACGTGACTATATTCCCTTCCAGATCCATCGAGGTTCGTTCTCCATCTTTGTCCCATTCTCACCATCCTCGATCGTCTCTTCTCTCCCTGTACGTATACCAATGCATTCTTGAACCGTGGCATTAGTCGGAAACTTCTACGCTGAGAGCTGCAAACGATGAAATTGCCGAAAAAAAGGGTTGCCATGGAATCCTCAGAATTTCAATTAAGCCCCCACTTCACTTTTCTCTTTCTCTCTCATTCTCGTCTTTATCCTATATTTCTCTTCTGTTGTAAAAGCGAAGACACGAATCTCACCGAATATCTTTGAATCCTCGATCCTTTTCCGTTATAAGTTATTGATTTTTCCTAAAGGCACCAAAAACCCGGTACCCTGCACTACCATCGGCTCAATGACGCGCGAAATTTAAAACGCCAATCAGCGAAGCGTTCCGAATAAATTTCAGCCGACCGTTGCAATAAAACGCAATGGCCCGTCAGCAATAATAATAATAATACCAGCAGTAATACCACGCTGGAGCCAAAACTGTCAGGAAGTCGGCCCGAGCCTAGAACCTAAAACCTACTACCATAAAGGGTACATAACCCTTTGTGTTCACTACACACGATTGATCTTAACTTTATCATCGCATACTTTGCTCAAAAACTTTCTTCAATTTCTTACATTCCCTATTCAACTAACTTTTTTCTATACCCTGGTATACCTATGCTGTAATTATTATCTATTAATCTGAAAGAGACTCTCACGAAGTATCAGTCAACAGTCACGAATCAACCTTCCACCGTTATAAGGGAGTCACAATAGCATCGTTTAGAGAACCGGCAGTGAAAGGAACAGTAAGAACTAAGTCTCCATACTACCATAAATCACAACTAAGTAGTTGGCATTTCGTGTCTAACATTCGACAACCAGCTATCTTACCACTGGTTCCAATTTCTCACCAATGCCAACAATATACTGTTTGTTGTATCAACAAAAGCCACCTTAAGATATTTTCTCGTTACTAACAGTGAACTGTGTCAGTTACTTGGTTTAGTTGCCACTTGATTTACGGATTATTAAAGGACATGTATCCTCGTGAGTTAACGTCATCGAACGAATACGCACGGAACTCGTAACCTTGACCGACGAATCAAGAAATCGAAGGCTGACTTCGCCTTGCCACCTTAGTATACGACGCACAATGGCAATATTAGTCATAGTCAACTTCCACTTCTGAATTTTTCCTGAACTACGGACACTTTTTTCACTCAAATATTAATCCTTATTTTTTCAAAAGCATTTGCTTCCATGTTAGTCAAACATCGATTTGACAGAATAATAATTCGATTAAAAAAATAAATAAATTAAAAAAAATGTCGTACGTATAGCATCGTGAAAATATCTGTACAAATAGCTGTGCTTTGTAAATGAATTTGAACATTGGACAATCTTCTGTTGTCGTAAATTGTTTGTAAAACAGAAAATTTAATCCTTAGAGATCTCGGAGCTATTTCTACCGAGATCAGGGTTTCTGCCCTGGAACCAGTTATAGCACAGAAAGCATAGAACACGATATCCAAACCCATTGTATTCCTTAGAATCACATAACCGTCTAACAAAGCCAATTAAGCGAACTTTTGCTTTGAATCTTTGCGAGCTATCCACGAATGCAACCTGCTAGAATACGAAAGTAGGAAACAATTGTTGTATGAACAAACTTTCTTTCAGGTTAATCTTTTGGCGAATTAATTATACCTACAACGTATTCCTCAAATACATTATGGCACAATCGCAACAATAACGTAGTCATTTTCTGAAATTAATTGACGTGTTAAGCTTTAATTGGCGGACTTTAGTCAATTCGTCAAAATTCATGGATGTGAGCCAGACGAAGACACATGTCTCACGGTACTCGTATATGTTTCGGAGTATCAAGCAAGTAAGGGATGACGGTTGTGTAAATACCAGACCAACGACGGTACTGATATACTTGTGAGGAAGATCACCCTCCTTGGATGCTGCTATGGTGAAATGGCAGGCTGGCCACTTGTGTTTATTATTTTAAGACCCCTGTGACAGACCTTGGTATACGTTCTTCGGCCTTTTTCATGTAGCTACCCACTAGAGCGAAAAAAACACTCGGTATCCCCTTATTTTTGAATATTTTTTTCAAGGGGTATCGTTAACCGGGGCCATTTGACCCCGTATCGAATTTCAGGGCCTCGGTTGTTCGTGTCGGGTGGGTTAAAATTACGACCAAAGTAGAGAGAGGAGAAAAAAGCATTGTCCCGTGAAGTCGAGAGTTAAGCTACTCCCCGGATTAGATGGCCAGACGTCTAGTTTCATGCCGTCTAACGACCATTTCGTGCGCCTTTGCGAGAGGTCATTTGATAATAATTCATTTTGTTGCCCTTACGAGATTATACCGGTCTCAGAAGAAGGCACACCGAAGCGTTGGAGTAGTAGCTCCCAGGGTGGTGGACGCCGGTTTTTTATTATCCACCCTTCGTTGAAAAAGAGTCGTAATTTGCATATCGTTCGTGAAAACAAATTCAAGAGGCCTAATCATCGCCAACGCAGACTCCGATGATGTTAATGAATGTTAATGACACCGTGCATACATTTGCCTAACTGCCAATAAAAAGTTTAAATGAAAAAAGTAGCAAGTAATTAAACACCGTGATTGGCAGCTGCAGAGTGGTGGATGGGGACCCCCCACCAGCCAAATTCATTTAATTAAAGATCTTTTCTTATAAGCACGGGTCTTCAGCCACGCGATGTTTCTTCGATCAGTTTTATAAATTCAGACGGGCATTGGTTCTCAATAATAAATTTATCCACATGAGAATTCGATCTGCCTGAATTTTAGGGAAAAAAAATTAATCGGACCTTGCTGTTTTTCTCTCGAAGATCAACCCCTACATGTATGGCCAGCTAGCTCCCACCCTCTCACTGTACAGCTTTGTTTATTCATCCCTGCAGACGTAGCTAGAGGTGGTATTAAGCCCTGGCTTCGCTCTCTGATAGCAGCTCGAGCTGCAGATCGATCTGATCGATCAGCTGGACGGATTAAGCGCAGCGTGGGCACCAGGGCGCAAAAAGCACTATACTCGTACGCCCCCTTTATACATACTTTAGTTTCACACGCGGTAAGTCTCACGCACTTATTGTGTCCCGTTACCGCGCCGCACTGCTTCCCGTAGACACCGCGAAGCTTCCGCGGTAATGCAACCATAAATAACAAAATAGCGTTGCCCTTATTCCTCCCCGACACCCTTACTCACCCTCTCTCTCTCTCTCTCTCTCTACTTTTCCTACTTCTACCACTATTACTACTACTACTACCGTTACCTATGGCTGCGTCTTTTACTTTGGTGGTTCGATTCGCCCTCGCGTCTTCGACGCGTTCACGACGCGAGCTAATCAAACGATCTGTCAGCGTCACCCATCCCCTTACCAACCACCCCGTCCTCGAATGGCCGCAATCTGTCAGATTTCTACAGATTTTCGCGTAGATTTCTTTCGTCGTTGAGACGCGTAAGTTGTGTGTATGTATACATACAGGGCGATCCATAATTCGGGTTGAATTAGATAGGTGAAAATTTCCTATGAAATAAAATCTACAAAATCGACTATCACAAGTTTCCATCTCATATGTCTTCTCTTTGTTTCCGATGTCAGTGTGTAATCGTGTGAAAAATGAAAAACTTTGCTTTTACTATTCCATCCAACAGATCGATTTTCCCAGGCTGTAGCGAGACCACAAATTTGAAATGTAACAATTGCAAATGGAATTCCACTATTCGAGAATGAACATTTTGAAGATATATAAAAATTCGCCACGATTCTCCCGCTGTGAGATTTATTTCGGGTATGACAAAGTTAAATTAATTTTGATGAAAATTGATATATTCTGAAAGGACAAGCGGATGAAATCCTGTCACGCTTGTAAGGGTTTTTGAAATACCATGAAGGCTTCGAGAGATTATGAGCTTTGATCTTGGAGTTATTTGAGCCTGTATGGCATTACGTTAATTAAAGGCTCAGGCTCTTGCTAGCTCCAATTTTGAGAATCAAAAAGCTGTTGAATATATAAACGTAGTGTAGGAGTATAAGCGTAGGTATAAGGTATGAGGTAAGATGTGTACCTACGTTGAAGCCTTAAATATTTGTGCCTATCTGGGCAAGGATTCATTCCGGATTTAAACAAGGTTGTAAGCATCCTTCTTGCGTGCTCGAACATGTACTTATTCAAGATGCGGAAGTAATTCTCTTCGACTTATCACTGAGTTTCCATACTATGTTGAAGCTTCGAAATTTTAATCTTACTACCAATTTGAACTCCGTTCAATTTATCTACCTACATAAAGCGTTTCGTAGAACTCTTGGAAAATTTATACGTATAGGTATACCTAATCTTTCTTCTGCCTTCGACTGATGGATAATAAGTGTCGCTTTTCAATTGCGAGGGATCGACGATTTGAAATCGTCGAAACTGGTGGTTCTTGGGAAATTGAGCTTCGACGAAATCAGCACTTTTACCATTTTGAATTCCTACCACGCACTTTCACGTATAAATTCATATTTTAAACCAAAGTCTGACTTGACTTGCGACATGTCACCTGTCAATATATCAACGAATTTCACCGATAAATACCATACACGCCATTCATGGAAATATATTTTCGTCAAAGAATTTTCAAGAAAAGACAACAGAGTGTTTAAATTTTCACTCATATTTTTGGTATTTTCAAAATGCAACTACTACACAGGATCGAAGATATGGGATAAGCTGGCGACGATAGACGAAAACTCTCTACATGCAGTGGCCCACCCGCACTCCTCAGACTTTGCGGGTTGGAAAAAAAAAGAGATCGAAGAAAGAATGAAATAAAAGAAATAAAGAAAGTGGGAAAACCTCGGCTCGAAACTTCTCTCACTCGCTGGGCAACCCACAAAGACTTTGGCCAGTGGTAAGGCAAGTACTTTATACCGGTCCTCTTCTGAAGCGTCATAAAAATAAAACGTCCCTTGAGTGAATAATGGAAATAAATGGTACCGAATGAATGGACGAATGGACGGACCGACGAATTCGCGGGCGAGGACCTGGCCTCAAAACTAACCAGCGCGCACTTTGTCGGGGACCATTAAAACCGCCATTACCAAAACGTTTACGCAGACACGGGGACCGACCCGTGTACTTCTCAACTCCAGCATCGTAACCAGAAGTAGTCATCCAAGCGACGCAAGTCCGCCTCCGCCCTCTTCCCTACGGCTTGTTGCTTTATTGTTTTATAAATCGTTTGGCGCCCGACTGCCGCTCCAGCGACGCTTAAATGGTCCCTTTGTAAACACTTGACGAAAATAATAGTTCCGAGCTGTATAGAAAGAGCCCTGACGTCGAGTCTTGGCTTCTTGTTCTCGTTTTAGACCCACGTGAAATAGATGCTCATATTATTAACCCTTTGTTGATTCGAAAGGGCTGACTACTACACAGCTTCCGCTTTTGCACATTTATTACAAGCTAATCGAGTCGTTAACGTTAAAACTCTTGACAAGTTGTATCAAAGAAAAATAATCGTTTAATAAAAATTATGATTCCAAACGGAACTCGTGTTAACCCAAAATGACTGCCGTACACATGATCATAAATGTTAACAATCTCCATACAAGCCTAATTTGATTACCATAACGTAATTGCTCAATATCCAATTTGTAGCCTACATGAATTATGTACGTGCTACATACACTCGACTCCGTTTCATATCAAACCACTCGACACAATGTTGCAGCTGCAGCTGTGCAGTAGGTAAGTAGCGTTTAAACAAGTGTACGATTCTAAGAGTCTAAATGATGATGATGATGATGAGGATGTGTTTAAAGTTACAGAATTATGATGAGGCCAATTGTAGCTAATCGAATTTCACCTATATCTTATTGTTATAGGGCAAAACATCGTTAGGAAAATCAGTAGAGGAGTGGCACGGTATGTAGGTTGGCAGGCTGCTGCCAGACCTAGAGACCTACCTGCCCCAAAATGTGTAATTAAAACGGCAAAACATTGCCGGCGGTTGTTAGCGCCTGTTGGATAATGAAAGGTGCGGAGCTAGAATTTGCACTGTAGTGTAATTAGAACGAAAGCTCGGAAAGCGGCATGAATTCTACGTCAGTGGTCGAAGTAAACGGATCCTGCGCTTCACTCAGTTTCAGTTAGCTTTGTGCTTTGCAGTTTTGTACATGTTCTGAATATACCATCGCCACCACCACGGTTTTGGTATGTATTACGAATACGCGAAACTAGGCTTTCCGATCTGACTGCGATGTAGCTCGCAACAAAAGCTTTAAGAATAAAATTTTAATCAACGGAATGCTGACTAAAATTTTTCTTTCTGTTTTTTTTTATAACGTCTTTTCAATCAAGAACGAGTGTCTCCTCAAGTATCTGAGTTAAAAATACACGCTTAGTCACATGAGGATCGGACACACAAAAGTGAAAAGACACAACGTCAGTCGACGGACTGGTCAAACTCCTTAGAACGACTTAACAAAGTCGCTACCGCAATTGTTGCCCTTTCTTCAAGGTGTTTGCTCACGTCTCAAACTCCTACGAGGGGCTTTATAAGAATATTTGTCGACGACGGAAAGGATGTCAGCCTGGTCACGGAGGCATCCATACATGTACACATGTGAACCAAAGGGTTGTTTGGTTAGGCTGTGACCGAAATATCCAGTAAAAGCTTGCACACGTTATAGCAGTACACATATGTACACATATATATATTATATACGTATGTATATATACCTATACGTTCACAACTCGGCGGAGGCACTATACTGTATCGGGTTTGATCTCCTCCTCCTCCTCTCAGTTCGGTAAGGTCCCTCGTTGCGGACCTTTGAACTCCCTTCCTAAAGTAAATATTTTTATTATTACTATGCTAAGTATTCGATACTGTATACCCATTCTTCAAATCTTCTTCGGGGAATATTTGGGTGATAAACTATATACGAGACTGGAGGCTATTTTATCTTGTTAGGTTAAATTTTATTGAATATTATCATTCTCTATCTTTTTCTGTCTATCTTTTATACAGTTACTTCCAAGAATATTTAAATACGGCCCTGTACTTATGGTCGTTTCATTTCTGTTGGTCAAGTTAGTCAATTAATTTTGATGAAATACTTCCATATACATACATGTGCCTCGGTTCTCGGTATACGTCTCCGCTTCAACAGATACAAATCAACTTTGACCTCCCATCCGGTGGCCGAGGTAATTATACCGCATTTTATTTACTCACTGGCAAACAAAGGAAGTACATAACTTGCGCAAAATTGATTTTTCAAAAATTTATTTACTGAAAACCGACCGCGTTTGGTTTTCACGTGTTTGTTACTGAAGTTGTTATAGGTTAACGTAAAACATGTTTTAGCGTGGACGTGCATGCTGCGTTTCAGGGTGTAACGTAACGTAACGTAACGTAACGTAACTTTGTATAATGCGACGTAGCTTGACGTAATGCGAAGTAATGCGGCGCAACGTAACACGAGCAAGCAAACGAGGCTTTATATCAAACGCATAACAACGCCATTATCACGCTCAATTGCCATAAGCTGTAGATTGCGGATTATCTGCGGCCCGTCCGTTCTCCATTCGCTAAATTTGCCGTTCGCTTACTCGGTCCAGGTACATGTTAATATTATATTAATACCCAATGAGTATTAATGCTAATTGATATTAGCGTACAATCGTGTCCGCTGCAGTTCCCTGTCCAGCCTCTATCGAGCTTCATACTACTACTTATCATACGATTTTCGCTATCTCTCCTGAATTTATCTTTTTCTCTACCTTTCTCTCTGTCTCTACCCAGTGACCTTGACAAGGTCGTGCGTGGCTATTGGATACCATACCCGTCTAGCAGTTTCGGGGAAAACTTATCTCGCCTCTTTTTGGTGAACTTTGAGCAGCTCGTTTATCTGGCTTGTCTGCAGGGTGGCACTTAAAAAAAAAGTGCTGTTTTTGTGCTTCTCCACGGTGGTACAGAGCGGCGTAAGTCGTTTAAGAATGCAGGTTAAACTCTTGACCTCGGGATCTTACGTGAGTCAAAACCCTGAATGGGACAGGCAGATGTTTTCCTATGCCTGAAATTCTACCGCGGGTGCCTGTGACACTCTGTGATTTATTCATACAACTGTGTTACACGTGTTTCTACCTACGCTTGAGTAAGTTATGAGACGGGGCTTAATTATCCTTGAAATTCAACATTTTTCATTCAACTTAACTTGCTTTTACGGATCAATCGCAGGAGGGAGCTTAAAAATATGGACAGTATCAATAATAACAGGTGGAATGACTCTCTCTTTGGATAAATTCACACGCATAGATATAAGTATGTATGTATGTATGTAAATGCTTGATGGGCTTAATTTTGTCACTCAATATAACACTGTATAACGGTATACGGGCGAGAGAAAAGAATTTACGACAATATCTAAGAAAGTTTGGGACGAAAGAGCTCCAGCCGCAATGGGCTCATCTCTCACAGTCGTATTTACAAATAACCATAAAATTAATTGCATTCTTCTGAGAATATCCGCGCTGCAGTCTCCATTTTATCGTTCATTCATTTGTTCAGTTTTTTTTTTTTTTCTATTTTATTTTATATATATATTTTTTTCCCCTCTTTCCACTAGCTGGTAGCACCGTTGAACGACGAGAACCAAAAACAGCCAAGTATTAATAGCATCTGTCAGCAAAAAAAAAAAACGAAAAAAAACAAAAACAAAAAAAAAAAAAAAAAATTCAACAAAAAATACTCGACTGCGGGAGCTAGTTCGTCAGAGATCGACGTGGCCACATCAACTTTAAAAATACCACCCGCGTTGTAATGGAAGCAAGCACACACGAGTCAAAGCTACATAACCGAGCAGATATTAATTATAATCATCGACGACATTTTTGCTGTTTCAACGATATTTCGTTCGAAATCCGCGGCGAACGAGTGACTGAAACCGAGGGTGGAACTAACTGCAGGGGAACGAAAGGGATGAGAGGGTAAGAGGAAGAGAGCGAGGGTCCAATTTTATTACGTTTAGAACGTAATCCAGTTTTTTTTATTTTTTTTATTTTTATACTTACTTTCTCTCTCTCTCTCTGTCTCTCTCTCTATCTCTCTTTTTGATGGATCGACGTTTGATTTGGAGGTTCAAAAATTTTCCGAAGTGTTATTTTAGCTCACTACTCTTTAATTTCAATTTATATTTCCGATACGATTCGAATGCAAAGAGAGGTTGAACTCGATGCACTGCAGTTTCAAAATGCTACTCACATGTTTGTATAGGTAAGCATACACGGTATGTATACCTACGTATCGACCTATTATACGAATGAAATTTATCAAAAATAAACCTATGAAATTTTTATTTAAATTTTTTTTTTTGAATATTTTTATTTTTTTTTGCTAGTAATTAAATAGATCAAAAAATTTATCCGAGCTGTATAAATGTAGTAGGTACGGTAGTGGCACGGTGGTAATTCGCAGAGGAAAAGTTGTAAAAGTTTGTCAAGTAGGCGAACAATCCGCCCGGTAAATATGCGAACTTTTTGCGACCAATTGGAATATTAATTAATATCAGAAAATTTTCCGCCAAAGCTGGAATAATTTTGTTCGGGCTGGTGTTCGTTGCTGGAACTTTGACAATGAGCGTGGATAATTAAAACGTTCTCTCGATAATTATTATTGACGTCATAACTTCACCCAACAGTTGTCAACAAATCTTTGAAAAAAAAAATTAAAAAAAAAAAAAAAGTATGGTTACGGGACTTATTAGCACCCGATAAAAAGTTTTAATTAAATATTTTCAAATTTAATTATCCTCAACGTCTTAATTTTCGAATTTTATACCATCCAGGAAGAGAAAATATTCTATTCTCTTTTCACTCCTCGAACTTTAGTTAATAATATTTAATAATTGCAGGTGAGTAGTTAAGTTTTAAAGAGGAAAAAAAAATCATCATTTTTTACTTGAATTTAATCTTTGCCTATATTTTAGTTTCTGTATATGAGTATATACAAAAAAAATTTTTTTTTTAACTTGACTATAAAATTACCAATTTTCAAATAATTGATCTAAAATTTGGTTCATAAATCTCGAATAGGTACTCGATAAATGTTCATTTTCCTAAAAACTAACGTGGGATATTCTGGTCGTCCAGGTTCTCGATGCATAAGCTATCCACACAACTGACACATGGCAGTTCATCTATTTTTTATTTTTATCTGCCTGCAAGACCCACACTACAGCCGTTCACCGACTGTGAAACGTGGCAAAGAGGCAGAGACAGGGGTCGAGCAGACGGACGAGCCAAAGACCTCTTGCAACGATGGTCGTGTTTGTTTAACGTATTTCCTTACTGTTTTGACAAACAGGCATACGTCGTCGGTGGGGGGATAAATTTATGTTCAAACGACTTGATAAACAGTTGAGTAAACTAAACTAAACGATAATAAAATTCTCTCGTTTCTCACTCCGTCTCCCGCTTCAACGGGGCTACAAATGTCTGCAGTCTGCCGGAAGTGCAGCCAATTCTTTTAATTGATCGCTAACTCAAAACCCCATATTTCCACGTATCGTAATATACATTCTTAGGTTGAATGAGACGGCTGTTTAAATACCAATAAGACTTTTCCTACCGTCTGTTCTGAAGAACGAAACAAAAAGAGATGAAACAAAAAAAAAAAGTGAATTGAAAACCCGAGAAGACACTCTGCGATAATAACTCTGTTAAACAAGAATTCGTTGGGTATTCTATTAAAAATCCGTACCGAAGGAATCCTAGGAGGAATCTGCGGGCAATAGAAGCGAACCAAGATATACGAGGTGGCTGGCCAATATGTCTGGTAAAATATTGATGACTCCCTGCAGGCCACAGTTGGTTCCACCTACGGGATTTTCGCATCTTCCATCGATGGGTATAGACTCAGTGGTAGGTTATCCCTAAGCCTCGGGTCGGTGTCTGATTTTTCGTTACTGAATTTTTTATGGTTGAATAGCCCTTCGGCTTTTAGCGATAGATTTAATTTCATCTTTTCGTGTTCGTGCCTTTCCAGAATTACTTTGAATCGAAAGAGGCGATTGAAAATCAAGATATTAAAAGGAAATAGTATTATACAAAATGACAATATGGCAGTAGGTAATCGATCACTTATCGAAGCAAAGAAAAGAATAAAAGAAAAATGGAATAAAAAACGTAGGGCTGGTATGGCAGAAAAAAAAACCATCTATGATGTTGGTGGGTATATACCTACGGCAAAGGACGTATAAATCTTAAGTGGCGATATAGTGATACGTTCATTTTATTATCGTATGGAAATTCAGTGAATTATATCCAACCTTCTGTGGCGTATTTACGTTCGGGTTTGATCATATTTCATAAGTAACATATAACATGATATATTTTTGTTACCTGTACGTGGAGGCTGCGTGAATATCTGGTTTTATCATTATCTATATGAAATACTGATTCTTCAGAAACGCTGACGAAATTATTTGTACCTGTACGTAATGAAATGATACCTAATTGTTTGGTCTATCTTTTTCCTTTCGGACTATATAAAAGCGCGAATAAGTCTGAGATAAACGTGTTCCAAGATATTTTTCTATGCTTTCCAAGTCGCCTGTGTCATGTGGTTGAATTTATCGGCACCCCCACTACGATACCTAGGAAGTGTTTCCGACAAAACCCCAAAGACTCCTGCACAACGAGACCACTATATCAAGTCCATTTGTCCTAAACGACAAATAAAGAACTTTTAAAGAACAAATAGTCGTATTTGAAAGTTCCGAAATCCGAACGGAAGCTCGGATAATATTATTATCAATAAGATGCGGTCCATTTCTACTGATCCACGGTCTAGACGGCTAAGAACAGCGATACTATTAAATAGAAAAGCTCACGTGGGCGGAAGACGAAGAATAAGATAGGATGAGCTTATATCTTTGTGAAATTCGATATAGTATTTCGAAGTTGAAGTAGCGCATGGTTTGAATATTTTTCCATTAAAAAATACTAAAATTTTTCAATTCTATTAAAATGTTCAATAATCTAAAATTTATTATACCTGAATACAAACTGGAGAGATGGAACTCCCAGGTAAGTCCGAACTGTTTTCGGTGTGCAGTAACTAGTTTGGTAACAGTCTAAGCTCTAAGAGTTATGCATCCGAGTGTAAACTTGCATATAGTATTCTCCACGTGTCAAGAGCTACGGAGATTTGCGCTAGTTCAAGCTCTCGGGCTGCAGCATGCAAGAGGCTACCTTAACTCGAGTAACAGCCATTGTTGGAAGTAATAACCAAGAGCAAAATGTACGACAAGAGAACGCAGAGACAGACAAAGAGAGAAACAAAGAGAGAAAGAGAAAGAGAAAGAGAGAGAGAGAGAGAGAGAGAGAGACCGTTAAGGTTAATTAACAAGGAAGTTACGGTGTTCACAAAGTAAAGCTTCGTTTATGTGATTCACATGAATTAGTCACGCAGTTCACTTGAAATACGCCTTTTTGTTTGCGTTAATGAACAAGTGTAGGGTAACTGTCTCCCCAGATCAGAGATGCAATGGATACTTGTTTTCTTTTTTCATTTTATTTATTAATATTATTTTTTGTTTTTCGTGTTACGAAAACTGATTTTTTAATTAGAGGATCGACCCTGCGGTTTAATTAATTCCAAAGTTGATATACTGATTAGAAAATAGCGGGATTGAACACCACGCTTTATATTTTTCCTGCAGTACTCGAACTCAAAATTACTTGGCACGATTCACTCCGGTTTATTTTATCACCAGAGTTAAAAAGGTTCGCTGGTAGGTGGTGCAATCTACAAATATTATTCCTTGGTGAGTTTGCACGCGCGCCCGCACCCGCACCCGCGCTCGTTCGAGCTTTCGCGCGATTCTGGAAAGATCTTGGTGCCTCTTACCTCTCTTCCTCTTCCAGCTTTTCCCCGAAACTCCTACCCTTTTCTCTCCATCTTATCTATCTTTATCGTTCTTCTCTACCTCTGTTATTATTTTCGCTTTCGCTTTTAGTTTTCCTTGTGAAAACTTACCCAATAGGGGCACCGTGTAAATTCCGCAAGTAAGTTTGTTCTATAATTATTGTGTGACTATGCCTATACTATTAAAATGTTGATCTTAATCAGAAAAAAAATTCAAGGCAAACTGTTCACTATTCCGTTTTGAATGTGAATAAATTGCGAAAAATTATTTTCGCTCACCATTTTCATCATACTACTGCAATTACTTGTTTTAAAACATTTGACAGAGTAGCTTGAGCAGCGCAGATAAAGGCCTTCCGGTTGGGCCCCAAAGGGCACTGCTGTAACTAAGCCGTATTAAATTGGCGCACTAAAACAGTGACCACAAACGGCGTATTCTGAGTGTTGGATTTAAAGCGGACTGGGAACCTGGGCATAGCATCCCGGCCTTGTCTCCGTGGAGCATTAAACGCGAGTCAGGTATATTAGGCGGCGTTGGGGCGTAGGAACTGTTGGAAGTATCTCGACGATCGAGGGGCCCGAAGGGCTTTCAAAGGGCCCCGTGGGGGCAACCGGGTTTCACATTGAACGTGCGGCGAGGTGGTGACCCGAGGCAGTTTGGGCCCCGGTTTCGACCCGCTAAGTTTCTTAATCTGCTCGTAAGTCAGAAGGGTTCCGGGCGCAAACGAGCGGGGCGTTTCCAGGGATTCTCCGGGACTCCTCCTCCCCTCTAGAGTCCAATTTTGCCTTTTCAACTAGACTCATATCGGGCTGTAAGTTTATTCGACCTGTGCAGATACCTGCAGAGTTCGATAAATCTTTTATATCGATTTTTGTTTCGCGTGGTTTTGCTCAACCCGTCTTGCTCAACTTTGGCATTCACGCCTTTCCGCAAAATGTGTTTGTAAATATTACTGGAATAAAATAATACGTGACTCTCTTTCTCTCACCCTTCGAATATTAGTTTCACACATTTCCTTGTTTTACGTTTTTCTATATCCTCTTAACGTTCAGAAAACGAACTCGACCGAATATATATATAATATTCTTAATATGCCCACGCATGAAAACGGTTATTGGCTGAGGGCATCGTAAATTTGCATTTACGGTTTGTCAGAAAATCTATTGGGCTGTTACTACCGATCGTATATCTCACATGTCAACTGCTCGTGGCTCCTAAAGCGCCGTCCACCAAAATACTTATTTATTTTTTAAGATATATATGTCTAAGCTCGTGTAGTTCAAAAACAAGAACCTACAGCTATTCAATTATTCAGAAACTATTTCCCTCTCTCTCTCTCTTTCTGGACCAATTTCATTCTCGCTTTTCTTATCGCCTTCTTTTCCATCAAGCTCATGGCAAATACCACGAAGCGTAATTTCCGCGTCTTATTAGCCATAAGAAAACTTAGCCAAATTAGCACGTTTCTTTTAGGCGAGAATAAAGGTAAATACATTTATATACATATGAATATATGTGTGCGTTCAACGGATAGATGTGTATTCATGTATATGAGCGCGTTAACAAAACGAAGCAGCGCGATTCAGAAGTTTCGACTTAAATAACGCGTAAAAAGAGTAAAAGGAACAATAATAATAATAATAAGAAGAAGAATAATAATAATAAGAAGAAGAAGAAGAAGAAGAAGCCGGAAGGTAATTCGAATAACGATAATACATAAATTTAACTGTTCTCGCTGCGAAAGTTTCCCGTAACGATATTGTCTGAAATCTGCATCGTGGAACGCTGCATATTTCACACCCGTATACTGTACAACGTCTTAAAGCCATACCGAGTAAGCAGAATGTTCAAACTATTCTCGTATCATTACTAAAAAGCGCCAAAGAAGTTTGAACCGTTTTTTTTTTTTTTTTATTTTTTTATTTTTTTTTTATTGTTTTTATTTTCTCTCTTCATTATATCTGTCTTTAATTCGACATTAACATGATCACCGACCTATGATTATATCCACTGCCCATACCCAGAATTCTCTCCATCGCTAAATATTCCCTCGATTCAGGATGGTCTGGTTTGCTAACTGGCCGACTGGCTACCTCTCTCGCAAATTACCTCCAATTTACTACCAAAGTTGCACCGCACGCTTGCACCATTCTCTGTCCTCCCTTTCGCGGTGCTAACCGGTGATCTATTGTCACTGTGCGCAATATCCTGGAGTGAATAAGCTACTTCAAAAGTCCGTTTCATCTGTATTTGCTTCTCCAGATTGTTAAAGACTGTTCCAATCAGTTCAGAAGATATCGTTGGTTTGCTAAAATTTCGTTCAGATAAACGGGAGCAAAAAATTTTTTTGTTGAAGTATTGTTTATTTTTTTTTTTTTTTTTGTCCAATTTGGAAACTTCACATATGAGTATATGTATATGTATAGGTATATGCACACTTTCAAAAGATATCTAGGTAATTCGAACAATAAGTTTTAGCTATGAGATAGGTGCAGTTGAGTATATTTGGGACGCTTATGTAAAGTTTAGCGTTTATTAATAATGTATTAAGTAATTATGAATAATAAGGGCGAAAGTCGAGGAGTCGTGTGGATCAGCACAGCAGAGGGCGGTAGCCGTGGTACAGCGATGGGGCGCGTCGTGCTAAGGTATAAACGGTATAAAACTGAAAAGTTTAATAATAAAAAGAGCTTAGCATTTTCGGAACTTGCTAAATCCCTTCGTATAGAATGACTTTACTTTCGCCGAATTAAATAAATGGTCTCCACTTTACTCGTAACGGGGGCCAACCAGACGCTATGATCTCCCTCTTTCCTCCCTATTTTCTCTTTCTCTTTCTCTTTCTCTTTCTCTTTTGGCCCTTATTCGGGTGGTTCGCAAAGGGACACAAGAAGTAGAACACTAACTTTTTATCGCTACGCCAGGAACTGCGTACCAAGTGTCTCGAATGGTTTCGATTTTCATTTTCAATTTGAATTTGAATCCTCCTCTGGTTAACTAGCTTCAAGAAATCGAAAGCACCCTTATGGATATGTATTAGAGAAATGTATTAACATCCTTGCGAGTTTGTTATCCACCATTTTCTTTACTTTGCAGGTATGTACCTAAATAGGTAAGCTTTAAAAGGTTACTTTGCACCAAAGTCTTACGACCTTCACAGTACTTCTCAATTTATCATGACTCCTTATTTTTTTTTTCTTTAACAAACATACAATTTGCATCAAACAATTCCACGTGTAAGGTATGATCATTTTACGGAGATTACCTCAGTTTCTACCCTTCGTCTAGCTCGTCTGATTGCATGTCTGGAGGTGAGGAGAAAATTTGAAAAGATAAATGACTATAAAATCCCAGGTTGTTTATATTTCTCGTTATGACATCTTCAAGATATAATACAAGTTGACTCTTACTGCGAAAAATCTCTCTCTATCTATCTTTAACGCTTTCTTTTTTAAGCTTAATGAAAGAACAAGAAAAAAACTGCAAAGAGATTGATAAAAATATAGGAGGAAAAAGAGGAGGAGGAGGATGGGAGACGTACAGGTGACGCAGGTGGTTCGAATATAAAACATGGCGAATGAGACTGAATTGAAAATAAAGAAACTATAGAAATATCAGTGCGGTGTTGACTTTGAGGGTTTCAGTCCTCCGTAGGTATATAGTGGATATATTTTTACAATATCAGAGCGATATCCGTGAAATCGTATTTTCCCGTAATCTCGAGAACGCGGATAAAAATAATCTCCAATTTCCGGAAACAGTTGGAATTACTGCTAGCACACGAATCCCGTTCTCCCTCTCTGTTCACATAATGGTCCGTGGGTTAACTTTTTAGCTTTTTTCGATATCACTGCCTTCCGGGCACGATTCAATTTACGAAACTCATTCGCGTAATTGCGTAATTGCCAGCTAGCGGTTACCATGTGCTTCGAACGCTACTGTTACTCCGGACCCCATAAGCCATAAAGTTTCGAAGATTTTTCACCATTTCATCTTGGCTCTTGAAACCTCGCTCGAAAATACTTTCTCAGGTGTTATTTTATTTTTATTTTTATTTTTTCGATCTTTTCTTTTGATTCTAACTTCATTAACCTAACGAGATACAGAATTACAGTATAAGTAAGTTTCCTTGTATGCATCAGGTGAATTATAAATTACGATATCCTCTTTCCTAAATATCCGGATATCGTGATTTATAAATCGTCTGATGCATACACAATTATCTGACGTAATTTTGGCGCAAGCAACCACATGACGAATTGTTTCAGCTCTTCTATCGTCGTCTGGCAAATGGCGAATATTAAAAGTAAGATAGCTGTCAACGGGATGAGAATTTATAGCTGTACTCGAATCGCGAATACAATTTAAACGTTGTTGATCGGTGCTGGTGACAAAGTGGCGGGTATGATGGATGCACCCGGTGTAAGGGTGTTCCATTTCGCTTTGCTTCGAGTTATTGCAGGAGGAGAAGGAAAAAAATGAATAAGTGAATTATTAAATATAATCGAAAGATTGACACATCCTATTCAGATGGTAGATAGAACTGAAAACACTAATTAAATTCGTGTTTAGATTTCCAGGTCAAAATTTTTCCACTTTTGTTCCATTCAGAAGATGTGATGAACCGCTAAATAGATTTGAGATAATTATTCATGGATTGAAACGCCTCTTACGATGAGTTATTTGTCTAGTTACGGAGACTATCATTGCAATTGTTAGCAGAGATGAAAATTTTGGTTGAAATTGTTAAAATTATTGCTATTTTTTCCGAAAATTTAATTTTCAATGAAGATATACCTGTATACGAATAGCGTATAACGTTTCCTAAAATGTAGAAACAAATTTTACATCTCTCGAATTGTTAAAAAAAAAAAACAAAATAAAAAAATAAAAAAAAATAAAAAATTTCATTTACTACAATTTAATGAAATTGAAAAATATATTCGATATGTATATCTCTCGACATTCGAGGCCCGTATCCATATATGTTCACGATTTCATCAAAATGATAAAGAATTTTGCAATAAAGTGAATATCATATGGAATTTAATAAATTTCACAAACGTAATGAAAAGGATGTGTAAATACAGTGATCATATACAGGAATCATGTAAACGTGCGTACGTTGCTTTTTAACAATTTCCAAATTCAGATCCTCCGGCCTTTAACGGAATTGATTTTTTTTCTTTCTTTTTTTTTGTTTAATTTCTTTTTCTTCAAAATGACCAACAGTTATTACAGCTATGAATATACCGGAATAAGGAGCGCGTGCGCATCCCGAGTTCCACAACTCAGATGTCTCACACGAAAGAGGAAAGGGTCGACGACGCGACATTCTCTATTTACGACACTTCCTTACCAGCTAAATTACCCGAGAATGCCGCGATCCTTATCCACGGCATTTTGCATCGTCGTACGTGACCAGGCAGATAAGAACCAAAGACATCGTTAGTTTCAGAGAGGAAAGCCTTGTCACGTGCAAAGTCCAAGATAATCGCCCTTCATTCTGTCCACAAACTCTCTACGTCATACGTCTTACCCCCCTTAAATATCATGCAAATTTAAACCAAAGATCTGCACCATCATTCCATTCATCGTATCACATCCGTTATCCATTGATTTTATCATTATATATACCAAGTTTAACCTTTTTCTATTTTTGCTCTGTTTCAGGTAAGAAGTAACAAATTTTTGTAAAATACCTACCCTACACTCTTCGCGTTCATCAAACTGTCTTTACGAAAGGTGAGTTTCTCTACTAGACATTTTTACTCTAAGTAAAAAATGAAAAAGTCAAATCAGTTAAACGAGGACCATTATGTGGTACGATTAGACGATGAAACCATGTAAATTCAACTAATGGAATTTACACCAAAATTCCAGCGCACATCAGATGTAGGAATTGCATATCACCGATGCTTGAAACACGTTAGTGGCTACAGTTCGGTCGAGTTAGGTCACCTTGTCAATTTTACATTATAGTCGTTAGAAACCGCAACGTGAACTGAAGTCCTTGAGGCTATGTAATGGGGCAAGAGGTACGTGAAGCTATTCGACAGAACCGCAACTTGATTTCTCTGAAACCATGGAGGTGCACCACCAGGTTAGAGGATGGCAATGCATCTAACGGCGTTTTATCACTTTGCCGTTAATTCTGAGCGTAATTTAATTTCCGTAGTTCGGTGACAAGTCGTAAAACTATAACATAACATAAATAGTAAGTTACATTGCGTTATTCTCACCGATTTAGGGGACGGTGCAGTATTAGATGAATAAATTAAAGAGATGGGTACGTACTAAGGAAATGAAAAATAAAAATTACGTACCTACTCCTGTCTGAGAATAACTGGCATCGAGTTTTTTTTTTTCCCTAACGATTTAAATATGCAACTCTACCCGTGAATAAGTTACAAAAACCCACGAATTTTCACCCGTGGGAAAACGGATACCAGCAGTTTGTTTTACCGCTTTGCGGACATTAGAGGTAAAAAATATGAAAAATAAACAGGACCACTGACTAATGGATGGTGTGAATTGAATCATAAACGCAAATAGTGGATTTTTCAGTGTTCGTTATTTACCTATGACAATAAATACTGAATAAATAAATGAACAAAAAAATTGGAAAAGAACAATAAATCGTGAAAATCGATCAAAGCCAAAGCTTTGTAAGGTAAATTAAGTCATCTTAAATCGCATGAATAGTCACAGATATCTTGCACCTGTAGATTCCATTGGTCACTCCCTAAACGGCAGCTATAAGAAGTTAAGAAAGACTATAATCTCTTGCAATGTGAAAATTCTTCCTCTATAGAAGTAGCTATACGTATCAGTATAAAGAGCAGATATGAATATTTGACGTCCAGTATTCCCGCGTCTTATATTCTTAGGGTATAATTTTGCCAATGCTAAACTTGGATCGCTTTGATTTGTCACTAACATCCTTCCTTAGTCTAGGCGGAAACGTGTATAGGAGCATAGCGTGGTCGTAATAGTCCTTTTGAATTATTAGATACGATGCATGTAGATGGACATTGAATCAGGGAGGAAAACGGAGTAGCTAAAGTACGATACGATAACCATACCTACAAAAGTACAACATACACATGTATATAGACATGGTTTTACACGTTTGTACTCCCATTGAATCGATGGAAAATACTGTTCGATCGACCAGAAAAACTATGCCATATACCTGTAAGATAATGCATATGTGTTAAATCTCTCGCGGAAGAATCTAGTTGACAGTTTTCATTCGGTTTGTCTTATAGATATTGATGAGAAAATTTCTGTACAGTGTGTTGATAACTTCGATTTTTAGATGAGATTAGATTGTAGGTATATTATGCACTAGTCTATAAGAAGAATAGTAACCAAGTAATAACTTCATGAAGAGAAAAAAAAAAAAAAAAAAAACTGCATGAAATAATATGAAACAAAATAATGGATAATTGTGGAAGAAACGGTGCAAAGCTTCACATAAATAATCAACCCTCCACCTGTTTCCAAGACCCATATATGCTTCACATTTATGACTTATAGCTTAAGTTCAGTGGACTTTTACTGCGGCCTTGGTAAACTACCGACTATAAAATATTTCGGTGGATATATACCTACCTGCTGCAGTATTATGTATTTTATTTTTTTTAATAAACTATTTTCAAGTACCTTGAAAACAATAAACTTCGAAAAGATTACGGCTATAATCTAATTAGTCGAAAAAGAAAGTGTCACGTTAACTCGTTAATCTTTATTATATTTCGCTGATCGTGTACTTGGTCCATTGCAGCAGTACCTATATCTGCTTATACATATACGATCTTAGAGAAAGATCTAAGTTTGCGAAAATTTAAAATAATTATAACGCTTCACTTTGAAGCAACGTGTTACAATCTTTCACCTAGATTCTAGTTAGTGTCAAATCAAAGGAACGTAGGTACTGCAGAGAGATCTCTGCAAAGCTCCCAACCGAAAGCTGCAAGCTGTACTAAAAGTGCTCTCAGATCTACCACGTCAGCTCGTCACCCGATGAGTAATGAGTGCAAGATGAAATCAGTTCTTAATCCTTGCTGCTTTTCACTTCTCTCAAAAGTCAGAACTATTTTAAAGTTGGACAAAATTAATCCAAAAATAAAACACACTGTTCATAATTTTCGTTACTAATTAATATGGTCCCAAAAAAATTTTGATGAAACAATTGTGCGAAAATTTTTGGACAATTGTTAAAAAATGCTCTAGGTGAAACATTTAATATTTTTCATTTTTTTATTTTTGGGAGGGGGGGGGGGGGGGGGGGGGGGGTTATCAAATACGTATAACCACGGAATTTTACTTGACTCGAATTGTGTGTGGGACTAAGACGCCATAGGGTTGTGAGATTCTTAGGGTATTGTAAACAGGGACGGACGTTGGCCCTGCGGAGGCAAGACGTCGGTTGGAAAGGCAGCGCAGTTTATAATGTTTATCTCGTAATGCGCCATCTTTCATAACGCCTCTTCGTGTAAAATGTGAGGCCGTTAGTCTTTGGTTGAAACACATTAGCCGCCATGGCCTCCATTCTAGTGCGACGCTGGTGCTATTCCAACCCCATTTTTATACCTCTTTATATTTCCCTATACTTTATACTTACACCGTTATTCCATATAGACTCTCAGCCTCCCAGGTAATCCGATGAAAATACGTGTCAATTTTCAACCAATTTCAAACCATCCTGTACGATCTATTGCCCGACTCACTGCATATACTTAAAAAAAACCTATGTACTTGCACCCTTATCCGTTCACCTAACTTATATAAAAATTGGTTGGTTCAAAATAATAAGAAAAGGAAAAAAAATGAAATACCAGAAATGAAGAAATAGACGTGCACTTTTTTCATTTTATAGTAAAAAGTAATAAGAAGATCTATGAGCAAGGAGATGCAAGTATTGTAAAATGTAAAAAATTTTGTCAGTGTTTAGAGAAGAGAGGGAGAGTGTGAGAGAGAAAGAGAGAGAGAGAGAGAAAGAGAGAGAGTAGGTACGACAGGCGTCAAAGCGTTCAATTGAATCTGTACTAAATCCCGGTAGACACAACGGTAGCAACTACGACGAAGAGCGTGTCTGGTTGACGGTTGTGATTTCCAGTTGGCATTAGCATGCAGTGTGAATCGCCAGTTACGTGTCCCGATGCGTGTCACGTCGTCAAACCCCTCCCAGTGCTACCCCTGAACCCCCTGAAACCACCCTTAAAAGCTGTACGTTACGCCGCTTAACCGGTGTCGTCCTGAGTTCTCCTCTCTCGGATCAACCTGTCGGATATCGAGGCTTGTCTCCACGTTCAGGTTTATTTTATTTATTTTTTATATTTTTATTTATTTATTTTTTTTTGTTTTTCGTGAAAAGTGTTCTTATATCGTATGTAGACGTATAAATATTTTCTTTACTAAAGACTTAAGATTTTTGGGGAAAAAAAAAAAAAAAAGAAAAATATTTTAATTTTCTATTGAAAAGCCTCGGGCCCGGAAGTAGATGTCTATATTGCCGAAATTCTACCGCATCTATAGGATATCTATCTGCTACGCGCTCGCTCTCACTAACTTACCTCGGGGCGTTTACCGGAGATACTTAATGAAGCGTAATTTAACGAAGTCGGATGAGGTCGGTGGACGAGAAGAAGGAGGAGACCGGATATTCCATAGCCCGCGATTTCTAATTACCTTCAAGAGAGGTTAATACGTGGATGGATGCCGCAGGCTCACTTCTTCAACCACAGGAAGTTGAATATCTCGGATATATTTTGAATTTAGTAAATGTACAAAATAAATGTCGATAAATTTACCAAATTAGTTTGGTAGGTTATACGTGTTATGGTATACAGGGGAATTTATAATTTATTTGTTTCGTCTAGACACTATACGTCATCGTGATAGTTGCTTATGTTTACACGTACTAAGTGCACGAAAGCCCGAATCGATAGTAATGGATTAATCGTTGAAATAAGTACAAATATTTATTTCCAACCTGTCACCCGCAGACTATTTCAGCTTTTGGCGTAGCGAAGAAATCTGTAGGACCTTCTGGAAATACACTCCCGGAACTCAAACGCAGGCGGCTACATACCTACCTGCCTTTCTTATTTTTCTCTTCAACCGTGAAAAGCGACAGAAATATTTCGCCCGGTTACGCCCTGCACTTCATTTCATTTCATTCATATATGTCCTTCTTTTTTTTTCTATATACACATTCAGATCCCTTGATGAGTTAATGATTTGTCACGTGAACGTTAATTCGTAAAGATAAACGTATAACCGAATTTAAGTTGGCAATTTCATTCATATACAGGTAAGAAATGTCTACTTGGAGTGATTTGTTCTTCTGAAATTTGAATTTATACTTCTCGTCATATTCTAAAGTTTTTTTTATTTTCATTTTCTTCCAACACATAGAGGGTTGTATATAGTGCCTTTATAGATATGTCTAAAAATTTTACGTTCCAATAAATGTAAGCCTCGGATCAGTTTCATAAGAAGTACAGCATAAGGGTCTCGTCGTTTGACTTTTCAGCCGAGGGATAGAGAGCCGTTAAAAAGTTTTACCCGTGCCAAGAACTCTGCGGCTCGGTAGGAACGATCACCAAGAAGCCAATTGTAGCGCTAGTTCAGAGGGCATTTTGAGCCTTCCCGAATGAAATTATGAAAGGAAAGTCCCGGCGACAGCTAGGCGGGTCTGAAAAATGAAATAAAACTAAGAGATTTGACGTAAAACTGGTAGGGGGTGTAAAACGATGGCTAGGGGTTGCCCGTCGCGATTCAGTAGCAGCAGAAGCGTCGTGGAACTACCCAAATGAGTTGCGTGTGGAATGATCGCTGCTACGTAATCAAAAGTGTTCCAATCTCTGGCGTATGCAGTTAAACGTGGTTAAAAACTTGACGAAGTCCTTTTTTCGTTTATATATATATATATATGTATATATGTATATACATATATATGTATATGATTTTTTTTTTGTCGTTTCACTGCAAATTCATTTTCTAGAATTTTCCGTCGTCGTGCCAGGACGTTTGACGTACTGAACAATCGACCGCTCGAAAGACTTTCAGGCGCAAGTAATTAACGAAGCAATTCGCTCACTCGGCGGTCGTTACTTTATTTCGATTTTTTATTTTTTCAACCATAGACGGGTTTGCCAAGGTTTTACAATAATATTCATTTGTAACTCGCGTTACGGTGTATGTGCACGTGTGTGTATAGATATATATGTTTAACGCATAAGTGATAAATGGCAAATTCGCGGGACGTGATTTATAGTTAGTTCAAGCTGACCTCAACTTCGATAACTTTACAAGCCACAGTTAACTAGGTATAAAATATCGGCATAGCTAGCTCTAGCTAGCTGCAAGGCTGCAGCGCCGAGTTTACTGAGAGAAGTTATAGCACCGATAGTCACATATCAAATTTTTAAAACCCGCTGGAAAATGCAGGTCAAAGTTTACACCTCATTACGTCTTCGTGCATAGAAGCCAGCTGGCAGTTGACCTGCCCCAAGGCTCTAATATCCATTGGTATTAGCCGAGGATCTAGGTCGAACCAAATCTCACCCTAATATCAATAGACGACTACGTGGGCCTCCATCCTCTATCGCTTTCAACTTGGCATCGATTTACTTTGCCAAACTGGCTCTCTATACCTACCTGCCTCTCAGGCCTCCCCCTATAATTTATTAATTATTCGTAAGTGCGTGGCGCGTAGCTACCGCAATCTCGTTACGACGTTGATTGAAGACCATGAAATCAAAAGGGTCGCTAGTGGTGGCAAGTGTCAAAGATCAAGTTTCGAGGTAATGAAGAAAAAAAAATCACTTAATCTTCGCTCAGTCCCCCTCAGCTTTCAGACAAGTATATATTTACAAATTCTTTTATTCTTTTTTTATTTCATCTAGAACAAAAAATAGTAAGTGAGAATTAAAACGTTTTAGATATCTTATGTATGTACCAGTACTTATAAATTTTTTACATTCATTCAGCGGAGCAAGAGAAATGAAAATAATATATAATAATTTTAAATTTAAAGTCGGTAGAGTAATCTCTTCGAGTACATTATAGGTATAACTCGAGACATTTTACACTAGGGTAAAAATTTATCGTTCATAACCTCATACACTGGACTTCTTACATATTCTCCGTTATCGTATGCATTGGATGTGCAGCAAGGCTCTCTTGTATCTTGGCTCATATAAAATGTATAACTTAATTTCTGTACTGTTCTTCCTATGGTGAACCACTGATGGATATTTCATACCCGATCTCTATACTGGCCGAATCACTTCTCGCTATCCCTACATACGTACGAAGAGAATGATCATTCTGCGTAACATCAACGGGTATAAACTACCCAGTATTCTCTTATACTCTTGTGTACTCAGTATAGCAATGCAATATCTCTGTTTGGTGACTACGGTTAGCTAAGGCCTACACCAATTTCCACTTATGTACGAAGTGCGAAAGGCCGCAGCAATTCTCTTCATATCTATCCTCTATTTACTCTTCCTCTCATTCTTAGTCTCCCGAATTGTAGAGCAGGGTATACCTTCAAGCATCCCGCTTGGAATGGCCTCAAGGCGGCGGCGCGACGTTCCTTGGTAGTCGTGGGGGTGGCTTTGGCCCCCAACCGGAGGGTCGCGTCGTCAGTCGCGTCCAGAGGACTCTGGGTTTCGCATATTCCTATCCAACCAGTCTGCGAGTTATCATTCGCGATTTAACCACGCCGCGCCACGAGTTTTCACACCTATTGCTCGTCAAGATATTTTCAAAATATTGTGTTTTGCGAAGAGATGAATTGATCGATTATGAGCATCGGTGAAACGTGATGGTTATTCATATTCCTTTTATTTTATTTTTCGTTCTATTTTACACATATTTTTAAACCAATACATCAGCTACTACAACGACAGTGCGATTAGCCGACAACCTAACCAATGTAAGAAAAATGACCAAAGTCAAAGTGCAAAGAGGAATTCTGCTATTATATTCCGAGACCTTAGGACATGCCTTGTTTACCAAGCTTCTTCTTTTCTCCTTATCTTTTTTTTGACTTTTGGTTTTTTACACTTTTTTTCATGCTTTCCCTCGAGATCTCACGTGGTGCAATCGATATACAATTTAGTTGAGTCTCTTCCAAGTACCGATGCTGAGCAAAAATGATTCCCCTGACATTGACGAGAGTCGAGAGACGACTGACAGACACGGAAAGTAAGGAACAAAAAAACAGCTAACCTATTAGCCAGAATTCGAAAAATGTACGTAACTCGATGCTAAGTACACGCGGCACGTCTCACATCGACGCCATATTGACAGCTGACACGTGAGTTCTCTCCGTCTTCCCTTGCTCGCACTTCACGACCCTTTTTCCATCTTATTCTTCGTTTCTTTTTCTCCAATGTATGTATGTACGTCGTATACCACATCGAGGTTTTAAATTGTTGGCTAAGAACTCAACCGAGTTGAAAAGCTCCAAAAACAAACTAGAAATGATGCTGCATTATTTCGTTGAATCTCATCTTAATTTATTACACTTTTTCAAGCAAAAATAACGACTTAGAATCTCAGATTCAGACAACTGTTGCAATTACCTTCTCAAATCGTTAGAATTCGATTAGCACTTCCAAGTCAATTTTGTTTTTTATAATTTTTTTTTAATTTAAATTTTTTAATTCCTTTTTTTTTAAGAAAGCTTTTACTTTTTTTTTGCACGAAAAGTGTGACACGCAACGATATTCTTACTCGTTATCACTTCTAGAATCAGGGTTTTGCCGCCTAACGAGGTATAAGTCTTAGCTGGGCCAGGGTCTGACCTGCTCCACCTACGACCTTGTGAATGTTGGTTCGACTGAGGGAGGTGGTTGAAATTGAGATAAAATATTTGACAATACTCTGTGCAAAGAGGCTCGAAAATTTCATCGACGTTATGAAAAGTTTCTTAAACTTAAGACAGCCGTGACGTGTGATTTTCCCTCGACCTTGAAACTTCTCGATCATCTTGGAATTCTTAAGTAAGAAACTTTCCGCGGGAAGAACTTTGGAATCGGCGCACATACCTCTGGGATCAGTGTTAACTCCGTTAGCTGAAGATTCTTGATTTGACCTTGGCCGTATATGTTGAGGGGTAATAAGTGAGCCTAGTTCTGTTTGACTTTTGGATCAATTTTTAAATACGTGATCAAGTGACCGAGTGGTTTTTTTTTTTTTTTTACGTGCCTCAATTCTTATTCGGCGAACTTGTTCATTCGTTCAACATTCGCAGATCTACTCAGCATTATCAACGTAGCTACGTGACTTCTGGAGTTTCGCACTAATGCGCTCAGCAACTTGAAGAGCAGGCAAACGGTGAGTTTAATATGCCAAGCACTATAAGACGCATTGTTCTTGACAATGGGATGAAGCTGTGCATTCACTTGTGGCGTAGAATTATCGGAAGTAAAGGTACGTTTCCCTAAGCTCTCTGGTTGTGTAAATCAATTATTGTGCCATTCCGCATGGATCGTGCTCGTCCTTATGCAATTTACGAAACAAGCACTTCATTAGGGATAATTACAGCGGAATACAGAGCCCGAAATTGGCTTGTGAATAAATGCGAAATTGCAAATTATCGATTCGTTTAACGCTATAAGTATTCTATATGAATAACTGGTATACGAATTTTATATCTGAATTTAAACACTTTTTCGACCGCTATTAGAACGGAATTTGATTTTCTAGTCGAGGTTACGTTTTCGAAATGCTTATACCGATAAGAGAACATTGGACAATACCGAATTGTCCTGGACAAAAGCCATTGTATATCCAGCTGTACATGTAGGTGTACTTAAGCTCCAATAAGCTTTCGTTGCAAGCTGATCGGCAGCAGTCCAATACTGAACATGAATATCACCCGAAAGAAGCCAGTGTAAATGTTCCGGGATTGAAGTAAATTTTTTTTTTTTTTCAGCCCACTTCCAGAGCTACGTAAATTGAGAAAATTTAGTATCGAAGTAAAGTAGGTACTGTCTGAAAAAAAAAAAACGTTAGAGCTGTTAAAGTTTGGTTTTCGACCATTTCGATGAGATGACGGAGATATCATACCGAGATATTCCTTTTTCTATAATCTTATCCTTTTGTATCTGGACTCGTAATAAAAATATTTCTTCTAGTAAGTACGTAGTAAAAAATACAATATATCTTGCCTTCTCGCCCGGTAATGTAGGATATGTAGGTTTACGTTGTACACTGTGTAGTGTAGATGTTATAGCTACACCGCGGTGTTTCGTGCTAAATACGGTGAAAGAAATTTCTGTGGAAAGAGCTAGAAAAGCAACTTTGCAAATTAGAATTCTCCATAGATTCTGTTGTTTGCCTCGGCAGCTGCAGGGGTGAAAAAAAAGTTAAATCTTGCAAGACACAAAACGCAATAAGCGACGGGTGGTACTAGCCAGACCGGGAGAGGCTGGCATACAAATATTCGTTACAACTGAAACGCTACATCCGCCTACATAAAACCGCATTCTGACGGCACTGGGACTCAAACTGTTCTCTGTATTATGGGAAGTAATTTCGCAAGATTACATCCGAGCGCTGAATCTTTTCGAGATTCTCAAGGAAAAATAGCTAAACTCATACCTGTGCAATGCACAAAACGAATAGTAGGTACTTGAAACTCATACTTTAATCAAAAACATGGTTATAATTCTCCGTAAAAGGAAAAAAAAGAAAATTATACACATTATTACCATTTTTATTCACAAAATGATACATTTTTTAAACAACTGTACTACAAAGAATGGCAGATATTCAAATTAGAAATAACAGAATTTTGTTTTTTCTTTTTGTCGGATCCAATGCGCGCAATATAGAGTCCTTCTCAATTCCTAATATCTAACATTACAAAAGTGTCCTACAGGACTCGGTCTTTAAATTAATCTTTTATTGATAACTCTTTGTCCGTTAAAATTATTCGTTAATAATAATTATCTCCTACCTTAAGTCTCCTCTCACGATTCCTCCGACAAGTCACGTCTCTGAAAACACCGGGGACGTGTTCATGAAACAATGCCTATCGCAAGTAGCCTGTGCCGAATGCCGATTAACTCTTTCGACTAAAAATAAAATTAATCATAGGTTAGAATGTGTATTTACTATGGAGTACCTGCTGCGCGAGCATGACACACCTAGGTCGATTACCTTTGAGAGTAGGTATCGATTTTTAATTGCAAATTCAACGTCTGATTGGACCGAAGTAAATAGAATTTTTTTTTTTTTTATTCTTTATTATTTTTTGTATTGGAATATATTTTCGTGCTCGGCATAATGAAAAACTCCTCAATTGCTAATTGATTATTATAAAAGTTTGATAGCGGTATTGACGATATTGTGAAAATCTTCCACCATCGTTGTGAACTTGAAAAAAAAATTTTTTTGTTTTCATTGTGCTCGGTAGTCTTGCAGCAAACGAATTCGTATATACATTATATATACATATATATATACGATGAAAGCGTCTGGTTTTCTTAAGCGAGTACTTCATGTTCATGATTCAATTTGGTTCGACCTATTGCTTTCGGCTTCATCGGAGTAAATTTTTTATAGTAAAAGTCAGCTAGACTGAAGTCTGGATTCTAGCTTTGGTCTATAGACTAAGATCGATCGATACTCAATCAGGATGTATTATATTCTATCGTACAATGAAGTACTTCAAGAGCACATTTTCATTATCATTTTCACGATTCATAGAAAATTGATCGAATTTACTAATCGTCGAAACACACACGTTCATAGTATATAAATAAAATTTAAATACATTCATGTTCGTGTTATAGAATAAGATTTCCCCATCGCGAAAGGGTTGTGGATAATAAAAACGAAAAAAAAAAACAAAAAAAAAAAGTACAAATAAAACGTATCGTCTTTCCTACCGGTCAAATCGCGCTACTATATCCAAACGATTATGCATAATTTCCTATAATCTCCCAAGTAGGTTATACGCCGCTATAAAAATGGCCTTACGATTTCATCCGGAGGTAAACCCGAGATTATTAGCAGGTCCATAAAGCAAGGCTAATGGTACAATCATTACATTAAATTATAGTCTCTCATAAACAATAGAACACACGCACCGTCAATAATCGCCACTTATTTCGCGGCTGATGTGCCAAGACTTCATATTCTTTGATTCAATCTTTAACAGCCATATTATAGATATATACCGACACGTCGAGTCTTCAGCAGAAACATTTTTAGGGAAAAATACTGAAATATCAGATTAGTCCGTTCTTTTCATTTACCTTATCGGTTAACTTAGAATTACGAGGTGGCGCACACTTGCCTTAAACAATTCTCAGTATCAATTTGTTGGAAGCGTGCTGGTAGTAAGATTATAGGCTTAGTCTACCGGTTATATAACGAAAAGAGGCGAATTATTATTCTGTTGCCAGAGGCTTTGAGAGGCACTGATGGTACCCGGAGTTTAGACGGTGAAAATCAAGGCTATTCCGTACGGCGTTTGTATAAAGTGCCTAAATCGATGATCGGAGTGTTCCAAGTCCTATTTCTTCTCGGCGCGCTGGTCCCGCGTTGATTCATCGTATAGTAGAAAATTTCTCTGAAACTTCGACATAGATTTATATACGATGGCTCTTAAAATACTTGCGAGGGTAGATTTTATTAATACCTATGGACGCGGAGAACGAGAAAGAGAGAGAGAGAGAGAGAGTGTATGTGAGTGAGTAGAATTTTCGGCACGAGGTTCACGGATAGACCGTTAACTTGATAAATCTCTCGAGACGTTCAATCGAACGTCATCCGAATGAGATCTTGAGTAACGTTGATTGTGCGCAGGAAGTGTTATAAATTTCATTTAAAACAGTGTCTAGAAGTACCGAAATCTCTCAGCTGTGCGATGTAAATTTAAATGGATAAGAGGATCGGTGTCGTGACGTTTTATGATTCCATGAATCATCGAGTATAAGATTTCAGTGCTTTTAATTTAACGAGGCTATCTTTCCCACCCAGCCTCGTCACCAACAGGATTCCTCGTTTATTTTTTCCTCCTTAACAAAATGATAACAAAATTTTCCTTATCAAACCCGTAAATTTTCTTCTCAGCTTCATATACAGATACAAAATACACAATCTACACATTAGGACACACATACACAAATTTAAACTATTTAATGTGCAGGGCTTAGCGTGACATGTCACAGTGGCATCAGACTGATAACCTAAATGCCCTTCCACGACTGTGTATATTAATTCATAAAATCACTTTCAATCTATTAGATAAGCACGCTAGACATTTTACTTGTAGGGGCCAGTGAAGATGGTGTCTAGAATTCGTTTTGTTCTCATGAGTTAAACTTCGTACAGGGACAAAGTGAATCTTTAACTTCTTTAATAAATATTCAAGATTTTTTCAATTGATAAAAATTATACCTGCAGTGAACCGTATGAAAACGAGGTAAAAATTGATTCTTCAAAAATGAAAGAGAATAAGAAAAACTCCAGGAATCTAGACCCTTGGAAGAATAACAATTCCACATCCCTAGAGACTCGCACATTACCTACCTACCATGGGTCCACGTGAGTCTGTTGACACCTTCACTTGTTCAACCTGCCTCTATTCCTTGTTAAAGAAAGGGAAAGTCTTGCAAGCTTCGCGTAACAGCAACGACGACGTTACCGACGACGAGGCAAACTTCCACGTTTGTCGCGTAGCTAATCCCCCCGACCTTCAACGGATAATCCGACATCAATCCAACGTCTCGTCGCGTTAAGTCTTCCCTCTTGCTCTCTCTCTCTGTCTCAAGCTCTCTCTCTCTCTCTCTCTCTCTCTCTCATCTCCCGTCGCGGGACGTCTTCCAAGGAAACTATAGTAAGCCAAAGCGAGGCTTGGATTATGCCCTAGGACAGGGCTCGGTTGATATAATAAACAATTAATTTAACGAGACAACAATGGAGGTAATATCGGGACCCGCGGTACTAACTAACGATGACTGACAGTGGTTTTATAGAGGCAGCTCACACGCCTGGCCCGACCCGACCCGACCCTGCCCTTCCCTGCCGATCCGGGTGCGGCCACAGGAAGTCGCGAGAGTACCTCCGCCTGTATACCGCGCGGTACCACGGCCAGTACTACGTCGTCGTAGTCGTCGAGGTTCGAAATATACATCTATTAGTATTTCTATTTTATATCTGTAGGTACATATACATACTACATACATACATCTACATGTAGGTAATATTGGTATGTGTGTTTCTACACGGTGTCGGTAGATTTCCGCGGTCGCGTGCACAGAACCATCGTTGAAATTCACTCAGACTAATCATAGCGTGATTAATTAGATTTTCGTTTGGACATATCTTGCGACCAGATTTATGGAGAAACTATTTTTAATTCCTTATTGATAGCGGTATAGTGGTACGCTGACGACGACAGATGCCGTCCCAACTCCGCGGTGTTTACTACCTAATAGATTTACTAGGCGCGTGTCTCTACCAGGAGGGTATCGAGCCAACCGCCATAAACCTTATACAGCTCGTAAATATGGTAAGTATCGGATAAATTATTGGATTATGTATGGGCGGAAAAGCCCCATATTGAAATGATACGCGTCATCGCTACCACTTTGACAAGTGTTGACAGAATTATTGACGAATAACGTTTGTATCTTTTTGGCATTGATTTTATCTTTAGCAATGCACTAATTTTTATTTTTATCAAAAATTTTTACGTCCACGAAATTAAGCATAGTTTTTTACATATTTTCAGTCATGTCCTTCCTATAATATCTTTTATACCTCTCTAAAAATTGAGGGACATTGCAGTGACCGGTATGCAAGTAGGTACCTACCCCATTGCTAGTACGGCGAACAAAACGTAGCTTATATAAATATAAAAATTTATATTTTATACGCTTTGCTTTGGTCCGTCGGTTATTCTGGCTGGGTGAAACCATCCGCTAGGGATGAATTAAAAGGCAACGCATAGCTGAAACTCACCAGCTATGTCCAGCTAGATGCGAAAAGATAGAAGCACCGGTTGACCTGGTGGTCTATGTTTTTATTGCTGAAACTGCACACGGCGTACAACAATCTCGTTGTTTTATGCTCTCGGAGAGATTTAATTCTTTTTTTTTTTTTTTATTTTTTTTTTTATTTCTTTTTCCCTAGACGCTACGCCAGTGGTAGTTTGCACGTTAAAACGTTCACCCACTTTACTGACAACTAAACGCAGATTTGTAAACGTGCTTACCAGGAAATTCTCCTAAAACCACTCGAATGAGATCAGGCGGATGATATTTCCATTGAAAAAAATGAATGAACGGATTGAAACCGCGCGTTGAAGATATGTATGTACATACATACATATGCAGATATGTATATTTCTCTTTAATTCCCATCAGCGAGACAAAATAGGTTCTTATAAGTCGATAGAGAATACTGTCTGGAACACCGTTACCAATGCAGACAACCAACGAGAGATAATACATTATCAATATGACAGGAAACACTGTTCTATCTAAAAATTTCTAAAGACCTCTGCAGTGTTGGCTCGTTCTGGTTTTCGTCAAATGTCTTTTCCTTCCACTTATACATACATATGTATACATATATACCTATACATCTGCAGTTCTCCACATTACATTAAACAGGACACCATATTTTGTGGGTAGAGCTCAGGGATGATTCTCTCACGCATGTTAAAGGTATGTAGAGAAATATCTCAGGGTGAAACTGACGTCCTTATCTCAAGTCGTCTAGAGTCAGGGTTATGAACTGGGTGAGCCTTGACGTTCAAATATGATGCTCGTACATACATACATCGTTGCGTTTTTTGTAAACGTGTTGCAAGATAATTTTATGCATGAAGATACGTTACAGACGTTAACTATTACGAGCATATTTCTGCAGTAAATTTTCTCTGGAACATTATCACCAGTTTTTGTTACTTTGCCAACGTTTTCTATTAATACCAAATTTTTAACGATGATAATACACTCGGTTGATAATTATCTGAAAGGGGTTAATAGCTTGTTATTATACGACTCGGAGTTCGGTACAAACGACGCAGAACACTCTGAACACCATGATACTTTTTGGGGCAAATTTAAGGAGCGATTGTTCTTCTGTTGCTAACGTAAAAGATGAAAGAAAAACACAGGAATCCATCTTTAAAGAGAAAGAAACTAGGTCTGGAAAGATGAAGGTAACGTTAGCGTCTTTAACCGTGGCCCTGAATTTTACATTGACAAACTTGAATGGTGAGTTGGTCTGTTTTTATCACTCAACTCGTTTTAAAAATCGATCACGCACGGTTAGTGTACCTTGCTGTAACAAAAAGTTTTCGGAAATCCCTTGCCTGACGATTCATCATTCGTTTCTCCGTATACACATTCAAAAATTTATCACGTATACTGACAGTATATTTTCTTCGTGGTGAGTTTTAAGAAATCCTGTCTACTTAATCGATGACTCATTTCTCCGTTTCCTCTTACGTGTGAAAGTGTGACATGCATGTTTTTGTAATTCAGTAATAGGACGTAGAAGAGTTTCGAGTATAATTGAGAAGGCTGATGGGTGCTGATTAACGACGGGCATAGGTCGTTGATTAGGAAATAAACGTTGACAGATTAATGTTCGTTAAAAGATATCGGCTTTAAAAATAAAATGGTCAATAAATCGAAACTATACGGTCAATTTGATACGTGATTCTCTTGAAATATCACTATATATTGAAACTGATAATATATATATATATTTGAACGAAAGTAATAATATACTTTTGACGACGGTAATGAAATTTTTATGTTTGGAATCAGCCGTATTTAGGTATATGAGCTGGCCCGAATTTATGCACAGACTAGTTGAGCCACACTTGACGAGAAAATTACTGTAACCAGTATAGCAACAAGGAGGAACTGTTGACAACGGTATGGAGGGTAACAACGTGCGTAAATCAGAGTCCGAAACGCAGACTTTTCACCCAAAAGCGACAACAATTTGAATTTTACATTTCTGTGGAGTCATTAACGCGCTTGTCCCACGGCTTTATCGCCTGGTCAGAACATGTTTACTCACTTAATGAAGTCGTGTAGATCGTACCGACAACTACTACCACTACTGTCCTTTGTTTACTTTCAACGGACAATACGCGCCATTGTCAACGGATGCGGATATCCAGTCGGGGTCTAGAAACACCGGCTCCCCGCTCACCTTTGTCCAAATCCGAGACAATGAGGGACCACCCAAAAGTCGAGACTCGAGATGACTCGAATCGATTGTTCATCGTCGTGTGCCTCGCGGAAGAATAATTTATGAATGAATATAAACGTCAGGACTTGGTGACTTGGGCAGGATCAGGAACTCTCTAGACACCATCGATTTGAAAATAACGAATCGTTGTACGGAAAAGCAAAGAAACAAAACATACGAATGAACAGGATGTCACGCACCGCGTTAACGCGTGGATCACGTACAACGCATGCGGTTATTTCAGCGTTAAAAGATGACTTCATTGGGCACGTACATGCTCCGGGTTTATAAAATCTATACGCGGGAGTATCTTTTCTCATTCGTTAGATTTATTACTGTCCTCATTCATTATGGACGAAGAGGCAAAGGCTTTGAATTTCAACTAGTGAATAAACGACCAAGAATTTTTTGACAGCATATACAGTCCAGCTAAGAGCGAACGGGTTACGGAGAAACTTTCAAGAAGATGCAGTGCGTTTTAGTAGCAGAAAAAAACTGAAGCTAAAGACAAAAGTCTGAGAAAATTTTTTTCTTACCCCACCACCCCTACCGTTCCAAAACGAAATTTGTCTTCTGGAAAGGTTTTTAGGGCGCGCATATCTCCATCAACGTCACCAGCTGACTAAGCACCCTTCCACCCCTGGGAGTTAGGAGGAACCTGGAAGAGGAACCAGAAAGAACCATGAGGAACCCACTGCGCCATCCAGCAAGTCTCACGTCGTCTCTTCTCTCAGATCTAAACGACCGAATGAAGAGTAATTGATAGCCAACTCCGATGCGTGCTGAGGGTCCACTCGATATATTTTAATTAACTTCTAGGTAATTCCTTACCTTCGTTACCTCTTATGCTTGCTCCGGTTATGACTTTATCTTCCTGAGACCTGCTAGGGACCTACAGCCGTATCCTCGTCCCCCGGGTCTTATGGAAATTAACAACCCGTGTAACGAGACAATAGCGATCCGGGCGTTCAACCCAACCGTGAACACACACTGGTATCGTATGGTGTGAAATACGCAGATGAGAGAAAATTTTCACTCTCTTGCTGAGCTCCCCCTCTTCTATCGTTATACTCTTCTGTGGAAGAATAAAGAGATTCTTTTCTTGACGACCACGTCGACGCATCGATTTCACCTAACTCTGATCATTAGCGTATAATGTCTTTTGTACATAAAGCATTACCTCTTGCGGCGGATGGACCCTTCGTCGCCTCGGTCGACGGAACGCAAGAGTTTACGACATTTTTTACGATTCATTCTGCACGGAGCATATATTTGCTATCACTAAATTATCTTTGTTTTACATTCGAAGAGACCCTGCAGTCGACGCCCAGTCATATTATAAGAAAAGTGCTGTGATGTTAAATCGGTGTATTACGGATGTAGCAAGATTCACGACCTCCAACGAGCGAGGGAAAACAACATGCATCTCACGACTCGCGTGACAAGAAAATTTTATTCAACTTAATTGTGACGTAGGTACGACGAGGAACTGGGTGTTCGTAGTTCGCATTAATGTATTGTAAGCAGTATTGTACGAGATATTCGATAAAGGAAAGTGTCCGTTGATAAGAAATACCTACGTTCGTTAGTGTATATACATACGGCAGACCGAATCGTGAAGAAATTTCAAACCAACCAACCAACTTTGAGTTAATCTTTCGCAGCGCGTCCGACGCAGGTGTAACCATTGGGAGTTCCATAGGTCTTTTAAAAGGCAAGACGCGACCACAAAGGAGAAAAATCGAGCTAGAAAGAAAGTGAGAAAGGAATGAAACTAAAGAGAGAAAGAGGAATAGGAAGAGGAAAAGGAAGAGGAAGAGGATGGTGAAAAGAGAAAAAGAAAGAGATAAGAAGATGAAATTTAATGTAGGTCACGGGCTTGCGCGGAACTCCAGCTGCCGGCTCTCTACGTACGTGGTGCCTCTTGGTTTGCCTCGCGAAGAATGAACGGGGTGTTATAAAACCTCGGGGAACGTAACCTGGTAACACCGCGGATGAAGAGATGAAGATCTTCACCACAGCAAAGGGGGAGTGAGATGGAACTAGTATAACGTAGGGTAGTAGGTTGAGAGTCGGGGCACGCTGTGGCCAATCCAGTGTTGATAACCGCACAGGGCCCGAACATGGCATGCTAATGTCTCACCACACAATCTTGCCTCCTGACCCCGTAGCCCGCCGACGGAGACTCTACAGCCACTCGAGATTGGGCGACACCCTCTGAATATCAACAGGGAAGATATTACCGTCAGAGTGTTCTCCGACTCCTGTTAAGATTTTTAACCGAAAAATCTGCAAGTTCTTTGCCACCACATAATTATTGGTTAAATGTTTAACCGGAAGAGAAAATCGTTTAGTGGTCTTCCCTCGCTTTGTCGATATTGGCAGGAAATAGTCGTAATAAAAAGTCTTCCTAGTGAATACATAGCATCGTTTATTCCAAAACGAAATTAAACGTTCTTCGTATGCGTGATGTGACGTTTTAACTTAGTCAAAATTTTATTTTGACTTTTAATACCTGCCTAATTGCAGAGTAAAGCCCCGCTGCGTTAGGCAGGTAATTGACGGTACAGCATCACCCAGAATGTCTCTTTTTCTGGCTTCAAACATCTAGAAGACGAAGCACGACTAGTGCCGGCTACGCGCCATCTAGTTTATGACGTTTTAACACGATCTCGCGATAATCAGAGGTCGGGGGTACCCCTTCGGGTCGTGGCCTCGTGGCCTCATACTCATTCGCTTACCTCGAAGCGCCTTCCAGAGTCACGCAAGCGGCTCTCGTCACGCGAACAAAACCCGGTGCTCAGGTAGCTGCAGGTAGCTTGAACCTTTCACCTTCTTTATTCAACTACTTGCACTGTCACTGCAGCAAAGAAAAAATAAAAATCACATTCCTATATACGTCATCTTTGAAGACCTGATGAGATGGTTTATTTGCTGCAGCAAAATTGTTTGCGGTTTATTCGCCTTTGTTGTGACACTGATGAAAAGAACCGATGACATGTCTTCCAAACACTAGTAGCTCGATTATTTGACGGACGGTAATGGTTAGGATACGTTTTCGACGGAGACAAAAGAAAAACTTATCACAGTATCGTCAATCTGACAATTACAAAAGTTTCCTAGCCATATAAGTGAGGGGAACAGTAGGTAGTACTTCTTGGCCGAGTGCAGACGCTGTCCCTCCTTCGAAAAGTGGGATATAACAATATCGCATCGACAAGGTACTGTCAAAAGCAGAGACGTCCAGAAAACCAACCCACCTCCTTTTCTGTACCCTCGACGGCAAATTGGCTGTTCGACTCTGAAACCAGTGGGTACTATTTCAACTAGTATAGTAGATAGTATGCCGGGAGTACGTTCTATTGAAACGTACTAGGATTTAAAAGATGAAAATAGAAGAACAACGCAAAACGATATCCGATCAATACGATTCTGTATGTATGTAGCTCTCGACTCTCGCGCGCTTATTGTGTTCTTCGAAAATGTAATGGGTGCTTGAAGTTATCCAGAATAAAACTGCTATGGTTTTATATACTTTTATTGGGCTCAAAACAGTCTGGGAAATATAGAAAAGCGTATTCCAAGTCGCAGCAGGGAGACTGAATGTCATCCAGGATAACAAAAGAATTTTCTACCTACTGCATACCATACAAATTGAAAGAAGACGCCCACCATCCGGAGAAAACGTGTGGTAATAAAGAGAGGGGTCGAGTAATTTAGATGTAGGTACTGACGTCGAATGACCATTAGTGAACTTACGAGGTACTTGACCGGAAACGACCAAAGCAGACCGTTGTCCGGTTAAGGGAGTCAGGTAGGAGCAGCGTTCAAATTAATCAGACTTTAGGATAATTCAGTGATCACCACGTGTAAAAGGTCGCGTGAATTTCGACGCGTTCTCGAATGCCTTCGACGCAATATAGCTTGCGGCCGGAAGTCTAGAATTTCGTGGAATCCACGAATTCCGTTTGGATCAGAACTTGACCCACATAAGTCAGTATTACCGTGGCAGCCTGTCAAAATCAGAGAGATTTATTATGCTTTGAGTCTAAGCTTCCCTTCGCGAAAGCCAAAAAAATTCAAATGCACATCGGAACACAATGTCGAACAACGATTTAAACTTGAATGCCGATAAATTTGTCCCGCAACATATGTGAACGATAATGAATTGCACAAAAATTTCAAAATCCCGAAAAAACCATTCTGGATCTTATAACGTTATTTCATAGCTAAAAAGTAGAGAAAAAAAAGCTCCGTCTCTTTACACCGACTGGAATCGTTTACACAAACGAAACTATTTTGCGGTACTTACAGTGTGCTGAAGGTAAGCGCTGCACTGGGCCTTCAAATCCTCTCAAGACTTTTCGCTGGCCAAACCAGGACATAGCTTGGATGAGCAAACACCTTTATAATGTCTAAAGGTACACGGGATGAATTTCTTAAAACCTAGCTGAGGTTAATATTTGAACGAAGTAAGCTCAAAGACCGATAAAGACGAAATCCACTTCTGGTTAAGGACCTGATCGTAGAATAAGACGCGCGGAAACTGAGGTGCTATGAGAGATGAGCCGATAAAATAAGTGAGATTTTTTGTTTTTTTCGAGCCCTGGTGGCAGGGAAAAATCAAGAAATATCACCAGGGTTTCTCTATGAGTCTAGGCGGCAGTTCACGACGCCCCTTCGGCTATTATTTTGTCGGTATCCTGCGGACCACCACCAGGCTAAGGAGTGAGAGAAGATGAAGGAGGATGAGGATGAGGAAGAGGAAAAGGAAAAGGGAGAGAACGGCGCACCGTTGACAAACGATTACGTGCCACCGCTCCCGCGAAAAGTAAGAAAACACTTGCGTTAAATCATAAAACCAGCCAAGGAACGCCCTGAGGCCTCTGTTCGCGGCTATCATCTCGAAAGAACACGACAGACTGTGTAACATCGGGGTTACCCACTTCTCTGATTTGACGCGAAATATTGGGGAGGTGAAATTGCTGTTAGACGTTATCTAAGTGGTATAACAAATTTTCTTATAGCTCACTGAGTGGCCATGCCTGACTTACTTTCCCTTTTTTTTTTTACTCAAAAATGGTGCACTAATTTTCTGTTATTCGACAAAAAAATCATCTTTGACCTCCGCCATCTTGGCCACCTTCTAATCTGAGTCCAGTATCGCGCACTTGGATCCTGAAATTGCGAGTAAATCGGATTTTTGGGTCGGTAATTCATCCGGTAGGACCTTCCAGCCTCGGTCTGAAAGAAAAGCGACTCCGACGAGGAGGACCAAGGACCTCCGTTCTTCGCAGGCGACGGAAAGGTTAATTCAAGAACCAACGCTTGAGTGGTTCCCCGCATAAACAAGACGCGTGACTCGGGCCCCGTGCTTCGTGTACCCTCATACCTTATATACCTTCTCTTTCTTGCTCAGTTAAGATACGCGCTCCACGCGCGTCGCGTTACTCTTCTTACAGCTATACGCAACTCTTTTTCCCCCGGCCTCGGGCCAAAGCTCACCCCCTGTCGCCTTTCCCTATCCCCTCGTTTACGCAACCCTCATAAAACGTCAATTTAAGACCTCAAAATTCCATGCGCAAACCGTCGTTTTCCCTCCTCGATGCTCGCGGGAGAACAACGTAGGTAGACCGACTCACTGGCTCACCAGGTTCAGGACTTTTACTCTTCTCAACTCCCCGCCCCGGTTCGATCGGACTTGGCCACGCTCTCGCGTGGCATTTTTCGTCCGGCTTGTTTCACAAAATAAAGAGGAAACTGGAAAGGGGGATAAATTAATGATCCAAACGGCAGACGGTACCTGGGAAACGCTGGCGTATTTCTACCGTCGCGTCCCTCAGGTGTCGTTAGCGGACGAGCACAAACCCCTTTCTGTATGTTAGTTTCCTCTGTTTACACCAGCCCGCAGCGAAGGTATATACTATAAACTACATATTCTTTTTATTTACTTCATTTTTGTATAGTATATATATTTTTATATACATACATTTTTTTTTTTATTATTTATTCTTTCTTCATCTTTTTCTTTCCATAAAATTTTGCTCTCCGCGGTGAAATACAACCGATATGAGAAACTCTCTGCATCTCTGACATTAGCTACCTGCGGCTACGAAACACTCTTCAGCGAAGAGGCAGCTTATATATCTGCCTATCACGAGATAGCGAGATGCTTCTGCGAAAATAAAATTCCTCAAATTCCTATCGTCACATCAGAAAAATATCTGGACGGTAGAAATAACGTTTGGCAGAAGGTTGTCACCCGACAACCCATCTCTACCCCGAGGGATTCAAATAAATTCCACGTTTTCTGGGAAAAATTCAAACGCTCTAGGCACGTTAGGCCACATAAGAAGGAAAAGTCATCTCAACCATCTACTCAAAACTCCTTATTCCACCTCATACAACTTTCAATCAAAATCCTCCTATCGACAGGACCCAAAAGTATATGATAGACGCTGTATTCGTATGCACACCCACCTACGTAAGTATTCCCGCAATATTCCTGAAGGAAAAAAACAGTTTTTATTACGATTTAATGTAGGTATATGATGCAGGAATTTTATTTTGAATCAGTTTCTTCCAATATCGTTTGTCATTCAACTAATTCAAGGCCAATCGAAGTTGTGGTTCTTTAACGAGTATCGACATCCTCGTTACTAAAGATGCCGCTTGACTTGCCACGTAATTGATTGCCGACCTAAATATTAACGGACTAACGTGGATTGACGTACCCACACGACACGCGACGCACAATTTCGCACGTGTGAAAGTTATCCACGACTTATTTTATCTCCAGTTCTTAGTTTCGTTTATATAGATAAAAGAAATTCTTTGTTTCTTTATATCAGTGAGGGGGTAACTTTTTATTGAAGATAATTGATGTTCTTGATAATCGCGATTCCTTGTCTGATATTCATATATATTATAGAAGCATAACTGTAGCTGCACTAGAAGTACGAAATTAAAATCTATGCAGCATTGCGTTAGCAGCTACGCAAGAGTCTATAACTTTTTATTTATAAGATAAAAGTTTTTATTTCAAGCTTACCTAGTTCCTTCCTTTTGCACCAGGTCTTTCTCAGCATGCATCTATCTCTCTTTTTCTTTTTCTTTTTCTCTTTCTCTTACTCTCGTAACGTTCGTTCGTTCATTCGTTCGTTCGTTCGTTCTCATCGCAGTTTTAGTTTGGTTGGACGGCCACTCGCGCATAACAAATGGCTCGCTGAAACTTTTCTTCCTCCCGGCATTCGTGTTCCTGTAAATTCGTTTGGAAAATGAATTGCAGATGAAGCGTTGTCTCCGAAACAAAGAGTGATTCGAGGAATCCCAATGAGTTATCGGCCCGTATAATTTACGATAAGAAAAATCCGAAACAGAACTGAAAGTAAAAGAACTCGAATATTTCCCCCTCAGGGTAACAATAATTTACCTTATTCGTTATAAAAGACCCAACCACCCTCAACAATTTTTTATACCTACCGAATATTCAAAACGAATAAATATCAATATACAAGAAAAACATTATATGTATGTATGTATGTATGTATGTATGTATGTATGTACTCATATATTCACAAGTAAAACATCCAATTTATTCCTCATAAGTCATACAGCGTCGTGCATCAGGGGATGATTGAATAATCTTTTGGATGAATAAGAGTCTCTGTTTCCGTCCTTTGATTTAGTGGCATTCCTTTCTGGAAACCTTTGTTACTTGTTAGTGACTTTTATCTGATTGCCCCCGGTCCTGATACATCTCGTTTTACAGAGGGCCCGCTATCGCGTTCCGACAGCCCGCAGCATCCAAGTTCGAACTTATTCGGATCTTCCCACCCCCTGGGACTGGCGTCGGGCTGGCCCACGATTGTTTTATCTCGCTTGAGTCGGAGACGCACGCATTCGGACTACCCAGACAACTTCTTTGTCAGAAAATATCATCCTCACGACCACCCGCACCGAACGTAAAGCAAAAAATTATCACCGAATGAAAAAAAAAAACAGATAAAATTTTAAAGAAATTTCAATAAAATTACAAAACTTTTGTTGAAATGTATAAATCAAATATGATGCGAAAAATAAATCGATGGAAAATATTTGACTTGGTATAAAAATGTAAAAGTATGAAATGAAAGAAAATTAATTATTGCAAAAAGTATGATTATATACCTAATGCTTGTGTCGCTAGTATGTGGAAAGCGTGTACCTGTCAAATGGGTGTAGTTCTTCGATGATATTTACGAGAACGTCGCGTGAAGATAATCTGCCAGGTGGTATAAAAATGTTTACGTATATTTTTAGCTTTACAATTATCATTGCGTCACGGCTTATCGACTTGTGAAATCGTGACACGGTATAGGTATACATACCTATATACCCTGCACCCCACCATACGATAATATAATTTGACGAGACATGAAACGAGTGAAACAGCTCAATAAAGTATCTGAATGACACAATTCGAGATAAATAACGATGAAAATGTTTATATTTTTATTACGTTTATCATCGGCAGTAATCTATACTTTAACCCTCTCTTTTAAGAAACTTTGTGCCAAAAATAAGGGAGACGGATGCCCAATTTAGTAACAATTATCAACCCTAAGAAAAAAACTTCAGTATTAAAGTTTGAAACTCTAAGTATTATCGCTTCGCAAGGTTTCGACCTGAAGTGCAACGTGACGTAAGAAGGCCGACGTAGATTCCACGGGCTTCATCGAATGGAATTAAGAAGAAAGCGAACGGAACATCGCGCGGAAAGGCATCGGTGAGCGATAGCCAAGGTTCGAGCAATGGACAGCACGATCAGTCTTCCATTATGCTTAAGTCGGGGGCGACGGCGTGGTTGGCGTTATTGTCCCACCCCCAGCTTCGAGGCCCCATCAACCCAGCCGACAGCTAAGACGCTTCTTCTTGGCACCGCTACCACCACCACGACTACTATAGCTTCTTTTTCTTCAAACTTTTTTGCGGATCTATTTTTGGTTTTTTTTTTTTTTGTTTTTTTGGTTTATTTTTTTCTTTTTTTTCTTCTTCATCATGCGCCCGTAATTCGCCCCGGTTTACAGCTCGACTTAAATCTAGAAAAAAAAGTTAACATAATCTGATTGGTTCGTTTCGTTAATTGAATATCGAGGCTTGGCTGAGCGGTTCGAATTGATTGAACTTACCGGCTCAATTTTCCAAATCAGTTCGCACTCTGGCTCAAAGAGATTGGGATATCTAAGTAAGCGTCGAAGGGGGATAGGGGGTGGTGGATGGGGGTAGGTGACGTCACTTCGTTTTGATCCCGACCCACGATTCAGTGTCTCCGTCATTCGATTATCTTCGCTTTGCCGCGGGAAGGACTCTCGGAAATCCAGGCTCTTGGAATCTTGGCAGGCCTTTCATCCCTCGGTCTGCAAGCCCGGTGTAGCCAGGCACCAATGTTACCTCGAGCAAGAGACAGTATCGATTAACGACTGTCGCTTAAGACGACGTCAACCTTGACCCTGTTATTGGTATTTGAAAAATTTTTCTTTTTTAAAACAAGATATAACTAAGAGAGATTCTTTTCGTACCAACGTTAACTCTACACACTCAACTATATGAGACTTGAGTTATAATGCCCGTCGGTTATTTGCTGAAATTGCTCCACGATGATCAATTTTCCTAAACTAAAAGACAAAACATTTCAAATCCAACACACATTTTATGAGATAAACAATCAAGAGAGAAAAGATACCACAACCAATGAAATTGCTGTAAATGTAACTTCATATGGAGTGTTGTGCTTAGCTCTGTTTTTTTTTTTTTTTTTTTTCTTCTTCTTTTTTTCTTCTTTTTTACGGAATTTTGTCGATCCACCAACCAAGAATGAAAAATACTTTTTAGAATACTCGCATATTTCTATTCGACGCACGAAAGTCGAATGATTCTCAGCTGTGGGTTGTATACAAGGATGAAAGTGGAGGACACAGGTGCGTATAAAATATCTGTCATTTCTCCGCAAAAACCACCCACGACCAAATGAAACCTTGCTGAAGGTTGGCAGCTGTGAGCAGATTTTTAAGATATTTTCAAATTTCTCGAATGAAATTCGTTTGAGATTTCAATTCGTCAATTTGAAGAACCAAGCTTTCAGATATCACCGAGTAATTGTTCAAGGTGTAACGTTTGCTTTCGAAACACAACGTGTCACGTATGTATACCTATTTTAATTAATTTCAGATAATTAATCCAGCATAAAGTTAGCTGTGGTGAAAAGTTACTGTCCTTTGACCATCAAACTGATTAAGCGGGCTGGAAGGGTGATAAAAGCTTATCTTTTCGACATTGTAGAAATATGTCGTGCATTTCGGTAATTAGACCTTGCGTGCGATATCTTCATGATGGAATTCATTGAAAAATGAACACACCATCGCACCCTTGTATCTATATTATAGGTTCAATTGGCCTCCCACAGTCTTTCGGTAGTCAATTTTTCACTTCCAAGTCTAAGTTGAGTGGAAATTTTTTTTTCTCTGTTTAATCTATTATTTGTACCAATATAATGTCAAAAGTCGTGTTGTTACATCCTTGTAAATTAGATCAGAAAAGCTCAATACTGTTATAAACGTATTTCGCCAAAGGTATTGTTGCAGCTAGACTTGTATTGAGGACGCGCGACAGTAAGGGAGAATGATGAAACATTGACGGGCTGGGTTCGCTAATGTATCGATCGTTGATCGCGCCGTTGGGCGTCCCGTTCATGATCTATCGAATGCTGACCGCGACGCATATATCTCCATTACCTCAACCGCACCTAGTACACGCTAGTACACTCGATGTCAAAAGCTCTGTTCTATGAAAGGAGATTCCGGATGATTTTTTTTGGATTTGGATTTGCCAATTTGATGAGTTGAAAAATTTTACGGTTTCAAAACGTTTAAAACAGGGAATTGTGCATCAGCATTGATGTTTTTTATTTTTTTTTTTTTTTGGTAAAGGACCATCGGTTTTTACGGAAATTTCCTGACAGACTCTATGATTGATGGTAGGTATATCTATCTATACTACGTATAAATCCGTACATACTTAGGGTACATAAAGAAGTAGCTTTGTACGAATATATATACATATACATATACCGGCTTAGAATACGTTGACGTTTGATCAAACGGATTTTACCGGATGATAAATACACCGGCGTTATCCGACACGATAAAGTAAGTAGGAATATCTTTTTTTTTTCTCCTGCTTATTAAGTCTGTTTTTTTTTCTCTCTCTCTCTCTCTCTCTCTCTCTATATACCTATATACGTATGCCTTACTCTCTTTGTCGATAGTAGCGTTACGAAGAAATATAATGATGCCAGCTAATATCGAAGGCTACTTTAATTTATCTCATCATCGTAACCATTAATAACAGGGGTTTTCTTTGTTTCAGGTAAGTCAGCAGGGTTCCTACCGCATGTACGCGTACCACGTGAGTTTCTTAGTCATTAATCAACTCGCTCTAAGGTAAAAAAGAATACTCGGTGAAAAATACCACGAGCCTCCGAAAGGAAATATCTTTCTAACCAGCCACCGCCTATCTTACCAGTCCCAATCACTAATCTATCAAATCCAGAAGCCCAAGTAAGGAATCATTCATAATTATATACGGTTATAACGTTGCGTGGGTACATACGTACGTACAATACCTACGTATACTTGCGTTTATACTCCAGCGAAAAAGCTTTGCCATAAGGATATTCTAAATTACGAAACAGAATCTATCTGCATCCTGATTACTGACAAGGATCGTTTGCTTCAAAGAACAATAGCATGCAACATGACAAGACAATAAACTTGAATACTTGATACAACGTGACGTGTTCAAAGAAATGACACCATCTTGTTGGAAGGCATACCTATATAGTTGCTTTGATCTTAGATATATTTTTTTTCGATCTAATAGTTCGGAAAAAAGATCTTTATGAGATGAACAGAGAACTATTTGATGCTGCAAGAGATTACTTGGATCAGAAATTTTCGTGCTAGAAAATTTGGGAATTGTCAAGTAATTTTTTAGCTTATCCTTCGTTGAGTTGTTTGTTTTCTGAACAATCGAAGACCGAATGAATCTTAATTTTGGGTTATAGAGATTGATCACGAAAGGCTACCTACTATTTGATTTTCGTGTTAAGTTTGATTATTGAAAAATAATTTCAAGTCACACAAAGTCCTTAAAAAAATCTCTCGTTTGAGATACAGCAACATTTTCAAGTTGTAGTATCAGTCAAGATTGGGGATATCTACTTGTGCAAATACTTTGTTGAAAGTTATTCAGAAACGCCGTTAAACTAGGTGGTTGCGATGCGAGGCATAATTAGTACACAAAGTTTTGCTGAAAGTTGGTTAGTTGGTTAGTTGGACCGCGTTATGACGTTGCCTAGGTAGCAGCTGGAATCGCTCTCATTATCATTAGCCAACATTCCGATTCCCTGGCAACGTTTGTCCGCGGTTACGAACAAATAGTTTAGTTTCTCCTAGAGCTCTTCGTGGTTTATGTCCTAATGTAGGTATATTAATTTCCGGTTCCGTTCGCTATTCTATCTCGAACCAATCATAATATCGAGTAATAAAACTATCAAATAAAATGTCTAATATTGAACGAATCAATTCACAGAGACAGGTGGTCGAGGAATCAAATTATATTCAAGTTCTCATCGCAGACGTAAGACATTGACAGAGTAGATCTTTCAATCAAAATGTCAGGTGATAATGTCTATCGACAGATCATGAATTTTGATATTGTCGCACCATGGGGATTCTACGTTTACACATTCATATCATTACCACTCGAAAGGCGGGACAAATATCTCGTCAATAGTTCGATAAAAAACAATCAACAAGTTTTGTATTTAGCTTTTTTTTTTATTTTTTTTTTTTTTTTAATAATTCCAAAAAATACCACAGTAACATTGAAATTTTGTTAATTAAATGTCTCCAACGATAGATTCAACCGATGTCAGCTTGTTTATAGCTACATCCTGGTCTTCTGCACCTGGCGTCACCGGAATAAGCAGAAGAGTCGAGTTGGGGTTAGCGGAAGGGGCCGAGAGGTAGAAGTGGAGGGACAGGACGGGCTAATTGGATGTCGAAGGCGCAATCTTGCGGTCTCCATTTGTCATTCGGTAGCAGGGTATACCTTCCCTTCCAACTCGAAGCCTTTGGCAACCAGAACCACGATCAACCACGACTTCAATTCGGTTCACCTCTTTCACAATTCGATTTCGATCAACTTGTACAGGGGCCTTCCCTTTTGTTTTCGAACACGATAATGACGAGCTGAAAGAAATATTCGATTCTTTAGACGACGGGATCGAGGTCACGCATTTCACAATGAGCAAGTGAACGCGTCAGACCGAAAGAGAGACCCAAAGTAAAATTAGTAATTTAATTTCACTCCAACCCTCTTACATTTCATATTATATACTTCAAGTTAGCAATAGAATTTTTAAATTTAATAAGAAATAATAAAGGAAACGAAATAAACTCAGCAAATCCGTGTCGGGTAGAAACATGTCTCCCATTGTTCGTAACTTGGGAGTTATTATAAATAATACGCTTACTCGGAGCGCTCATATGCTGTGAGTCTCGAATAGAGTGCACTGGCTTCTCTGGCAATTGAGGTCGGGTAAGGAGTTCCTGTCTACCAACCTTCGCATCAAGCTCGTTCTCTCCGTGATTCTACCACAGTTAGACTTCTGCTTTGTTACATAAGTGCAACACTTGATATCAAACTCAACCTTTTATTTTCAATGTCAAGAAGTCCGAGCACATATCTCAGTTTTGGTCTCTCTGCAAGTGAAGAGAAGATATAGGCCACAGTATGGGTCATCTACTTTTCATCTCCAATTTAATTTTATTCATACCTATGCCTTTCGTTCGTCAACGGAATACGCGTGTCAATCTGACACACTTTGTAATAAAATTTCATTATCACTGGTGTCGGATATTTTCATTTATCGTCGGGGAACGGTATGTCCTAAAAATAAAATAAGGCACATTTCTATCTCTGTCGCTTTCCATTCAGGAGATTTTATTCAATGTCGTACACTGATCCAAATTGTAAATTATTCAGAGTCCTAGTTAAATAATTACTCAGATCTTTGCAGGAAATGCAGGAAACGTTTATTTGCTATGTATGTATGTATGTACCTACAGGTGTATACTATGCGTATAACTGGAGGGTAAACTCGTGCCATGCCGAGACTAGTACGGAACAGTAGACTACTGTTCCGCATCTATCGCACTTGTGACGTCGAGGTTGTACACGTCGATACGACGCCACGCTGGTATTGTTTGCCCGAAAGACAACACCAGTAATTGTCTCCGTCCGCTCCGCCGTATAACCTAGTCCCGTTGGTCGGGTACAGGTACATCGATCTTCCGTCAAACCACGAGCCAATCAAAGGCCATGTTAATGTACCCTCGATACCTAATTTGCGAAATTGCGGAAGTGCGCATATTGTATCTTGATTATATCTGATGTTTGCTACGGAAGAATAATGAAAGGAAATGAAATCAATCGAATAACCGCGTTCATAGATAACAAACAGATTATTGATTCCCATTTCCCTTCTTTCATAAAGTTTCCTTTTTTTTGTTTTTCTGAACGTGTGACTAATTGTTCGCACGCGATAAACGAGAGATAACGATAAATCTTTACGGAGCTTGCAGCTGGGTAACGTTTTACCGCGAAGAAGTGCCATGTGGTAGCCACGTTTTGCCGTTGCAATAGCTGGTGGGGGGGAACCAGAGACCAAGCCAGAGAACCGGAGTAGCAACGCTACTAATTGCTCATTAGCTGGGTTCACAAGGATTCTTGAATGCGTTACCGGCTTTGCTTCCTCTTGTAAGAAAATGCCGGAGTTTCGAGATGCGCCCGATGAAGATGAATTTGTATCATCGATATAAGCAAGGAGATTGTAACAACCTCGTCAAGAGACAAAACTGAGAGAGAGGGAGTGGTGTAATTTTTATAACAAAGTTTAGCATCGTTTCAACAGATCCAAAGTTTCCTCCATCTTAGAGATTTCAAAAGTCGAGTCAAGCGAGGACGGTGCCTGAGCGCATTGTCAACGGAATTATAGGCTTGCCTTATCACTTTATTCTAATGTTTGCTCATTTTCGTTATCCTTGTCCTTAGTCTCGCTCAGTTTCATCAACCACTCGCCCCCGCCCTTGTCTCCTCTTACAGCCCATGATTAATCGTTATAAATAAACGTCCTTAGGACTGCCTCGCGAAGGATTTCACCAAAGCTAGGTGGTTATTTCTTGCCCCGAGTTGCCAGGAACAGTAGAATTCACGGCGGTGCGAGGAGAGGCGAATTTATAGCCAGTGCCCCACGCGTGTATAATTTAGTGTTACTCCAGAGAATATTATATAGATAGTGAAAATGTGTAATATCGTCACTTCGAAGAGTTTATTATCTCGAATGACATTACGACATTCTGTAAAGTTTATCCTACTTTCTTACTACAGACTCTCTTTCTCCTCATGTAGCCATGAGTTTTACCGAAATACCAATCCTTGAATCCTTGTCCGTAGATCCATTCACAGTTTTCTCGCAATTCAGTTCATTCAACGCTCAACATTTGACTTTATGAAGCTCTGAAAGCTAGACTGAAAAGCGTATATCTGGGAACATGATACTCGGTGGATGCTGGAAATACTTACATAGCTAGATGAAAAAATTTTCATGATTTTTAACGGAACGTGTAGTAAGCCGTGCCTTATAATCGGGAACTCGTCAGGGTGCTCAACATCTCGAGAACTAGGTCGAGACTCGGAGCGTTTCTTAATTAATTACCTTCTTCAGCTTCACTCGAGTTTCTCTTGGAGGCTCTGGCGTCAAAAGTATGAAGTGCGCGCGTGTTGTTAGTAGCTACCCTCGAATATCCACCCTCTGTAGGACACTGGGAAGACTTATCCGAGCGTAAAGAGTGGAAGTGTCTTCTTCTTCTATCTATCGCGCAGGGTAGTGGTAGCAATAGCGAGGACGGCAAGGATGACGAGGACGCGGTGACTTGGGAAGCACGGGGCTCGTGAAATATATTGTTACGAGGAACAAGGATTAGATAATTAATGAGGCGAGGTTAAGTATCTTGGAGTAAGCGAGCACCGCGCTATTCTTACTCCCTCTCTTCTTGTTGTACCGAAAGCAAGAGGACCAAGACATTTCCTTAATGATGCCATACTACCATCCAACCTCTCCAAACTTTACTCAAACTCAGCAGCTAAGACGAGCGGTTATTCGCGGGATTCTGATCTCTCGATTATTTTAGCTCCTAGCAGCGTTGATATTTCCAAAAATTCAACTCTGTACATCTTGCTTCACAAGTATTTACCTACAACCGTATGCTCGGTTATTCACTCACCGCTTATCCCATGAAAAAACAAGTTAAAAACACAAAAAAATTAAAAAAAAAAAAACTGCATCATAAATTACGAAAAAGCGAGACAACATAATAAGGGTGAGACAGGGGGGTAAGTGGACGAAAAATAAACGAGAAACACGAAGAACAAAGTGTTCTTGGGTGATTACAAAACTATCGAGTACCTAGCGGGCTTGTGGCGGCAACAACTCCCAACGGGTCAACGGTGGGGGGCAATTAAAGCGTCTGAAGCCGCTAACGAGGATCACCTTCCCGGTCGATTCTCAACCCTATAGCCATTCCGACCCCTTTTAGCCTGGCAGATCTTGAGAGCCACTGATTGTTCAAAGTATTCTGTCTTCTTCGTCCTGGTCAGAACCTTGTCAAGTTTAATTTAATCGAAATGCGGCTATATAGCTTTCGACGAATGTCTGTCGGATCAGTTTTTTTCGGTCTACAGCCGGGTGCCATAGGTTGGTTTAAGAACAGGTGCTCAAAAGATGACATGCATGGTTCGAGATGATATAGTTTCATTCGTTGAATTCTCCGCTAATGGAGTACCGCGGTAATTAAAATTGTTCTAAAATACCAAATTATTATTAAACCCTTTAGGTACACAAAGGGACCGCGAAGTGTTCGGCTAGGTGGGCGTGTCAGATATTAAACTTTCGAGAAGTCATTCAGCCCGTCTAGCTGGCCAGATGATGGTAAAATCTTAAGTGAAAAAAGCGAAGATGCTTCGCGTATAACGTTATAAGTGAACGGGAAATGAACGCGCGAGTCCGACTCCGACATACACCTGCTACTTTTTTTTCCACAAAATCCAAGATAATTGGTAAATACGAACTCACGAACTCCTGGGAGAGCCACTCAGCAGCAGGGTGGCCTAGAAATTTGCTTCCAAGAATAATCTCATCCTAATTATCATGGGGAGTTTCAAATTGAATTAGAAGAAGAGTTACAGACACGCACGTGCACTACCAATACTAACGTGTATTTTTCAAACGAAACTATAATGTCTCAATAAGCATTCCGATTCATGGTTCGAACTGCCTTCTAGGGAGGGAATGCATCCGTGTATTTGTCGGACAGACTGGTATAAATTCAGGGTAGGAGGAATGTTTTTGACAAATTACCTGGAACATCTCGGACGAGCATCGTCGCGTAGCCGGAATGCTTTGTATTTCGATGTCAACGAAGTTCGAACAGAAAACCGTAGATAAAGAACGGAGGGAATGATGGAATATATACAAATGTAAATTAAGTCGAGGACGATTCAACGCGGTGGTTTTTCACTAGCACATATAAAAATTCGCCATAATATTTCTGTTTGCTTTATCTGGCTGCGGAGGAAAAGGTCAAAGCTTTACTGGATGAGTCGAGATCCTCCAGTCTCTTGCGCGGAGACAAAAGCCCGGATTATAAAGGATGGTTAATTATTAAAACTGCGTTAGCTGGTAATTAAATTCTCAGATCAAATATTTCTACACGTTTCTAATTAAAAATTATCTCAAGGAAATAATAAATAATAACCACATAGACAACTTCCTTTAGAATTATGTATATAAATATCTAGTTTTCATCATTACCTATACCTATATACCAGCATCGTAAGAATGTGAATGAAACTCGCTGCAGATGATCGTATTTGGTCAGCATGTGTATATGAAGCTGCGATGTGACCATGGGACTCTTCTTGAAATTCCAGTTCAAGCCTCATTCAATATTGATTTGAATTCTTCGCCGTTTTTTTTTTTCTAAACTAAGACTTCATATCAGAATTTATTTTAGTTTTACATACCCCATTTCGTTGTCGTCTAGCCGCGTAATTCTTAAGCCATATATAAACTCGTATAATAAAATATATAATAACAATAAATAATACGAGAAAAATGTACGACGAACTACAGACAAAAGCTCTTCAACCATTTCCAAACATATTCCAACCCTTACCCAGACCCTTTGTAAGCTGAGTTATTCTCTTCACATATAAGACGGTTAACATCAATTTACATACCAAAACCGCATACTGACTACCTCTCGCAAACTTTTAGTACTCGAAGGTCTCTTTGCTTAACCTCTTCGACGTTGAACAAGTGCGTAGTCAATATACAGATCAAAATCAGTTCTATCAGTAGAAAAATTAAAAAAAGAATAGCAAAAGTACTTTCCATATAAAATATTAGCAAGTGAAAAATTAAAAAATGCAAACTGTTTGAATTCTCAACCCGGTGTAAACGTCAATTATTTTCCTTCGAAACTTAGGACAATAGAACAGAATATAATGATTTTGAACCGCCGTTTTCATATTTATCAAAAAATAAAAAAAATTTTACCCATGGGAAAACCTCGTGCATAACTGTATAAGTTCTCATAAGTGAGTCGTGCAAGATGCACTGTCACGGAGAGTCCTGATGGTATGAGTTAATTGAAAAATGGTTAAGAACGCACTCGCTGAGTCTGGGATAGAGTGTGTGTGACTATAATACACGCATTTTCGATAGAACGAGATATCCCGCGGGTCTATGAATAGAGTCAGCAGCTGCAACCTTTAAGCGGATCGAATAGCTATCGTACGAAGCGCTGTGTACTAATCTAATCCCTGTTTTTAGAGTAGAGAAAAAGAAACTTGCGCGGTGAGTTTGACAGCCGGGTAAAATGAAAATGAAAAGGCAACCACTAAGCCATCTTGTAGCACGAGCTATTACGATTATTCAAAGTAAATATAAATAAAAATTTTGACAGGATACGAAAAACAAAAAAAAAAAAAAACAAAAAAACAAAAAAAAAAAAACAGAAAAAAAGACCACACGATATAGAATCTGTTAATATTGATGTATGTATACCCAACGATATACAGTTGTAGTAGAGGCTCCTTAAGAGTATACCTTTGGCAACGATTTTCGAATGCAAATGTCTACAACAGAGAAATGAAACGCGACAGTTTGGCGTCGCCAAAACTCGCCAAGATTTGAGAGCACGGTTCTCCTCATCAGCATGCGAAAACTTTGTTATTTGTTTGAACACGTTAAATTATGCATGCACAATATGCCGTCGAGGACGAGGACGAGGACGAGGACGAACGAGTATACTATACGTTGAGTTGGTGAAGGGCTAAGAGAACTATACATATAGAAAAGAGGAAGTAGTAGTGGGGTTCGGTAGCTGTGTCGTCACAGAGAACCAAGCGGCGCGAAGGGGTGTCTATTCCGTGAGGTAATTGAAACAACAATAAAGTGTGAGCGAACAACAATGAACGTGCGTAATAACCCGGAGCTCTTTGCCGAGGCGTTTTGCGCCTACTACAAAATAAACACGAGGCTTGGTGGAGAAGGAAAATTCTGCAAAGAGCAGCGGGATGTCTGTGCCTCGGCGCCAAGCGACGTGTTCCTGTCGCCCGGAGGGACGTACGGAAATATTATTAACATCAAGCCTTTTTCCATACCGGTGAATATCCGACTCTATACACACCTACGGCGTATACCTATACTTCTCCATTCTCGATGAATCCCATATACATATGAAAGAATGGTGACTACCCCTGAAAGAGGCAAGCCTAACCCTGGCCTCGCGATTTTTCGCGAAGGGGATTATTCGAATGGGCCCATAGGCGATTAGCTGTATACATTTATATGTATAAAGTCGCAGCCGGTCGTCTCTGCAGGCCCCTTCGTTATATTCAAGTAGAGTACAATGGCTGGGTTGATAAAATATTAAATACAATAATAACTAATCTCTGCAGGAAGTTTGCACACAATGGGGGAGAGGAGGGTTTTCCTTGACAGTGAGCTAGTCAATCGAAGCGGACCCATTGACAAGGGGGAGCCATTGCCTACTGGCTCGAGCCGATTGTTTCTAACTAGTCACGTGTGTATATGCGTGTGTACTGTGCATACACAGTATGTATGAGGGTTGCTTCTGGTAAAGTGTTTTGCGTTTGTACGGGGTTCTCGGTTGGTCGCTTAGGGGTATTTCGCGGGTTGTAGCCTTGCAGGATGGAAGGGAAAAAAAGACACGAGAGAGGCCTCTAGAGAAGGAGTAATATACAACGGGCAACGGGGCAGCGAAAGGGTGCAATAGGGAGATAAAACGACTCGTGGCAGCTGCCTTGCCGCCTATCCAAGGTACTTTATTTGCCCCATATAACTACTGACCTATATAACTATACGTGTCTAGATTCATATCTAAGTTTACGTATAGATGTATGTATGTTTGTATGTATGTATGTATGTATACGTATGTATCTTGCGAATAGCGAAGGGCGAAGGGCTATAGGCGAGTCGAGTAGAGATTGCCATGAAAAATATCAAACTATTTCGAGAAGCCGGGGCGGTCCCGACAACGGAAATAATTGTCACCATCTCACCGCGAAGGAATCCATTTGTTGCGGCATGCAATAACCATTGTTCCATCCCGTGAAACGACAAGGGCTTTCTACCCGTAGAGCCTAAAGCCTATATATACCGAATGGGTTCCATCCATTTCGAATACCACGAAAATGTGAGGAATTGTTAATTTCGTACCACCTACCAGGGACACATTATACCACCGCTGATACCCATGCAACCATGCGTTCTCCTTGCGGTCGACAGTCTTCACCACTCGTGTATATGCTCCCATATATATACTTCCTAACCCCTTCCTCTTCTACTGTGAACCACCCAAGGTATACGGTACGAGACATTTGCCACCAAGCAGTGCTAGTGCTGGTACCAGTACCAGTAGCACCAGCAGCACCACGAGTAGCACCAGACCCCGGCGTTATTACCGACGATAAATCGCCACCTTTAATAAGACCGCCCGCGTGCCACCCTACGCCGAGCTTCGCTCTGCCAGAACTCTAGAGTGAAAACCAGAGAGCGAGAGAGAGAGAGAGAGAGAGAGAGAGAGAGAGAGAGAGAAAGAGAGAGAGAAGCAAGAGGGAACAAGACAAGAAGAGAACATTGGACTAAAGTCGTCTTGGACATTGCACAGCCAATGCATACATGGAAAAAGAATCCTATGGTTTTTTTGCTAGTGATTTTGCTGCGTTTGCGCAATAGCTAGTCGGGTTTCGTCCAGCTTCATAGTCTGAAAGAATAAACTCGGGATTAACAGGGGACGAGATAGGTATATTTTTGACGAGTCGTGTGAACCGTTTAAGCGCCAATCACCTGACACGCCTTGGTGAAACTCACCATTTGGGATGTATTTTAAAGTCGAATAGAAATTCAAATTCAAATTCGTTTTGAATAGAATTGAGATTAGCGGTGATGCATTATTCCATTATGTACTACGGTAGCTGACACACATTTGCTCGCTAAGCTTTTTCCGATACGAGACATATGAGGCCGAGAACCGGCTGCAGGCGTGTCATATATATAATAACAGATTATTAAAGCAAAAAAACCGAAGGTATACGGCCCAGTTTTTAAAACCACTAAATAATAAAACTTAAAAATGTTTTGAGTGCAGGAGTTCGTAAGTCGAGAAGTAGGTAAGCATTGATCGAAGTATTTTGTTATTTATATTTTATTTTTTTGAAAAAGAAAGATATATCGACGTTAAATATTGTTGGGCAAACAAAGATGAGTGCAGGAGAACAACTTGGTACCACTCGGCTCTCAACAGTTCTCAACACTTTTTGTTGCTTGATTTTTGTTTTGTATTTTTTTTTTTTTTTTTTCATTTTTTGAATTTTTTTTCTTCTTTTTTCCGCTCGGTATAAATTCCTGCGTGCTCGCTCACTCGTGATTTCCATGATCGGAACAGCAGGTGCATTTCCCACGACGAACCAGCGCACCGTGTACAAATATGCTAAGTGTAGTTGATGGGCAAGTTTGGTGGTAGATTCAAGCGTTTTCTACCTCTATCACAACACTCTACACAACGCCGGTCCTTGAGACTCAAAACTTGTCAGTCGACTATACACTCGAATCAGCAGGTTGTTTAATGGGGTAAAAACACCTAGAGTTAAGTGACAGCAAGAAATCAAACCGGTAATCTCTATATGTGATCTAAACAAGACAGAATGCTGCTGCGGCGAGTTAGTTTACCTCAATAACGTTAGGAAACTGGAAGTAATTCGTCTCTTGACTGAACTGAGTAACCGCGTGCAATGAAACTTAACGACATAGAGCTAAATTCTTCCTGAAAGACGTTAAATTTTGCGCGGTCGATGAATCTTGTCCACTTTTAGTTATCTACTCGGTCGTTCAACGGTTGTGATTCGTTTGTCATTCAAAGATCCTCTACTCGACTTTAGCTACGTCTGCATTGCGGCAAGAACTTGCCAGAGCTTTGGTAGACTATAAATAACCAATAAAAAAAACAATGCTTCAGGCGTCACCAGATAAATAACGACAGCGGGATTTTTTAGCAGTCGCGTGACGCGACGCGACGCTCTAGTCATTCTCGGTATAATTGGGACGCAAGGAATTCTTGTGCCAGGTGGCACCTAATTGGTCCACAAAGAAACCCACGTGGGTGGCCTCACGCTAATTATGCATAAAGACTTTCGGCTCCGGCGACGGTACTCTTGCAGATCGCTAGACGGGGACAAACGAGACTTGTCCACCAAGAGGTAGACAGTTCTTTGCTTGTCTTCCAACATTACCATCGATGTCATCTAATGAAAACAGAACGACAGATCAATGCAGGTGACTCCAGTCGAATCCACGCATGGGGAGAGAGCAGCACCTGTATAACTTCGTTCCAATAATACTGAGACAGTTTAGAGGCAGTGTTTATTGTGCAACTGTCTTCTGTTATTCTTTCAAACCACACAAAGTTAACATAATTGAAAAAAAACCGAGCCCTAAAATCTTAATTACCATAAAATATCTAAGTAGTTTTAGCTGCTCTGTTTCCCTGCAGGTTACTATCCACTGTTACTTGATCTGTTACAGTACTCTGTTCGATTTCATTCCACGGCTGAATATCACCTGAGCCAAATGCTATGAAGATTAACCAGGCTAGTATTTGAGCAATCGCGGTAATCCAAAAGATATTTCTCCAGGTATCGAAAGTGTGCTGAAAAAGAAAGAACGTTGTGCTTTTTTCTTGTTTATAAATTTTGACACACGACTTTGGTAACGATTGTGGTATCGAATTTGAAGCTCACCTCCTTTTTTGTGAAATAGCCAGTCAGGGTTGGAATAATAAATGCAGAAATAGTTCCAGGTGTGTTAGTAATGCCCATTAATATTCCGGCAAAGTTTGGCGATAAGTCGTTCTGGTTACAAAGATGGCCAATGAAAACAGTACTAGCAACGACGATAGTTGTACACAAGAGAATGGTAGTAGCCAATCTGTGACATCCGATGTAAGCGATGATCAATATGAGGACGAATGTTGGAACGCAGCCTAGCGTAAAAAAGGGAACGCTTCATCGGCAACTTTGGACATGCGAAGGTTCAACGGAGTTGAAAATCACTCGGGATTTCGTATATTACTAACTCATAGTGACAGCGATTTTTCGTGCAGCCGTCATCCTCCAAAAACCTCGTCGTCTTCCCCAATCCAATAACTTACCGAGGCAAGGATTAACAACCGCGATAATCAAATATGGGGTGCAGGTTATGCTTGAGTTCTAAAATCATTTAATCAACGATTAATTATAAACAATGAATCTTCAATAATTATCTTCTGTATTCAAACTTACCGTTAAAATGTTGAAACGAAGTATATTTTTCATGTAAAGCGGCACTGTGGTCAGTAAAAAATACCATGTACTATTTCCAAGAGTATTTGTGAAAATCAACGCCCAAAATGGTAGCGATGTGAACATTGCCTTCCACGGGACTTTTGGTTTATTAACCGCGAAGGGTTTTCGATGACCGTAGGCACTGCAAATGAATTCTCTTTCTTCCTCTGAAATCAACTTCTGTGACTCAGGATTGTCGGCGAAAAAAACCAGGAACACTACGCACCAGATCAAAGGTAAAACTCCGTGTATATAAAAGACTGCCTCCCAGCCAATTGAGTTCATGATAAAACCCGAAGTAAGGATCGAGATCACGGTACCGAGTGATGTTCCAGCGTAAATGATCGCTGCCCACATACTTTTTTCCTCATAAACTACCCATTTACCAATCAATACGTTCACTACTGGTAGATTTGAGGCACTTACTAAACCGGTGAAAAAACGTAGTGTGTACAACACGTTGAGGTGTATATTAGCGGCCAATGGTACCAGTATGGTGGATAAGGCGTTGGCGAAAACCGATATCAATAAAACCCATTTTGTATTAAATCTGTAAGTAATCCATCCCTGTAAATATTTGCATGAAACTAACCTCATGTAACTAATTAGAAATATTTTTAATCGGTCAACCCACCGATCTGCGCAATAACCACAAGGGAACATGCCAACCAAGTATCCGGCAAAGTAAATGCTAATAACAAGCCCTTGTTCAATCGGCGTCCATTCAAAAGGTCCTTCGCTGGTAATGGACTCTGATTTGTCATCATCGAACTCCGGACACTGTACTATCAAGGTTTCATCACCTAGTTTAGCTTTTTGTTTTGTCATACCTATGATTGCCGTTGCTATGTTCACTTTTAGCCCATAGATTATCATGTTAGCTGTACATAGCATGATGGCGAATGCGACACGGACGTAACCAACTATAGAAAAATAATCATAACTATCACAAATGTTGGATCTTCCGATGGTGTAAATCTAAACTTACCCATTATCACAAGAAATTGTTATACGGTCAGATCGAAAATATCGTCAATGTGTCATCACGTGTGATCGCACGTCATTGCAGGGCAGAAAATAATCGTCATTCATTTTAATTCTGAAACCTGTGTGGTCGGTTAGTCGGTTTTGCCATTATCACGTCTACCTAGCGTTCAGAAAGATAGTATCCTAAATTTTTACTTAATGGACAGATCACCCTCCGAAAAGGCATACAATTACACACATCTCGTAATTAGGATCAACTGAGGCTACTATGAGCTTGGCAAATGGGTGTGGTTATTCAATGATGTGATTTTTTTTTTACCCAAGAACTTACCACTGGACGATGCATCATCCCTTGTAAGTGTCAATTGGAATATTTTCTGTAAAAAAAAAAACGATCAACTATTTAAATCACTGTGTTAATTGTATCCTAATGCATAAAATGTCTCAATTATTTCTAATTTAACTGACTGTAACTGCACGGAATTCTACTTTCTCCATGAATCTATCGCTTCTGTATCGGAAATTACAACTGACATCTGACGAAACCCAAATATATCCCCGCGTATAACCATCTCGTCTAAATATTAACCGACGTTTCAACATTGGAATATTTATCATCGTGCGGACGTCGACATGAAAATGATCTCAGGACGGTAACTGTTTACGTTATTTCGAAAATATTCATTTAACAGTCAATACTGAACATACAAAACGAGATATTCGATACTGCAAAAATAATGGTCCATTCCTTTATTCAGGTTTTAAAAAATTGCTGCCTAGTCAATTACTCAACCATTTCGAGATTGAGAAATGGTGGAAATTAATGATCACTCTCGGACCAATTTCTCATGAATATAAATGTGCACATAGCAAAATATTCGGGCTGAAAATCCGTCCTATGCCGCAAACTTTTGAATAAAAAAGTAGCTTTGTCTTCAAAAAAGGAAACTACGTTCTATTCCACAGCCGCGCTCGTGGCTACAGCTTATCTAGAAAATTTTTGTGGAACAGATGCGTCCTAAAAATTTGTCTTTTTCTATACAGGCTATATCTACAACAGACGAAATACATACTCAAAACTGAAAGCAACAGTTTTTAACCGTCATGAAAAGGTTACGTCATTAGTAGGTACGCACTTAGGAACCACTCGACCGAGTCCAACATACTACCTTGCCGCTGTCTGTTTAGTTAAGCCTTATTTTTTATTGTAATGATTTTTATCTGGATTACTTTGATAGGACAAAAGACTTGTGAGTAATGATGCAACGTTATTCTTTTCAATTCTAGACACTAGACACACTAGATAATGATGCACCGAGGGCACACACTTATATATTCATAAAATGACGATGGAACCAGAAATTAAGTACGAGATTTGAATTAATGAGATGCATAAAACGTAAATCTATATCTACATATTTTGTATGTCACATAAATCCGTGATAACCGATGATTCGACGAACATTAGTTACGAAAAATCCATAGCGCCATTCAGCTGTGTCAAATTTTGTCACACTGCTATAGATACTCTGTCGACCTATATATGTACCTATGGTGTCGATGTCTCTCCGTTCACCTCGTGATTTATCATAAATTTTTCACATTTTTTTTTCTTCATATTTTACCACGCGATCGAGTTTAAATTTGGTTATCGGGTATGGTGACCAAATAGCACTTACCAACGATGAAATATACACGGGAAATATTTTACGCCAAATATACTTCTGCCTCGCTGTCTTCTCTGACAGTCCAAGAGTTGATATATAAGCCATTCTTTCGATATAATTTATTATTCGGTTCTCTATGCATGTACATAAAAAATAGTCCCTTTTTTCTCTGTGCATCAACCACCAAGACAATAGAAATAGGGATATTGGCAAAATTCAAAGGCGATTATTATGTAAAAATGATGAGCTAGAAAAGATTTAAAAGTACAACCATTTACGTCTTTTTGTGTCCTGCACTTCTCTTTATCCATTATTCTTGTCTTCTTTAACGATTTTGTTCCTTTTTTTGGGGGGGAGGGAGGGGGGGGGGGGGGGGGGGATATGACGACTAAATGTCATCCCATTCTCCGCTTTCTACTTAGCCACAAAATATGTTAGATAATTCCATAACGAATTTAAAAATCAGTCTTCTTTTGGCTTTGCCGACGGTAGTTTCGACAACCGTATGGGACGTCTGACGGGTGCTATTATATCAATACGGAGACGTATAGCAGGGTAGTGTAGTGACGTGAGGATTATCAAAGGAGTCAAGACGGCGTCTAGTAACCTGCGGGTTTCGGACACGAAGGATATGATCCGCTTAATGTGTCCAGAGCTTAAGACTTGCGAGTATAATGAATGATACGGGGCTAAGCTGGACAGAGAAGCCCTGCCGAGTGACGGGCTTACATGCATATTGATGTCACGCGTGATATTAATACGTTGATGTCTCTTCGCTCGAACTTGTCCTAAACGCTTTGGTGTTTACCGCCAGATTACCGGATCCCAACGGATTGTTAAACTTCTTAACTTTTTCATCCTTCAATTTCTCTCACTCTTTCTCTTTCTCTCTCTCTCTCTCTCTCTCTCTCTCTCTCTCTCTCTCTGAAATTATCCAACTAAATTGTCACCACACTGTCAGTTTTACAAAATATAACCAAATATATCCCACATACATATCTGTACTTCTTACCTGTAATACTTATGAATATAAATCTATATATCCATAGATTTTGACCGGGTAAAACGAAGCGCGACGTGATTCTCCGGATTTCGTTAACGTTCACAAAGACCGCCGCCGGTATCAGAAACGTGCAGCTAAAGGGCCGAATGATTCCTCTCGACCAAATAGGGATAATCGCTTTAGTCTATAAAGTGCTCCTACGCGTTGGCCACTCCTGGCTTAGGCACCGAGACCCATCTTCGACGACCTTATACCACAAGACCTGAGTGACATGTGTGTATGCATGGTTTGATCACCTGTCTTATTAGGCAATGAAATAGTAATTCTTTTATACTGAAACGTTTATCTCAGATTCGATTTGACGCGTGCTTTCCTTTCGTTATTCAAGCATTCCATTCCAAGTGAATAAAGTTACCAGAGGACAGTAATCGGTTGGGTAAAAATATTTTAACTTCTAATAGTTTATGCTACGTTGGCTAGAATTGATAGACGAACAGAAAGACTCTTGTATATATGTATACCTATATCTGAGTAGTTTAATACCGTCGCGGTGTCTAAGCAAGTACAGCGGTTGTAAATCTTTACCCACTCGAAAATTTCCGATGTCAGAGATGTAGAGAGATGGAAATACGGCTGTACCTACGAGAAACGTCGCGTCAGGTAAACAGGAAAATTGCTTGCGCCCGTGCCACCTCGTCGTCTAATGCTTCGTCATGTCATCAGCTCGATCTTTCGTAACGAGGAGTCACAGAGCGGCTAACGAGACAAGCATCATCTCCCATAGGAACACGCAGTTTCCCAAAGGACGAGACGTGACATCGCGCCAACTTCAAATCATAAATGTACTTACTTATGTTGGTGAGTCAGGTGCCTGCAGCCTTCATGTTTTTCACCGTATTTCTCGCGTGTTAAACTTTACTATATATTTGTATACGTACGTACCGTGTTTTACGTAAGAAGCGACCGAAGCGACTTTCTGTCGGCCATCAATCATGTCTTTCGCATTTTTTTTCTCTTCTCTTTCACTCCTTCGCTTTTTCTCTTGGCTATAATAATATCCTTTCCAAAAGATTTTTTAAATAAATATAAAATTTGATAAAAATCCGACCCTCGAATCGGGTACCGCGAAGTTATATATTTTTAAAACGCGTGTGAAACGTGCAAAATACGCCAGTAAATATCCGCCAAGTTTGTCCCTCGCGATTCCAAAGTTCCGAAGGTATAGTCCCGCCGGTCCGGACCCGGGCACGGGTGCGGGTGCGGGCGCTACGCCGCACGTTGCAAATAAATGAGAAATTCGGGCGGAAGTGAGCGCGATAACTAAAAAGGGAGCATAAATTTTCACAAAGATATTAAATTCAGTGGAAATTTTCTAAAGCTTAAAGAAAAAGACGAAAAAATAAAAGAAATAAAAAAAGAAAAAGAAAAACTATAATCATAACTAACAACGCAGGTTCTCGTGCGTGTCGTGTGAGGAAGAGCTTGTACAGAAATATTAAATGTCTAGACGGAATCGACTATGTGTCAAAAACGTTGATTACATTTTTAGAGCTTTTAACTATTCGTAGGTTTAGCTGCTGATTCCTTCACCTTGACGATTAGTTTTTCACTGGCCTTTGCTCTCTCTACGACATCAGGAAATCCCGTCTATGAAGATATGGGCGTTTCAGGAAGAGTTAAAAAAACAAAAAACGAATTTGTACAGAATAGAGGATTCTCGAGGCACGACATTGCGAATTTACTGACTCGTGTCATTTCGCAGAAGAAGCGATTTTATATGCAGACTATACAACTAGCTCTCGAAAAAGTTGATAAGTAAAGGTAAAGACGAAAGGGGGTCAAATAGTACCAGTATGATTTTATTTCAGTGGTGTAATACGCTTTGCACAATTGAAACGATTTTTAATTTTCCCGGTTTTACAATCCGCGTAACAGATTTTTGGTGTTTGATTACAATTCCATAGCTGTATAGAGCGTAATCGGACTCCGTTGAACGAAACTTCTTGTCTTTCAGATAGGGTACGGGTTTGAAACCAGAGAAACTGGATACGTGAATTAAAAATGAGAACAACATACTCCCATGGGAAGCTTAATTATTATAATTATCACCCCGGCGTTAGTCGTGTTGTGCAACGCACGTACCTCGCACCGACTGAGACTAGGTATAAACGCTTGTAGAAACGATGACAAAGAGCCATTAACAGTCAAATTCATTAGTATAATTAATTATAGTACTCTCAGTCAGCATATACGAACGCGTTGACACCTGTGGAACACCGTTTTCTCGCATTGTTCCATTCGTTCACGCGGTATCTATACGAACCCGGGTATATATATTGAGGAGACCGTACGTTCTCCGTCCAGGTTTCATGAGTGATGCATGGACCAGGAGATTTTTAACTCGTAAACCAAGCTTATACGCTCGTAAGAGACGTTTCTAACAAACGATACATGCTGTCAGTTGTATTTAAGCGTAAAACCATAATCCTGAAGAATGGTTAAATGCCCATGTAGCATTGACCCGTGAAAATCGTTGTATAGGTACGCCTTTAACGTTCCAAGTCACACTTAAAGTTTCGAAGCGATTATACGCCGAAATAAAACAGAAAAAAAGAAAAAATTAAACTGTTCAGCTCCCAAAGCGTTCGTTCTCAGAGTGATTAGCCTCTCGAACTCGAACGAGATATCCTAATGATACGGTCAACGGTTCACGGCCGTTTTCAAACAATCAATTTCGCAGGGTACTTTATTGCATACATCGTCAGAAACTAGAACATTAGGCCAGTAGATTTATACAAAGATGTACATGCATTATGCGGATCTTACTCTCTTGGTAACCGTCACTTAAGATCTCTTGATTGCCATCACGCTACACTATGATTATCTCTTCTGTCTCTCTCTCAGCGTACAATTTTCTTAAAAAGCTTCACTTGGCGAGGGTATATTTATTACGGAATAAAAAAGAAATGTTGGAAGGGAAAACTGTTTGTACACTTACTCTTTAAACAATCATATATTTATACAAAAATTATGACACGTTATAAAAAAAAAGCTGATCATGCTTATACCAACCCACCCACTGGGGAAATCCTGTGGAGACGTGGAATTGTACTTAAGAATTTCTCTTTGGCGTGTGACAAGGAACTGAGAGAGTTTTGATTCAACGTGAAGCGATGAGGTACTGCAGCAGGCATGTGTACATACTCATTAGCGTCGATGTGTATACATCAAACGACACGGCGAAGCGTGTAATGTTCGAAGGAAATTGAAAGCTCCCCTAGTCTCTAGATTGGCATCACATCTTTTGGGGTAAACTTCCAGGTACACTGGATTTCGAGAGTTACGTGTAACTTTATGTTCATTCGTAGGAGGGGGTTTATACTCGTATACTCGTGTGAAAAGTCATGATGAAGATATAAAACAAAGAAATAAAAAGACGATTGATATGGGTTTGAGGAAAGGAAAGAAAAGCTGGACTTGTGACACCTAGAAATATAAAAGTGGTGGTACTACAGGTAAATGAAGACCCTTCAGGCAATTCCTAACGAGACGTCAGCCGGGCAGAAGGAGGTGATTACGAGATAGAAGTTGGGTGGAATTGCTGAAACAAATATAATTAAAGGTGTGCCTCTATTTATTACAACTCAACAAGGTTTTCTTCTGCTTCTCATTCTTCTACCAATTACTCCAGCGTCGGACCCAGCCTGGCTTATTATACGGTCGCGAAATGAAATTACAAGCTCCTGGGGCAGTTGGGGCAGGTTGTTTCTCTAGAGCAGCAGTCTGCTATCAAATCCCTATGGTTAAATATTCTCGTGTATAGGTACGTGCAAGTATACATTTATTATACCCGCAAAATGTATAGGTATGTATATTCGGAGTATTTTGACCCAGAGAGAAAACAATATCGCTTTATGAGTCTGCGGTAGATACCGCTGCTCATGCCTGATACTTCCACCCATTCTACTATCTACCCACAATAGCTTCGCTATCAAATAGTTAGATAATATCTACTAATATATTCCATAAAGTATGGTAATACATTTAAATCTTTTACGGTATCGATACTTCAAAATTCTACTCCTCATACTTACGAGATACAGGTGAATGCACAAAATATACATATATACCGACCGTCAGGCTCCACTATACTTCACGATCATATTTCTGCAGCATATTTAACGAGCTGTAGTCCAATCGCCATGGAATTTCAGTTTACAAAATTTAGAGGAGTTTTAATTTTTTGATGAGAGAAGTATTTTTGTCTAGGCATCAAAAAGTGGTTTTATCGCAATATCCTCTTTCCGAATGGTCCCACGGCCAATATGGTTATTATAAATGTTGTAGGAAAGATCATTTTCGAAATCTTTTGTCCGAAGATTTTTTTCATAAGTCGAATAGTTTTTTATCTATAGTGACGCAAAGCGGTCGATACCAGGGATTTTGGCAAATTATCGATTACTATCTACTTGCCGATTCGTTATACATATAACAAATCAACTATTTTCAATTTTTTTTTCTATTTCTCATGTGGTATCCCCATTAGGTCTAATATATATGTATATCTTGTCTAAGAATTATATTATTTTCCTCTATTTCGATGGTCAAAGAAAATAGTGGAAATTGGTCGATTGGGACAGGGGCTCAATGGCCTTTTCTTTACTCCGGCGACCGGGCTACTGTCTATCTGTCATTTGTTAGAGACTAGAATTATAAATCACTGAATCATATACTGATTCGCTTTTTGAATAATTTCAATCTATACGTCTATACATCTGGAAATGAAAAAAACGTATCGAACGTAAAATAATTTCCAGCTGGTCGTACGATCGCGATTAAATGATTCATATATTTATACATGTGTACAAAATGTGTCCCAAGATCTCTAGGTATTTGGTTACGCCTGTTCTGATATTCTGACACACGATACGCGTCCACTGGAATGTAGGAGTTGGTTGAGTCTTAGATTTATTGATAAAGGAGTCACGAATCGTTCAGGCATCTCTGAAGGTATAATGCCGCAGGAGAGTCTGGTTTGAATAGATTCTAAATTCTAAGATATAACTCCAATGTAAATGAGTGAACGTAAAAGTATCAAAATGATTGTGCGGATGAAACCTTAACCGCAATACTTATACGGTCGTAGGTAAAAAGTTAAGACACCAAACGGCCATAATGTCCACGATACTTAATTTCTATGGAACCGTCGGTTCATATTTCCGAGTTATTTAGTTGACGAAAGTTTAATCTAAGATCGTGAGTCCGGGGGGCTGAGATTATCGGAGGCGGTAGACCCGCGCTGCTCATTATTCACACCAAAGTTCTTTCCAATCTGACTCATGAATCTTATCAAAGCCTCATTAAATCTTACCAATCAGATGCGAGCACGGCAGAGTACAATAAGCGGTTTGGGCTCGACTCGACGCTCGCGGGTAAAATACTGTAGCGGCAGATGCTCAACGCGAACAGGTACCGCACCTTGCTGCCTCTGCCTCTGCCTCTGCCGCTGCCGCTGCCTCTGCCTCGCGGCTAACTCCTCGTTATCTACAGCGAGGCTCGTGTGACTCTAGCCACAAGCTAACCTTACCCTTGCGTCAACCCCCTACGGGCGTCCGTCTTAAGTTATCTCTGCACGTTTATCCTTTATCCCATGTTCATCTGGTCTTTCTTCGTGATTCCGATCCACCCATGGTGTTCCATAACAAGCTGCGCAAACCTTTAAGTATATCTGCAGTGAGTATAATAAAAGTTCGATGGGTCATTTATACCCGAATGATTATCGAGAAATAGAGAACTCTGCGTTTAGATGACAGGTGCAATATCGAAGACGTTAGCCTAGCTGCGAATCGAAGGAAGGGGAGTTTGCGGGTTGCGCAGGTGTTTCGCTGCCTGCATCGTACTTCGTCAAGGACTAGGGAAAACATGTAAGAGGCAGTCTTGACTGCGGCATGCTTTTGTAGGGGATCAGGGAGGACGTTAATCCCGAGGAATCTTCCCGGATTGACAATCAAATCCACTGAGGCAACGGACACTAATGGATAACCCGGCCGTGTCCCGATCAAAATACCTTTCAATAATCCCCATCCGAAATTGAGACCACTTTCGGTGACCCAAACTCGAAAGGACCAACAAATATAACGGGCGAGATACCTGGTCCGAGATTGGTCCCACATTCGAGCCCATTACGCGTTAATGCCCGTGTAACCACGGGCCCAACAAGTCTCACTCGTGGAGCAGCTGTCACGACAGGTTCCTGGCCTGCAGGTTGTACAACCTGTCCAGAGAAAATAATTCATCCTTTAAAGTCAAGATGCGGCGGTTGAGGGTCAAACACTCGTCCGACCTTCGCGATCTTTTAAATTCTATAACGTTGATATACGTATAAGAAATGTGAAAAAGTTTAGCAATCGCACGTCAAAAGCTCATCGGCTGTGTGATATTAAATGTTACATACGAATTTCTGACGTATAATAGCGAAAGGGAACACGCTAACTTCTAGCAAAGAGAGAGGCTGAATTTATGTAGAGCACAAGCAATACGGTGAGCTTCATACATCACCCGTCGACCAACAAAACCTACCCCCTGCCAGCCTTCGGTCCTTTCCATTCACGATTCACCCCTATCCTGCAGGATACGAACCTGCAGACGCGCCCGCGCATCGTGAGAGAGAAAGAGAGTGAACAGAGTTGGCGAGGATGGAGGATGGAGGATGGAGAAAGGGAGATGGGGTATGGGGTATGGGATCACGTTTCTTACTAGGAGGAAAATATAATCTCTGAACACGACAGCTCATAAATATGCCTGCTACGGGGCAAATCAATCAATGACTGTTTGCGTTCAATCATACAGAGCTAGAGGAGCGTCAAGAGTGGTAGTGCGTAAAAGTAAAGCCAGCATCCCGCGTGGGAGAGTTTGATGTATAGTATGCAGTCTCTTTAAGAGATCTAATATCAACTGCATACCTCTGTAGAAAATTGGAAGAAGAGGTTGTCTAGGGTACAGAATGGAGTGTGACGAGAGCCCTTCGGGATAAATCCAATATAATCAATTAGCAATAAGAAAAAATTATGGCATCTTCAAAATTGTCGAAAATTAATAAAAAAAAATTCATCTGAAATTTGTAATGGCTTTCATTCACATAATAATTTAGCAAAGACTGACTTTTATGCAGATCGAAATATCAGCGGTTATTTTAAGATAATTAAGTTTCATGTCATCTGAACCTGTATCACAGTTAATCGTTCATAGTGTTGTCCTCTCCAATTACCTATGCGTCGTTTAATACGTTTGATCTCGACACTACGTAGCGTTGAGCTAGAATCCCTTTTACCTTCTCCCTCTCTCTCTCTCTCTCTCTCTCTCTCTGTTGCCGTGAGAGTTTCCAACTCTCAAAGCTATGTACGTAGATGTATGTATGTATGTAGTACATAGATAGTAATATATGCCTATATAATACATATTATAAACATTGACTGGCTAAAATTGAAACCAAATAGCGTATCCAGAGTTGCTTTGAAGACAGTTTAGTAAGGTGTTGATTCGTAATTGTGATAGGTATAGATATATCGAGATGCTGATAATCAAACCAGTCAAACCATCTGGCATATCGGATGGACCATAATGATTTTAGTTGGAATAGTTTTACGGGCAAACCTCGTCATGGTGAAATTCAAGAACCCTTCGGAACCGTGAGATACGAGAAACCGCGTTGGGTCTAAAGTACGTCGTGAACGGATGCGGTTGTCTTTACGGCCGAGTTCTCCTGCAGGGTGGACCAAGTGAGTAAGTGGAAAGACAATGGCCGGCCACGGTGCTACGTCTTAATGAGACTGAGCGCCCACAAATCTCTAGTTAACGAGTATCGCGCCTTAGGGGTATATGGACCTGGAACTTTGCTCTTGCAGTGGGTATGTATTCTCAGACCAAACCGATCTTCACCAAAAAGGTTCGTGAACGAGGAGGGCGGAGACAAGGCGTACCTCGTGCCGATCGTGGGCAGGTGAGCAGGTGGTTACGACTCAGGTGAAACGAGGTGTGAACCTTTCAGATGGCCCGCGGGCTTACAACGCGAATCTATCAAATGAATTTCGCCAGTTTTCTTCCATTTTTTTTTTTTATTTTTTTTTTTTACTACTATGACAAATCTAAGGAATCACGTTAATCCCGAATATCCAGAAAGCCTATAGCCTTTGTATATACATACGTACATTATACATACCTATCGCGGCTGGATCAAAAGCATACACTATATATGGTACGGATAATTACATTCGCCGTGCTATCGGGTGAAAATAATAAGTTGGGCGCGCGTCAAGTAATTACGTTGTATCAGGTTCGTAAAGCCAGCTCCGCGAAGCACCCAACACATTAGAATCTAATAATACGTTATTATATTTCGGCGCGTCGACGAGTTAGCGCTTATACCTACTCGTTTCCAACGACGGATGAGCGACGCTAAGCGACCCAGACCGACGTCTAGGAAAGCTTGTTAGCGACTGAGAGGGAAGCTAACAATTACCTGGACCCTCCTCTTCTTATTGCCCAGCGATGAGAGGTAGAGCAACAGATTTAATCGATTTTAAATACCACCTACTATACTCGTAGCTATAGAGTTTTTAGATCGAAGTCTTCGTCTGGCCAGCATCGTATAGATTGCAAAATAAAAAAAAGAAAATAAAAATGAAAAATTGCTAATAGTCAGACAAGATCTGTAATCTTTTTTTTTTTTATTTTTTATTTTTTTAACTATATAGTCATAGTTGTATGACTAGATGTATTAAGTGTATATATAATAGATACTGAATATATTTATAGACTGCACGCAGGGTATAGCAGCTAAAGGCAATTTGTAACGACTAGGAAACAAGAACGTGTAACACCTAGAAGCTAATTCTAGGTTAACTAGAAACGGCCGTGTCGGAATGTAAGAAGTTTAAACTATACATAATATTTCGTGCCCGGTTGGCAGCATGTGGAATACTTAAACGGTGTGCTCTAATCTATGCAGGCTTTTGGAATTATTTATACCGAGTCAGGTAACGCTGTGATATTTAAGCGTGAAGTGTTTCTGGCATGCCTGTTTGCTGCCGGATTACAACTTGTGTTTCACCCGCAGCCCCGCGTAACTATATCTAAACCACCGAAGCAAACTCGGCATAGTTAGCATTTGATTACAATTAATTATGCTTCTAATTACTACAGAATAGAACAGAACAGAGCCGTATTCAATCGCTTCAAAATCCCACCTCTATATGTTATATTATAGATATGCAGGAAAATTTCACATTAGTTATTCTTCGATGATCACTTTGAAACCTCTGTGTCACATAAACGTGACTGGGGTTACTTATAAAGTAAATTTGATGAAAAAACAAACAAAAAAATAAAAAGCAATTTTACAAAAATGTACGAAAAATTTTTAGGTCACTAGAGTAGGTAAGTATGTGCAATAAAAAATGTACGTAAAAAGTTTTTAGAATTTTGTTTTAGTTGACGTTCAGATCCGGAGAGGAACTACACTCATATCTGCAGGGCTTAAAACAAACGAAAAAATAAAAAAAATAAAAAAATGAACGTAGAGGGTGAATAAATAAATACGAAAAGATAACTGCGCTACGGTCGCTTTACAATTTATTTACGAGTCACGACTTTGTGGAATACCTCGTCATAGTATTACAGACGAGCGTCGCGTTCTACGAGGCGAGGAATATTGTGACACGTCAAGTAAAATAAAAGATTTTTACTTGCGTGGGTAAAGCTCCCGTGAAGAAGGAGGATCATGAAATACACAAAAAAGAGCTTCACGTTCAACTGAATTTCGTTGGTATATGGGGTACCTACATACACCGCGTTTACTGCTTTCAATGATTTCTGTAACACGTACGAAATGTTTTTGAGATCATAAAAATATCAAGAGAAAAGCTCGATGTGCCCTAAATATTCTCATGAATTAGACAAAAATATTTGAGAATTTATTCGTAATTTTTAGACCTTATGGCATAGATATGCACAGATTTTGTTAAGCTTTTATAATATGCCAATACATAAATTTCAACAATTTTTCTAATTAATTTTTGTATTTTCATCGAGGAACCGTAACAACGTTTGACGACAAAGTTTTCATCCATTGTTACATATACGTAGTCAAGTTGTGAAAATAACGGAAAAACGAAAAAAAAAACAAAAGAACGAGAAAAATCTCGCGAACACACCGTACTGAGTGGTATTTCTTCACGTTGCAAAGTGTTCCTTTTTCGCAAACTTTTCAGTCCCCGATACCGCGCACCAGAGATGCATGCATCGTGCGTTGTAACGGAAAAAGAGATAGACGGAGATAAAAACAGAAAAGGCGTTTTTACACGACAGTATTCTATTGCAGTACTGCTCCAACTCGGCAGCTTTCAATTGTCTACGATAAGTTACATCCAGGTATAGAAAGGTACACGCGAGTAAACTATAGGTTTTTTTTTTTTCTATTTTTTAGTTTTTTTTTCGTAGACGAAATGAAACGAAAGAACAATTTGTTTAATGGCGTTGTCTCACATCGCTAAACCCGAGTACCGATGCTTCATAAATATAGAATAAAAATATTAAAATAAAACTAAAAATTTTTTAATCAATACTTTTTCCGCGAGATGATTTTACTATCGCAACGTTTCGCGAAAGGTTTCCTTTAGTTTAGTCTAGAATCAAGTACATCCGTCATAATCAAGGCCCTACGAAGCTAGCTCCTTGGGGGTAATTTGCGGGATATCTGATTGAGGGGGTGAGCGGTATCGGGATAGAAGTTTGCGACTCCGGAACGGCACCGGAAGATCCGATCCAAGATTTCACGTTGGGACCGGATATTAGCCAGTACAGCGGGAGTTCTTAGACAGGGAAATCAGAGGGTAGCCTTGGTGCAGTGGGACGGGTAAGTAATACGAGCGCAATGGAAGACGACTTGGTTGCTTTGCAATCTTGCTGACTATAATAGATAAGGCTAATTACTATTGTTTCTGTACACAATGGCCTTTCAGCTTGCTCCAACCTCTGACCTCCGATCTTAGACTTCCATCCTTTGACCTGCAATTCTGTTTAATATTTGCAACACTGCGAAAGTTTTACCCCTCAAGTATCCATAATTCGTTATGCCCAACGAATTGAGGAAGATTTCTATATTAGAAACTTTTTTTTTTTTTTTTCTTCTTTTATATTCCTAATTCCTTCAATTTTCGAGGGTAACAATTCAAACGCCAAAGTCTATACAGAAGCCAGAATGGTTTACAATCACGTTATGCTATTCTATTCCCCTTTTCCAACCGTTGGGGGTAGAAATGTCGAACTTTTCCCACCGTTATGAAAATTTACGGATTTTAAATGCCCGAGAAAAGAGGCATTAGAAGTTGGACCAAAAGTTTACCCTTCTTATCTTCTTTATGGTCGAGTACTAGGACGTAGAATAATGCGGTTATTTCGTTAAGATAGTGAGGATGAATTATGGAAACGACCTGAACTGTATCAACCGGAATAGTCACAGAAAATGAGGGAAAAAAGGAATGAAAAACAACGAAATCGGAAGATCTAGCCTTTTACTACACAATGACTAAAACGACTATAAATTTTCCCATTTTGAATCGCACCACACGACGACATCGTGTCTCGAGGAGTAGCAAATTCAACTATTTTGAGCAATGAGGGACTTTGGTGTCTAGTGCATCGTGAACTTTCAAGGAGATGAATGAGAATTGAGGTTGTGAGCGTAACTGGTAGGTTAATTTGTCAAATGCCGACACTAAGCAGCTAACTTGAGCACGCTGATACCATAGCTCATCTCCCGAAGCTTGACGATTCAGATCCACCTATTCCCGTGTTAACGACGCCCCTTAGACGTTCGAGGTAATAAAGCAGCACCAAAGACAGTCCAGGTGTTGCTTGACGAAATTGGCAATGGCATATGTAGGTATGAACAATTGTAGAGGAACCATCTGTGAGTATGTGAATACTGTAGTTAGAGAGGTTCTTTGTCGTTTACAAACTTGTGGACCATTTGCCAAGGGACTAGAGCAACGTCGATAGTCCAAGGTGCAACTGGCATCCAAATCTTGCCGAATTGTCTCTCTTGCTCGTCTTTTCTCTTGTATAGTTTCAGGAGTGTTGACGGCAATTTGTGCTTGGTAATGGTCAGAAGTAGCGCTGCAAGAGCGACATTTGGACACCAAGAGTAAACCATGAACATAGTTGAATTACACAAGCTGCTTGACTTCGAAGTGCTAAATTAGTAACAATGACGCACGATGTTTCCTGTCCAATCTAAACAAGTCGAGCATAAAGTTACTAACTTTACTCTGAATCCCGTCACACTGCTCCAAAACAAAGTTACTGGCCATTTCAAACCCGTTCGAAAATAGAAGATAGTATCAAACCGATGATCGGATAAACCAGTACCCTCGGGGTCATGCGGATGGAAAGAAAAAAAAAACTGTGGGCACATGGTACAATGACTTTGTAGTTGATGAACCACTTTAGATTATAGTTCTGATGGCTTTTCAAACATTGATATTGCATCCAAAAATAAATATTTTATGATTTGAGTATAGCAATGATCTTTTATGATTATTTGAAGAGAAATTAATGATTTTCGTATCTGTACTGCATCAGGTCGAAATTTGATGATTCTTGTGTCTGTTGTATCGTAACGCGAAGTAATTCGGTGTCCCCCGAGTTGTCCGTGAGAACTTAACCGCGGATAGGAGCAACGCGCGAGAACTGAGAATTTTGAAGGATTTCTTTGTTCGATCGAAAAGTTGAAAATAAAATTTCGCATTGATCGTGGAACGCCCTTGTTATCTTGAGAAGTTGGTAGCTGCAGCATTCTGTGAAACAACTTCGACGCATTTCATTCGGTACTTTTCCCAGAAATTCCCGCAGGGAGTTACAGCAGCGGGGGGATTTAGTTGTATTTTATTCAGCTACTTTATTCCAGGACTTGTCACAGTTTTACATTTCCATCGGCTGGCAGCATCTGGCGCGCCGACGGCGCCGTGTATTTCTATGCTACGTAGTCGCTTTCCCCTTTTCCATCTCTCTTTCTCTCTCTCTTTCACCCCCGTTATTTCTCTCTCGATCCTTCGTACTATACTCTTCCCTTACCTACCTTTTCCACTCTGCTCGGTATCTTCATTACGCAGCTTTGTCGACGTTCAGTCGACTCGCTTAATTCATCCAATTCACGCGATTTCTGACTTCCTTCACTGCATTCAGATTAAACAAAGTTACACAGATGGATGGAGGTCGCGTGGCTCATGAACGATTGAAAACAACACTGAATCGATTTCATTTCATTTTATTTTATTTCATTTCATTTCACTGCAGATCATTCTGTCTCCACTTTTTCGATAAAACTTTAATATTATTACGGTAAAATTTACCCACGCTTCTTTAATGGCCACGCGGTGTTCAGAACGGAAAAAGAAAAAGAGATAAAAAAGAGAAAGACGCCGGTCCATATATCATCCCTATCTATCGACGCCCCATCACTCTCGCTTTCAAGCGATTCCCACATGCTGCATCTTGGGCCCCATCAGCAGCTTCTCTTCTTACGTCCAGTACCCCGCAGACCAACACTCCGCGTACCGCTATTTTCCGTCATATCTGACGCTTTTTATGCGCGTAGTTTAGTGCCGCTGGCCGGTGTCCATTTAGTGAACGTCGTTTGCCCTGCGGACTTACCAGTCGACAATTCAGTGTCACTGCCTTCGGCCTCACGTTAAGATCTTTGCGAAACGATAACAAGATATACGCTGTACCGGATCAATCCTTCGAAACCCACCCACAACCCACCGTTTCCTGTCCCTTTGCGTCTTACATTCTTCCTTTAAGATGTATTTCGTATAGTAAACCGAAATATCGTTTTACGAGGTACTTCCAGCATAAAAAGCAGCCGCAAAAACGTTCTAAGGAAATCGGCATTCATTGCTTTTGAATTCCAACAGAACAGAGATCTGAGAAGCAAACAGACCGTTTCAGTTTGAGCCGTTAAATCGTCCAGGGGATCCGCTCCTGCAGAAGGAAGGATTCTGGGTTTCGTGGTCGCTAAATGGATTGACTCGCATTACCATGCCACACCAAATACATCTCGACCTTTGGGTCGGCTCAACCGTCACAATCCTTAGTTGTCTTATTCATGTGTACCTACTGTAGAACTTATAGTCAAACTACATAGCACGACGCTTAAAGACCAGTACAAGCTATGAACCTGCCGCCATATACATCTTAAAATTTCTCTGCAGTTCAAACAATTCCGGCTTTTTCTCTATTTCCTTTTTTCTCTTTCTACTACTTGCATCTGCGGTTTGCTTTGTCTCCTCCGTTTTTTTATTTTTATTTTTTTGTTCTTGTCGCGGGAGTATGAGCATTTGCTTTTCTAGTAGGTATTATTGCGCGCGTGGCCTGCACGCGTTGTATGCACGTGCCTTTTGTCAGGATACCTTCATTCAGTGACCTTTTCTCGCTTACTAACTGCAACCGGGTTCCGTTTAGAATTTGGCTATTGTCCTCCAGGGCAATGCAGAGTACAGAGTGCTGAATTAAAACAGGTGAGTTGTTAAGAGCCGCTTAAGAGGCCCGATTCATATAATGATGAACATTGACGATATAAGAATCCCATAAAAACGCGAGTGACCTAGGGCTGACAAAAACTTCCACAATCAGAAGAGAAAAGAAAAAAAAAACAAAATACAGAAATTTTCACCAGCTCTTTGCTCCGGGGACCCGATCACCGGCATTTGTTGCATAAATTATGATGCACCGTTGCACAGGGACCCAGTGGCAGGTAACGTGCCGATATCTAAATATATTCGAACACATTTTATCGACATGCCTCGTGCATTTATGCGACAACCGTGTCCAACCGGGTTCCGGTACCGCGGGGAACTAGAGAACCGATCTATGCCGCGACATTCGGACGTATAATATACACTGGGTTATAGATCTGGTACACGTACATACGTATCGGTGGATATACTATAAGCGAGTTATGTCAGATAGATCGGAGTAATTATAATATTTACCGCACAAACAGACCCGTTGGACAGTGCGGTGCGCCGGGGCTATGGGCTCGATCCTCCACCGCGGGGCGGTGCAATATTCATTGTGTTAGCGGGTGGTACCAACTGCGAAACACAGCCCGGTCGTTTAATATTTCAATGTTGCACCAAGGGACGTTCTCTGGGTTGTTAAATCCCACAGGATTACGGAAACAGCGATAGACGCGTATCGACGATCCGCTTTTCAATCGGGACGTCCGGATGAAGAGTTCTCTCAATTTTTTACTATTTTATGACGAGACCAATGCTGAATTCTCTCAACCTAATTTAAAGGCCCTTCGACAGCCCCAGTGTTCAACGTTTACTGAAAAAATTCGCGAAACTTTATGTTGATAATAAAAAATAAAAATTTGTAAAAAAAAACCAACGCCACACTTCAGGCAGGGGAATTAGTGGTGCTTGTTTTAATGTTCTGACTGTATGCGCCCTGTCTCAGCAAACGCGGCTGCTAACTCGGAATGAAAACTCTCGAAAACTCATTAGAGCATTGGGAATTCACTGGAAACGATTTTTCAACAAAAAAAAAGAGACCGCGACTCGTCACCAAGAGTTAACCGTGGCTCACCATTTCTCATGAGGTCGTTTAAACGCTCGATTAGTTGCGTATTTATAACAAGTTTTTTTTTTTTATCCAAACTCAAAAGTAACTAAACAGTCCCCCAAATGCTAGACTACCTACTTTGGGAGGATTACGACCTTCTCATTCGGTTGCAAATAGAAAATATGACACTCAGATACCTGACACTAGTCATTCATCATTGTTCAATAAATTTTCCAGGACCTCGAACGATTGCAGTTTGATTAATTCTCTCAAACTAACATGATATCAATTAACAATCTATCACAACGTTTCCTGAAACATCCTAGTGATCACGGATAAACATATAGTAGTACGCAGATCGTCGTGCACTTAAGAACAAACTCTGCACTTAAGAACGTCTGCGGATTGAATGTATTCCACGAAGCGCTGCAGTTCAATTTCGCTGAAATATCTCGCTGTATATTTTTACTGGCATATGCTAGATACCATCCCGAAGATACAACAGCGCCAAGTACCCAACCACCATTTCACAATCAAATTAGCATCGCTCATATTATTTTTATTTTATACACACGTACTCTATACCCTAATCGAAACATGAGAAGGAGCTCTTTTATATCTTTGTCTTGACGTTTCTTCCGTTGACTAATAACTGTCTGTCGCGTGGGACAAGTGAGGTAGGTTGTAATGGATATAATTGCAGGTAGCCAGAGGTTAAGTATTCCCAGATTAACGGTGGCTACTTCGCGTAATCTTATCCTGAGCAAGGTGGAAAGGATGTAGAGAGAATGGGATGTGGAAAGGATGTTAGGGCTGGCGTTTTGTAACGAGTAAGGCATCATTCCTCAACGTCAGGACAACACCCGAGTTCGCCCATTGTAATCGGGCTTATTTGTCAGCAGTGGTATCTCTGCTCAGTGGCCACTCGGGTGTACCGAGTCACCCCATCCCTACACCATCCTGGGGTAACCAGGCTGACACCTATCTATACATTTTCGCCTACCCTGAGCAGTGGGCCGGTTAACCCTAGTCAGTATCACCTAAGCAGGGTAATTTCCACCAAGCTGGTTTTGATATTTGGTGTGTGGTGTAAAAACCTGTTCCCTGGTCAGAGGAAAAAAAAAGACCCCTTACTGCTTTGTGGCATATGTACGAGATGGGGTATACGATACACGCAGTTTTCATCCGCCCTCGTTGCTTTTGCCAGTTTGCTTGATGAATGATTGTTCCTATCTGGTGGCGCGTCCACCAGTTGGAAATGTAAAAAAATAAAAAAAAATAATAAAAAAAAAAAAATCGTTACATTACACGGAACTCTCTCATACGAGTGTGAGGTGACGCGAATTAGGGCCGTCTATAACCACCGCATCACGTGACAAGTAACGTGTACAAATTGGAACGTTTCGAGGGCTTTTACGTTCAGGAATGATACGTAGGACAGCAGTTATGCCAGTGGTTGATATTTCTAAATTTTTTTCAAACGTGTCGAATATCATAGAATTTTTTTTGTTTCTTCACAATGTAGTTGGATATTTCTCCCAATTTTTTTATTTCTTTTTATTCCTTCTTTACAACTAATTGCTCGTTTTATTTCGTCACTTCTGCATAACACATAACATAATATTTGTCTGAATTTGTATTCTATGCATGTATGTATGTATGTATGTAGAAGTGTGTATTTCCAGTTACTTCGCGTTTGTCTAAATAAGGGACGTTGTTTACTTGTCCTGCAGGAAAATGATGTACAAACGAATGAGAGAATGAGAGAGAACGTGAGATATAGGGTGGAGACAGTTTCCAGAGAACCGGAAGGACGTGCACCAGTTCCACCGCAATTATTTCATTTCAACCATTCGCTTTCAGATCTCGTCTCTACCACTCAAGCTTGATATTTCCAAGTTCCGAGCGTGAATACATTATCTCTGTGTTCGGACTCGACGTAAGTGTAACTAAAACGACGAGGCTCGTTACGCGGCGATGTACGCAGTCCCACTAACGAGAGCAAATTAGCTCTTGCTGCCGCTAGCCACTTTGCAGACACCTACGGGGCCGTGCAGGCGACCGTTAAGTGGTCGAGGATGCAAATTTGTTTTCTACCTTGGCCCATTTAGCCCACCGTTTTTCACTATGTGGTCCCAACGCTCTGCGAGTAGCTTTTACTACATCTAGATATACCATGCTAGAAGTTTTTATAATTGACCAAAATTTATGAAGTGAATTTCTTTTTTCTTTTTAATTATACATTTTTTACAAGTTAATATTTCCTTATCGTTATAATCAATCTTTGTTCTCTTTTCAACGCTCGTTTTTATATTCAATATAAATATTTTCTATTTCAGTCTTGATTAAACTGAAAACAAAGCCCGCTTTATAGCTGTGAGAATCATAAAACGGTGTCGTTCACAGTTTCAGAATTGAATCCCCTACGGTGTGTTATTTGACAACGTGTAACCCGCACGTATTTACAACGGCATTATATACGTCGGACATCGGCTACCGTTGGACGTACGCGGCAAGTTCTTGGATTCTTTTGTCAGCAACCGGGTAGTGTTACGTTCTACCGCGGACAGTAATCGTGCACGCGCCCGAGGGTCTCGACGTCAGAGAATCCTGCCGTGAGAGTAGCCACGTAATCGGAGATACCGTTCACCGGGCTCTCAGCTAGTTCGGATTACCTGTAAGTGGGCGAGCACAGGTTATCAAAGATTTAGCAAGTTGAAATCCACCATAATCAATTCCCAGTTATGTAAATAATTTTACTGGTTATTATTTTGCACTTTTTCAAAATTTTTTTTTTGCCATTTTTCGATCCCAGTAAGCATTCACGATTTATTATGTACATCCCACGATTAGTTTATTTCGTTTCATGTAACGTGCGAGTTGATATTTACCTGTTAACAGTATAACTGCTACCGTTCTGATAGTCGTGATTATAATTGGATCAATTTATAGCGCGGTTTCAAGCCATACGAACTGTTAGGTACCATCCGGTCGGTATACGGTTATGTATACAAATACACGTTAGTCTCGTAATCGTCTAGTTCACTGGCACTATCCTATGCCGCAAGGCTATTACCACGTCAATTTATTACAGGTGAAATGACTTGACGCAATGTAACTGATCAGTAGCTACGTTATTCATTCAAATTTATCAAGACATGTGTTTGAAAAATGTATAGCTGAAGATTTTACTTTATTTTCTTCTAATATTTGATAAATTAATGAACTGATTATATTATCGAATACTTGTGATAACGAAACTGAACAAAACGTCCGAGCGACGAAGACATCTCAATATATATTTACTTAGTTTTTGCTCTAAGACGATATCACGTACCCTACGATACGTTAGCCTCGACCTGATTGACAGATATACTCGCTTGACCTCTCGTTCTGCCTTTTTCCAGTCGTTGAGAAGAAATTGATAACCGTCTGAAAAGATTTATGCCATGGCGCTCACTTCGTCTTTTTATGTTCTTTCTTTTTCTTTTTCTCTTTTTATTCTCTTCCTTTTTCTCTTTTTGTTTCTCCATTTTGACCTCTCACTCTCTACGTATTTTTTCACCCTCAAAGGCAACGTATCAATACAACATTTCTCACAAACAGCTGGAATAACGTGGCTCCAAATTTTATGACATACCAAAGTAGTTATATACCTACTTTTGAAGAAAAAAATAAGGAAAGTTATACCTACTTGTGAAATAGCAGAGAAAAAAGCAACAGCTATTAAAAAATACAAATCATTCGTTATAAGAATTTGGTGAAAATATTTTTTATTTTTTTTTTTTTTTACTTTTGCTAGAAATGTTCAAAACGCTGGCTTCAAACCTTTCCACAACTAACATAGTACTTGTGTCTTGCTCAGGGCCATCCACCGACCTGTACGACATGAACTTCTCGCACCGAATTTTCTCACCGCAGACTCGCTCCGCGCTTGAGTCTTGGTCGTTTTACAGACGAGAACATCAAGGCGTGGGCGTTGGTGACAGCTACACCATCCTCGTTCGCTCATGTTAGCCGGTATCCGTGGATGTATTTTTTTTTTTTTCTTTTGGCGTTTATATCATTTTTTTTTTTAACTTTTTTAAGGTAATATAAATTTCCAACGGCATGGACGACGACAATCCAACATGAGAATGAAGCTACATCTCTCTCTCTCTATACAAAATTCAAATAATCGAATAAATTAATTCATTACCTTACTGATTCTGTCGTAATTAAATCTGCGCGTACCGTATTACCATTTCTGAAATATTCTTACCAGCACGTCTGCCTTTCACGCCTGGTGGTCGTAGGGCTTGAAATATTTTCGGAAATGAAAGGTGCGTGGGTTTTGAGCGACTAATTAACGTTTGTAGCCTTCGAGGCGAACGAGTTCGTTATCTTGTAAGGATCTGGAAATTTACCGCCCTCGTAAAGACACCCGAGACCGCTGAAGGTTGGGCGAGGTTTTGGCCGGGGCTGCGGGTCAGAAGACCATCAGAGAACGCGACTCTCGTCTTCATCGATACAAAGAGAAGCAGCAGAGAACCGTGTTTACGCTACAGGAACGGTGGCGGGGAGGAAACAGTGCCTTGAAGAGGCTCTGCAGAGGTCGGAAAGGAGTAACCCGAGACCTTCGAGAAGGAAGACCTCCCACGGTCCACCCTTTCCCTATTTCTCCTCTTTCGAGCGTCTGCTCTTAATCGGGCAAAGTAATTAGGAGAAAGAGAACGAGAGAGAAGGAGAGAGAGAGAGAGAGAATTATGCGCTAAAAGAAATACTGCGATTGGGGTCTAGTGTGTTGAACGTTTTATTTTTTCGTACTGTTCACATCCTTTTTCCTCGCCCTCAGTCTCTATATTTTTGCCGAGTAAGCTGCGAAAATAAATACAGCAGGTGAGGGAGGGCAGACGATAAAAGGTAAAAGGTGGTTTGCAAGCTCAGCACGTATATGACATTGGCGTTATAACTTGACAAACTCATAAAGACGCCGTGGCAGCAATTGACGAGATAGCGTACCTGCAGGGATACAGCATAGTGGTAGGTACCTACCGACCTACCTTGCTTGATAAAAGAAAGAGAAAGGTGAGTAGAAGAGATGAGTATATCTCTGAGGACAAAGAGAAGACAAAGAAGCTAGTTTCAAGGCAATGTTTGTCACGTGAGAAAACTATTGCAGTTTCAGGTTACGCTCTGCCCGAGCAGTTGACCGAAGACTTTATTGTCAGGATTGCACCTTCCCTTCTGTTTTCCTTTATTTTTATTAATTTATCTCACTGACGTGTCGCGTTATTAGTTTGCTCTTTACGTCATTCCGACGACATAACGTTATTGCCACGAATCGATGAGGCTCCTCAGTCATCAATCCTAAGACTCTGATGACTATATTTCAATCGGTACTCGCTAAAACACGTACAGTTAAATTTATTTTCGCTAAAAAACGACCCGACGTGTGAACAGACTGAATGTAAAACCGGGACTAGTTTTATCGTCCTCTTCTAGTCAATCCCCTGGACGGAAAAGGGTGGAGACGTTAAGCTAACGCATGGAAATTGTAAAGTGCATCTCCTGCTGCTTCAACGGTGTCTCACTCGCTAGTATAGGACAACGAACGTACGATAATTCTACAAAGAGGAATAGAGTTGAAGTCGCACTCTGCAGACTTTGGAAGAAATTCTCGATCGGATAGAGTCAGAGACTGATACTGAGACTGAAACTGAGACAGGAGTATGAGGATAAGAACGAGGATCCGTGTCGACTGCAAAGAGGAAAACTTCCTTTCCTAAAACCGTCGCCAGTCATCCGAGTGAACCGTGAAAAAGGCCGCTTTGAAGGCACAACCAGGTGTGACTAAAGTTAGCTTAGATTCCAGTCCAAGTTCTGCACACAGTCAGTCGCAATTTCTTTGATTTCTAGCTTCGGGGATATACCTATGTATATATCTTTCGACCTCAATGTACCCCAAGCGGTTTCTGGTTCATCGATGAGACGCGGATTCTTCTTCATCTTAAATTTAATCACAGCTCTGAGCGCGTGATTAAGTGCTAATATAGGATCTGACGAATGGCGGAAAACCGAAAGCGAGACGATACCATAGCCCAGGCAAACACCACGAGAGAGAAGGCGAAAGAGAGAATGGTGGACCTCAGATTTCCCAAGCGATTGTCTCGCAAAGTCTCGGAGAGTCTCGTCAGACCATTCATCGACGACGTGCTCTGACTACGCGGACTTCTTCGGCGACTCCCGTGGGCTGCAAGCCTCCCTTTACCTCTTACCTCTCTCCTCTCTTCGTGGCCCCTTTATTCCGCCTTCGCTTCTCTTCTGAAAACCCGGCAGTAGCCTTGCGTGTGCTTTATTCGGTCCACCGTGAGCCTCGGTAGACGACCGTTCGAGGAACGACAGGGCTGCCAAGTACGCGATAACGTTGATTGAAAAAAGCTCACCTAGGTAGAATCCAATCCTAAAACCCTTTCTTCTCTGGTTGCCGTCTTGCCCGGCCGTGACCGTCCTGCTAAGCATCACGACAACGAGCTTTTCAAGTATTCCCATTTTTCTGCACGCGAGCATAAAACTGATAAAACGAATAATCGAACCCCGCGAATCGAGGATTCGATATAGAAACAGAATTCTATCAGGCTAAACGCCTACCGAACGATATTCCTACTCGGCTTTAATAATACATATCGATTCACGAAGTTGCTTTCAAAGTGAACATTAAGGATATATTCATTTCTATATTTCTGGCCCTGGCGAATTCGGTGCTTCGATTTCTTGGCCGGGCCGAGGGTTTAGGTCGCAAGGGGGTAATTATTCAACCGGCATCCCTTATGGCGAGAGAATAGCGCCGGAGAGCAAAAGTAAAGTAAGATGGGGAGGATGGATAAAGCAATGCAAAGAGACAGAGAGATAGAAAAGAGAATTAAACATGATTTGTCATGCGGTTGACAGAGAACTGTAGGTACTTACACAAGGTACTAGCCGTAGCTCGGCTTATGGTAACGAAATATTTTAATAATCATCGGTTAATTTTAGTTTTACATCGACGTAGTGAAAATACGAATTACCGAACAATCCTTTTTATAGCCAAAAATTTCATGAGCCATTCGAACATTTATGTTACAATGAAATTGAAAAAATATCTAACGAATCGTTCACGAGATAGACATTATGCATAGCACGCGAGGTTAAAGAAATCTCCTCGATTTTAATGCTGGTAGATTTACGATGAATGATTAGATCGATACTGTGGAAATATTTGTAATTGGTAAAGAGGAACCTTTAGTGTTTAAAACCGTTGAGCAGCGATCCGGAAGGCTAAGTTTAAATTTATATTTCGAAACGCTATTTAGTATGCGCGAGCCACGAGAGACCTGGGAGGTAGAAAGGCAATCGCTTGTTGGCTTGGCGTTCAACGGCGTGGGCTGCGAGGCTATTAGCTTAGATTTATAAAGCTGCGAAACAAAGAACCTGTAAATTGTGATCTTGGATTAGTATTCCGGTTAACGCCTGCTATTTCCACCCCTCACGCCCAATTTTAACAGCGAAAACTGCCTCAAGTATTCGCTATATACACTTTCATAGCTCTGCACATATACATATACATATATTTCGCAGTTTTCTTTTCTTCTTATTTTTCTACAACCATTTGTTTGTTTATTTATTAATATATTTCATTTCGACGAACCCCAATTCGCAAATGATTGTCATATATTTTTCCACGAAATATGTATGTTCGGGGCGAGCTCTGTAATAGATATTTTGTAAAGATCGATGTATAGAGAATTTTTAGGACGTCGGACTCGACCCCAGCAGACATCAGACTGCGTATATAAAGATTTAATATAGAAACCGAACCGAGTATCAAGGAGGATGAATGAAATATAAGCCAGGAGCTTGCAGGGTATCGCGGCTGAAGTCCGCTATTAATGTCACCAACCCGAGGCTCGTCCGTGGACACCCGAATGGAGGGTGCATTCTTAATCAGGTGTCTCCCATCCCTGAAACCCTAATAGGATGAGATAAAATAGTATTTGAGGCGAACCTAAATCATTTCCTCAGACCTGGGTGAATAAATTGACGTCATGCCATCGCTTGGCATCGTTACCTCCGAGGTTCTGCACAGTACATATTCAGTCTGTGGTATCGGTAGCCGCATGTCTCCCGTCAGATACTCGCAGATCACGAATCTACAGAAGACTACAACGCAGAAATCAATAACCGCTATTATTCCCAAATAATTAGAGCCTAATTAACAAATTCTATACTGAGCCTTGCCTAGTTACTAGAATTAACCACCCTCATGTTCCGCATTATAGGTTCGTGCAATTCCATAAATTCCGTGCGTGTATTGCCCCCGTCTTTCTTCTATAGGTACCTACTATAGAGTTCAGCTGTGACGGGCTTGAAGCGAAAGCATGACATCGAGCATGGCTCGAATTCATCCACTTAATCATCCTGTTTTTTTTTTTTCTTTTTTTTTTGCATGGGCATGAGTCATGTACGATGTACGTATATGTATAGTCGAAACGCCACATGCGCGGGGTCGGTAAAAGACGTGAAACAGACACTGTAAAGGTTGGCGTGCAATCGCCACGAAACGAACTTGCGGGAACGAATGAGCCGAGCGGGGTGGAAGCCAGTGCATGAAATTAAATATAAATTACAATTTTCAAGGGAGTTGTACGCGGGGTTGGGTTTAAATCGAGTTTCCTTGTCTGCAGTGCAATACGATCGTAATTCTCGAAATTATTAGTTCTGACTTCTGTGTTCAAACATTGATCTTGGCTACTGAGAGTCTTTTTTATTAGGTAGGTACTTCTGCAATAAAGATTAACATTTTTTTTTTTCTTTTCTTTTTTGTTTTTTTCTTTTTATCTTTTTTTATGGATATTCAATAGCTCAACGACATCGTTTGCTTTTCCCGCTATTCTGAACTCGATGCGTTTGAATATAACCTCGATTTAATCGCACTACGCTTGAGTTCCTGCTTTCAATAGAAATTATGTCTGATGAAAATAACGGTAAAAAGTGAGTTTCAATTGCCTGGATTTTTAATTGGTGCTCGTTCGAACTTCCTGAAGATTGGCAGCTCGAGTGCCCCGTAATGCATCCTTGTTAGGTTCACCACAGCCGTAGTAAATTGGGGCTTGACCAACCGAAAGCCATTGTTTCTCTCGTTGCAGGTAGAACCAGCTTTACATTGAGTTTCCTAATTCTCACAGCTGGAGGACTTTAGGAAATAATTAATTGAAGGACTGACAACCGAATAGTGGTGGTTCTGTAGAAGGGTTTCAACGAAACAAAGCCTGATGGTAAAGTTATCTGTATGGTAATACGGCTCTAAACATAAAATAACAGCCAGAGAAACGTGACCTCTCCCGTCACCCAATTTGCAAGGCCATATCTTTTTCGATAAACGAACGGTCCACCTCATTTTTCTTTAATCATCTAACTCGCTACCCGAAACTTTGCCTTATGAGCTTCTCAATTAATATCACGAGTGACTGCCCTGGTACTGAACCGTTGCGAAGCGCAGTTCGATGCCCAAGCCTGCACGACTAAGAACCTCGTCTATATTCTGATATGAGCTTTAATATTGGAACGCCGTTAAGTGCTCGGTGGCCGATCGATATCTCCTTCTCTGCGCCAGCCGGCAGCCTCATATGTTGCCCTGTTTCAAGTGGCCCGCTCTTCGCTCTTCGCTCTCGTACCTCTTACTCTCTCAGCTTGACGCTCTCGACTTGCGTGCGTGCGGGTCACAAAGTAGCCTAGACCTTCTCCACCTCCTTCGCCTCCACCTTTTACCTTAAACACCATCTTAGCATGGCTCATTTAACACCTCATCCGCGATTTATAGTTCAACGCTTTATCGATTTCTAACGTGACTCATTCAACCGGAAGTTATTTCTATGGTATTAATTATCGAAACGGTGGATAGCGTGAAACAAGTACCGGGATTATAATCGAGAAAGCAAATAGATTTACGAATTTCCACGTCGTATACCTTCGACAATGCCTTGAGTAAGTGTATCATGAATTTATATAAAAAGTACTTTCAGTTTTTCTTTTCTTGTTTTTTTTTTTTTTTTTTTTCAAAACTCTACTAGCCTAAATCTGTAGCCAATTGTCACATGGCAATATTATAAACCTCGTATGTGAGTAAGTTATTCAATAACCTTTCGAAAGAAAAGTTTTAGGGCCATAAGAGCCCGAGGCAAAAAGTTTCAATCGAAATAAATTCGATGTTCAGTCACTCTTAGTTCCCCCAATTTTAGTCCCAAGTCTTTCGCACCTGCACCGCTCGAGTATTTTATACACAAATTTACAGATTCCGTACCGTTTACTCTTCTTCTCTTCGAGATTCAGAAGACAATACTGAACTCAAGTTTTTCCTAGCTTTATCGTGGGATTCGTAACAACTCGAAACAAGAAGCTGCAGGGCATGGACGGTACCTTGTTTGTGTGACGTTATATCGACTCTCGACTTCTCGATGGCAAATACATCCCATTTTTCCAGGGTCTCCGAAGCACCCTGTAATGGCATATATGGTCGTTATTTCCAAATGTTCTACCCACACTACTTTCACCAATGTATAGATATATAATACGTATAGGTATACAGAGAGGGAGAGAGAGAAGGGAAGGAAAGAGAACGCATACTATATTTTCTTCATAATCTATCTGTATCAATTTATCTTAAGCGTATCGAATTGTGTCCGTGAGTGTCTTCTCCCTCTTACATTTTTCCCCTACAACCATCCGGCTCCTCGGTCCACCTCATCCGATTATTTTCCTCGCTCCATCAGATGTTTCCCTCTTCCTTTTCCTTTTCCTAGAAGCTCTCACCTCCCGCTGTCCCCCCTCCGTATCCGTGCGACTGTATTTCCGTAAGTAATGTTTGCCAAGGAAACTTTACCCGTTCACAGAATTTCTTAGCTCGCTTGATATTTTCCGGCTTCTTTACCTCGCTCGCTTCATCGGTCAGCTACTAGTTTACCTCCCTCTCGATTAGACCCGGTCAATTGATCTCTCAAAATAAAGAATAAAAAAATCTGACGGAATTATACGATGGCTTCTATTATATACTCCCTGCAGAAGTAAATTTTCAATTTAGGTATATTTCCGGAGGATTTTTTACCAATGTATTTTATTTTCTCTAAATTACTTTAGATAATAACGCCCTTGATAATCGATTGAGATATATCTAAGATAGTATATTGTAATAGGGGGCTTAATGCTATTGTTATTATTCCTATTGTTGGTATGGGCTTCTTGGTCTATACCGTACCAGTGCTAATTAGCACGCCAGATGGACAAGCCGTTTGTGGTATTGGCTTAGTTAGCCAATAAGTTCTGCTCGTATATTACAGAGTTGGGGGTTTGCCTGAGGGTGTTCGAAGGGAATCGCGTTGCTTGTAAGGAATCAACGTCAGAAATTACAGCGACAACAGCGGTGGTTGGTGCGGTGGTGGTCGAAATCGGCACAAGGGTAGTTAAACAAGAGCCGGATGGAAAGGACGACAACGGAATCGTGGAGACATGTTGAGAGAAAGCGATATCGGCATTAGTCCTCCCAAAATCAATATTTTGGGTTTAATTAGACGGCATTCCAATCGTCATTAAGAAGCAGCTGCTTGAAGGTCGGGCTGTTAGGACATTGTCGCGGCGTCGCGGCGTCGGGACGTTACGAGGGTTATGCCGTGGGGGTTATATACGTCCGAAGTAGATGTGGCTTTGAAATAGTTTACAGAACTAATTTACTCCTAGCAGAAATTAAATGACCAGACTAGGTATTCTTCATTTCGTGTTATTCACCGCTAGCTTTACAGGTCATTCGGTGGTCAGTCATGCAGCGAGTATAATTCTACGGATCTTTTCTTTGCCTTAAAAAAAAGGAAAACTGTTGATTTAAATTGTTTTCAAAGGCATTGAAAATTTTTCACCTGTTTTTGTTTGCCTTTCGAACGAGCAGATATGCAGATTACTTGATTTTGTTTCAGGTGATATTCCCGTTATCACGCGACTCCGAGGAGGAGTAAAGCCCGAGGTACATGAGCGGAGGAAATGAACTACACGCAAGGTAAATTATAACGTTAAAAAATATTTTTCATTTATGTTTTATTCTGTTTCTTTTTGTTTTTTTTTTTTTTGCTATTCAATCGTCTATGGTTCAATTAGGTCTAAACTCTACTGGTTCGGAATTGGATGGAGACTATTAGTGGTTCACAAATAGCTTTAGAAATCAGGTGGACGAATCGAATACCTCTGAAACCTCTGGACAAGTTCAGGAAGTTGTGTACGTGCTTAGACTGTAACTATCGAAAAGTGAACTTGGTGCAGTCATGCTCACAAGACACAATGAGCCTGTGAGAACGCGGAAATGACTATCGCTACTATTTGCGACTGGCGGAGATTTCGATCGAGGAAATTCGTTAGCGAATCAAACAATGGGAACGTTGGCAACTCAAATTAAAGAGCAAACTACTTCAGAAAGGTATAGACAGTGTAACTTTCATCATTTGATATCACTTAAAAACGGATGATTACATTTCGGATATTAGTTTCAGAACTTGGAGCATGAAATAGTGTAAGATCCAAAGTCAATTGAGAAGTAAATGATTTTTAATTATATATCATAAAAGAAAATCACGCTCACAGAATGAGCGGGTATATAACGCTGTTTCTTTACCACAAACTCACAGCGCTTGACGAGAAAACGAGAAAAGGCACAACTTTTAATGGAAATAGTTGGCACTCCTTGGTCCAGGAAGATATAGAATTAAACGATGATGGGAGATAACTGGACGATGGCCGTTTCCAAGTTTTATGCACTGCCACGAACTGACCACGGGAGTCCAGAAATGACCGGATCGGTGTGGGTGTCGATAGTTGGACGCTTTTATCTTTATGTGCACGATCGAGCTTCTATTTTCACCCTCGACGATGCGACGTCATGGCTAGTGTAGATCCTGGACTTTTATACATAATATATAACATCGATTTTCTACTGCGAGATCAACCACGTTCTATATTACGAAATTCATGTACGATCGTTGAGGAAAGCACGTGATATCTTATATATGTATACTGTCCATATACAGTAATACACAGTGCTTTGGCATACGCGTATAGAAAGGCAACGACCCTTATGAATAGATGTTCTCATAATTAGAAATCAAACATTTTGAATTCCATGTAATATACGGTATTTAGCCGGCTCTAAAATCCTTCGACTTTAATTAAACCCATTAAATACGATTCTGGTGCAGGGGCGACACGATATTCAATTAGCTTGAGAAATATCACCCCGCTTAACTAGACGATAATTGCAGTGTTTGAAATTAATTCGATGTTGTAAAAACTCAATCTATTTTTAACACCATTTTTTTTTTTTTTTTTTGTATTATTTTTTACTTTTTTTTTTTTTTGCAATTCCACGAGTGTAAATGAGAACTTGGTGCCGCGGCTATCGTGGAAGCAAATGCTGGGTTCATACACGGGGTAGTTGCTCGCCCTCCCAGTTCGTTTGCAGAAACGAGCAGGAACACGTAATATACTTTTGGATTAATTCAGGTAATTTCGAGTGTCATTTGGCGAAATTATTCCGTCGGTATATTATATTATTCCCGTCCATATACACTCCCAGACACGTTCTATACGCATACACCACCATCGCCGCACATATATCCTAGCAGATTCCTCCCCAGCCAGCAATGCTATCTCGCGTTCAACTTGCTATGACTGAATCTGCAATTATATCGCTGGGCATCGAGCAATTTAATAGCAAACCAGCATTACACATTCACTGCAGTAATGTACTGCAGTCATATTTTATCTCTCATATTATTATACCAACTTTTTCCTTCCATTATATAATTAAAAGAGAAACAACAATTAATTACAACATAATTTTCCATCAGATTTCAATAATTATACCATTCACGTAAGTATTATGCAAAGAAAAAAATCTTCGTATGTCTTTGGTAGGTATACTTGCAGAGTACAGTTCGTTGCATAGTTCAATAATCTTGGGTTTAATTTGCGAGTGGTGCAGCGAACATTTCTGAGCATTCAAATGGTAATATCGTAAGGGGATGTCATTACGCGACAGAGATATTCAGCGTAATAGTTGAGCACTGGTAGTTGCAGAGATGTAATCGGTGACACTTCGTCGTTCGGCTACATAGTACTTAAATATGAACGGGGATTGAATTCTTATTTTCATTTCGATGATTTTTTCATTCCGTATTATTGTTCGAATCTCTCAGTATAAGTTCTATAGAAATTTCAGACGAACTGCACAATTAGGAATTATTAGGTAGGTCTTGCACAAAGGTTTGTTATCGCTGTCCTTTGTCGAAGGAAATTCCTTTGACGAAATGAAAATCTACTCAAACGACTGCCATGCCATGGCCATGTCGCTGTACAGTGTACATGTATAGTGACTTCAAATAAAAGGGAATATAATCAAACTCACCGATTCGAAAAAAAAGAAAGGGGGGAGAGAGAAGACGACGACGACGACGAAGGAGATTATCGACAAAGTCCCCACACGGTTTTGAAAGCCTCCGCACGGATAAATTACGAGTAAACCATATCCCTCGGATAATCTCGAGTATATTTCTGCAGAATTTCGAAGAATTTTCCCAATATTCGTTCATTAAATCAGCGACGCATACATCCCTAAGATTTGTATAAATATGAGACGTAATCTGATGACCCCTAGAGGGTGGCGAAGCGTCTCTACCTACGTTGTCCGCAGTGGAGCCATTGTTCCTTCGGTATAATTGAATTCCCAAGAGAAGCACCCCGACGGCTCGACGGCTCGACGCTCGAAGCCAAGCGAAACCATGAGGCTAACCTCCCAGGGTACTACCTGGACTCTGATTTACCCCATTCATGGTGAATAATGTGATATCTTCTGCAGGGAACCCCACTTTGGCGAGGTCATCGTGTCCATGGGAGTTCAATGCTAGCGCAACATCTCCTTGGGCACCCTGGGACATCCTCCTACGTCCGCCAGTACGTCTCCTAACGCTCTTAGAGATTTGGGTTCAATTAAGTGTTTAGCGTTGTAGTCACCCGCAGCCATTACTCGGCGCTCAGGGCTATTCATGGTAAGTTTGAGCCTTGCCATAGCGAGTCTCCTTTCAGTCTACCCGCGCTTCCTTCACGCCAGTAAATGCTAAGCGACGTTGCTCGGGTTATGTTAGGGTTACGTCAGGTTGGATTAGGCCTAATTCCATTCCTCTTCTTGGTCAACACCCTCATGCTTCGTCAGACACCTTCCCACTCCCGTTTCAAGGAACAATAACGCGAGATGAGTCCTGAAGCTGTTACGTGATTGAAGAGAGAAAGGTATACCTAGATAATCGGGGTGTATAGCATTCCCCGAAGATCTTCTACGCTATCAAGAGTCTTGAGCAAACGCGTAAATGCAAAGTAGCCGGTGTGAAAAAGCGAGAGCTTGAGTACCCTCGTTGCGAAACATCGTAAAAAGGTCGTAAACGCACTTTGAGTCAACCCAGACTCGGGGTTGTTGGAATACGTCGTGGTCGTGTGTCGAGTTTATACCGCCTGGGAAAAGATGCATCTCAACCATTCTCGCAGTAATTATTCGCACAGGCAGCATGGCTGGACTTAATATTCATAATTCTGCTGTCTCCGGGTTGGGTACTCGAAACAACTTCCAAAATACCACAGCCGAGTATTAGGGGTGAAGTTGCACGTGACAAACACGTGCATGTGTATGCGTCACACTGACCTTGGAAGAGTTCAGTTTTATGAAAGTAACGTAACCCTTGTTCCTCACTGACTAAGGTCATTAGCCTGTGTCTGTCTATCGTGATATTCTTAGCTAACTCAAAAAGCAATCGATCATTGTGCCGGTGCAGCATGTTGTTGGATGAAAAATTACTTATCCCAAATACATTCAGATGGGCCAAACTGGCCCTGGCTTAATTCTTACCGATCTTATGCCCGGGCTCAGTTTTCTCAAAAACCATGAATGGGAAATAAGAATTTATAACAGAATTGATTGATCTAGTCGCTGTCATTGTAAGCGATACAACTACAGACACTCAGAAATTCGCTTTTTGGGATATAGCAAATTACACGGCATTTAATATGGCCCACCAACGTATTAGAGTATCGAATTACTTATGATTAATCATTGGGTCAAGCGCAACCGTCAAAGGGATTAGATCCAGTTGTTTGAAAGCTGCGTCTACGTACGTGCAGCTAGTTGGCGATCCCCGTGTACCATGTCGTGGACCTTGTGTCCGCCATGACTGATTACCGTGGCATTACAATTTGTCAATAACAATTGTGCCCGGCATAACTGCTGCGCAAACTGCAACTGATGGAAACATCGATTGTCCACGACACCCCGTTACACCGATGCTGCACTAGCTTGCCCCCTTATTCCCCTATTCCCCTCATCCCTCTTCTTCATCCCATCCCTTCACCGTAATACCGATAGCTGAAACTCCTGCGTGTAATAGCCGTCAAAAGTCTGCTGTCGACTGTCGTCAAAGGTAAATTTATCAGTCTACATGTATGTATGTACATTGTACACACATATACAGGATTTGGAAAGGGAAGATTTCCATGCCTACGTTACGGCAACGGTTGGTTGGATACCACCAGGCGGTTCAGCCTTTTGACCTTCATGAATATAGCGTTAATTGGACTACTTAGCCTCCCATACGCAAGTCTAAGCCTAGTCATTTACCTAACACGATGAACTTCTTCTTCAAGATAATTATTATTTTCATTTAAAAGTTGAACATTTTTAATTATGGTATAATGCACCTGTGGCTTGCAGAAGCTTGATATCGATTGAAATTTGCGGCGTCTGTGGTATAAAATACTTCACAGTTTTAAGAGGGTTCAAGATCAAGGCTTGGGCCATTCTTATAAGAAAAAAAATTCTTGAGAATTCCATTTAGCCAGGTGCCTCAAAGGTGAAAATCAGATAATTTAAAACCTTAATTGAATCACTCCGAAAAGAGATACACCGAGAGTAAAAGTGAGTGTGAGAGAGAGAGAGAGAGAGAGAGAGAGGGAGAGAGAGAGAGAGAGAGACAGAGAGAGAGAGAGAGAGAGAGAGAGAGAGAGAGAGAGAGAGAGAGAGAGAGAGAGAGAGAGAGAGAGAGAGAGAGAGAGAGAGAGAGTGAAAATGGAACGGTAAAAGAGAGAAATATGAGCGGATGAAAAAGTGCGAAAGGAAGATGCACAGAAGCAGGAACAACGCGTGGAAGTCGCAACGAAGCGAACAATACCTTCAACGGGAATGTCTCCGCCTGGGGGAGAGCTAACAATGCCCGTTAGTTTGATTCGGTGGAGAACGGAAAGAGAACACAACGCATAGTATGCGACTCGACCGAGGCCAGCGAGGACCATAGTACACTGTACCACACCTTCTGTCCCGTTATCATCCGAATGGCGCCAGTCCTTGCCAACAGACAAACGGGCAGATAGACACAGCGCGATGTGTTTTCCTCGATGGAAAATAGCACGGGTTGCAGTTTTAACGAGAGCTATGTCTATCGTGGACACTGGGATTCAGAATAATTGGACAGTTATACGTATACTCTGGATCAAAAGACATACGAGGTTCAATTGAATTGTTAAATGAAGGCATTCTACGTCTCTCTATGCGAAGTCCAGTTTTTTGTTTTGAAAATAATTCACTCCCTGTACGGATACGGAAATGGATAGAGATAGAGAGAGAGACAGAGAATGGAAAAAAAAAACAAAAGAAGAAAAAAGATGAAAAAAAAAAAAAATAGAGAGAGAACGAGGAACCAGAAAGAGACACAGAGACAGAGTGAATTGTATTCGATTAGCGAGACAATGCGCAATTACCAGATAAAATGGCGTCGCGCACAACAGACACGCGCGTGCAGGATGAACTCGGGCCACAACGGTAACGAGTTGCATTGTGCACTGCGTCGGTCTCTTGTTTTATTTGGCGCCAGAAAGGGGGGGAGGGGGCTTATTGTCTGTTCGGCCAGGGAACATTGGAAGTAATGGCGTCTCTCGATAGGTTCTTAGCTTTGCTCTCCCAGGTTTTCTTGGTCCGCGAATGCTATCTCACACAGGATGGTGATCAACGAGTTGCCTGCAGGACCTGCAAAACCATGGAAGAGACAAAGATAGCAAAAGGTAATTAAATTAGCTCCAAGAGTAAGCGCAGTTTGTCTTTACCTTGAGTATCGGCGTCCTTCCAGTTACTCGACTCTCTTTGCAAAGCTCCCTCTCAAAACATCCGCGGGGAAAGAAAATTGCTGTCGTTAGAAAAACTCTTCATTTTCTGTGAGAAGAACGAAAACCGGAAAAAAAAAAAAAAACTATGTATTACCGAGGTGGAAAAATAACTACAAATGAGAACACGTCGTTATAAAAAATGATAAAACGATCGGTACCGACAACGTCAAAAAATCGGTATCTTATTTTTTCGTTTTTTTCTTACAACATAAAGCTTCTTGCGCAAGCCGTAACCAGATGTTGCACGTTCGGGCCAACAGTCCTTAACACCGAAGTCGGGGAGCTAATGCCAACCAGATGCGACGTCCGCGAAGTCTAGAAAGTCTAGGCGTGTTCGAGTGCCACTACCGAATTAACTCCATTCACTAAATTGTTCGCGCGTTATGCCGGATCACGCTCTGCCGAATCTGCACCCCATCGAAATTCTCTCTAACTCTTGTTGTAGTAAACGGAGATGACTGCAGCAACAACCAGACGGGAAATAGGAAAATCCGGATTTTTATCCCGATGTATAAAATTGTTGAGCAAAGCTTGGAAAGGGAAAAGTTGTAGAAAGCGAACTAGGAAAACAGTGCAACGGTGTACGGGAAATAAAAATCCAACCCCGCTCTTATACGAGCTCTGCTGCAGAAGCACGCCTCTCCTATTCTAGCGGTCTCGAAGTTTTCATTGTCTGCAGGAGTTCTCCAACGTTACTGCACTTGTGTATATATGTACATACATGTACTGTTATACTACGTATGTATATCTATGTGTATATATGGTTATGCTTATGAGTCTTACAATTAGTTAGTGTGTGACTATATTTCAAACTCCGGCGCGTATTCGAGAGCGCGTATAGCTTAATAGGTATACTAACAAGAGCCGTCCCTCTTAAAGTTAACCCGTGTCCCTAACTCTCTACCAGCTCTGTCTCTTTTGGTTCTCAGTCTTTGGGAAGCAACCTGCTTCATTTTCTCGCTTTTCACGTGTCCGGGTTTCTGGTACGTGGCACTGTTCTCCGGCACCTTCTGCTAAGCCAAATCGTTACTCTTGCTCGCCGTTCATTACGGACTACGCACAAGCAAGGCACGCCGATGCGAAGTACCTACTCTCGTCCTTCAAGAACCCCTCGGCGCCACGCCGTGCTGACGAGAAGTTAGTGTTATTGCCCACATCGAGAGCATTCAGAACTGTCTCTCGAGCTCGGCCCTTAATTTGCTGAGAGCCCTACGTAGTAATCCTTGAAAAATTTAGAGCCGGATTTCTAACCAGCTCACGCTCCACGACTTCGCGAGTTTTTGCCCGTTAGGTTATTTCGAGAATCAGTTTAGGTACATTTATACACATAGGTATATAGTACATATACATACATACACTATCTACATAAAGTGACGTCGAGCCTTCTGCAGTTCGTCATTTATGAAGTATAATTGCATCAATTGTGAATCGTGAAATAATAAGATAAGTTTTTCTTTAAGGAATAATAATTTGAAGAAAACTAAATTATAACTCAGGCTCGTTTCATTCTATTTCTCGTTTATACACGCTACTATATCGATGTGTCTTTAAGACTTTTGGTATTTTAATACAATTCTTATTTCTACTATCATAAAATAGCCCACCCTCGTTTAACTTCCGACTAACCTTACCCTGCACAAACAGCCTAATACAACCTCGCCTGACCTTTCCTAGCCACTTGACCATTATTTACACCAACCCCTCTCTCCATACTTCAGGCGAGATTATATCCAAGGTGGAAATAAATTGGCACGTGATTTTTAATTAGGACTCCGCTACGCGTTCGCCGAGCTATGTTTAGAATGGTTTTTAGGAATCTTATTGCAGCTATAGATACCCTTTATTGCCCTCGTTCATATCTCTGTCACGACAAAGATTTATACTATTCGTTTTAGAGTTTTGATTGCAGGTAAATTTGCAAACGGTAATTAAAGTCACGTAAGGCAAATAAGAATCTACAGTTCTTAGCTATTCAATATAGTTGAAAACATCATCTTGTCAAGTATCATAAAATGAATTTGTTAATTTTACCTGAATCATGTTTTTAGTGCTAAACTATTCCCGTTCAAATCACAAATATAATTCAAAAGCAGAGCGGAAATTGAATATTCATCGAATCAGACGTCATGAATACCTACTCGATGGAATCTAGGAATTAGAAAATGACGTTCATACATCGAAATTTGTTATCAACCTAATTTCAGACTAGGATTTGATATATTTTCATGAAATGATGAATGGCGGAAAAGCGCAATAATCCCATCACGATATCATAATATGTTGCTGCCTAATTTTCATCGAGAGAATAGTACTGGCTCACAGTCTGAAACCTGGATCAATTAACCGTGGGAAATCCTGTGCGTGTAACGAATTAACGAGGCGCTAAGTACAGCAACCAGGTCTGTCCGTTAATACCGTGAATATTTGAACATTGGTAAAACTCAGTGCGTCATTCCGTGAATAAAAAAAAAAATAAAAAAAAAAAATAGAAACAAAAGAAAAAACAATATTTCACTGTAATTTTGGGGTGCAAAAATACCTCGAGTTCGTACGCCAGGCCATAGTGAATTGCCGCAGGAAATGAGGTCCCAGTAACCTACATCCTTCGTTGGAGACCTCCGTTCTTAGTTATCGGAATCGCCCTAGAGCGCGTTCACCACTACATGAAATAACCTGCACTACGAAAAAAGTCATCCACATAGTCGACACGGTGATATCTACATATACGTATAGATTTGTGAGGAAATGCTTTATTCATGGAAACAAAGTCGTACGGTTAGCAAGGGGGTGAATTCGTCGAAATAGCCAGGCTGAATTTTACTCCAGAATTGTTTTCGGTTCGAAAATAGAATCGCGTAGGAATCGGTGGAAGTTGATCGACCGGAAATGACGTAGATGTTTCTTAAGCGAGAACAAAATTCACTTCACTGCTGCATGCGGTATATTTATTCGAATAGGATTTCAGTAAAACGTGAAAATCACTGACTAGCACTTTCCTAAAATAGTCGACAACTCTGGGATGGAAAAAACCGCTGTCAATTGTTGAAGACTTTTAGCGAATATAAGTTCATTCAGACGCGGAAATAGGCAAATGAAGTTCTTTGAAGTCATTCAGCTTCAGCATAAACCATTTTTTTGTCTCCAACTGTAAAATATATAATTATAAAGGACCACACAAGCGGTAACACATGTGGACACGTGTCGAAGTTCAGACCGACTTTTCTAATCCCCTTTTCGGTAGGTCGGTCCCAAAGACCGTTGCATATTTAACCGTAAATATTATTCCTCCTGAAGTGCCGGAAGCGGTATCCTATATAAGTTGTACCCACGGATGGGTATAACGTAGATGTAATAGTTTAAAACATTTTATTAATATTGACGTGCAGTTATTGCTTTATTCATGAAGATAATTAGGGTGAGTGAGCGACTGAACGAACGGCGACAGTTTCATAAAATTGATAAAACATGGCTAATTTCACGCAGCTGGATTATAGACGTCTCATTGTGTCACGGAATAATTGAAATTACGAATGACGGGAGCGGACAAAATACATATTTATACCATAATATCAAAGCCTTCTGTGTTCATAATGCAATTTAAAATGAAAGTAAGCTGTACCTACTTCGGCTGTTTTATGATACGAGCTTTACTTTACGTCTCTGTCGATAAAAAGCTCTTTTAACCTTCTGAATTATGACAGCAATGTTAAGGTCTCCACGTTTAAGTGCGAAATTGTTGTACCTGAAAAGATGGGTTGTTCGTAGCCAAGCAAAGTTAATTTGTGAAACTAGAGGGGGGTCTGGAGTGTACAAGATAGTGATGGTACGCCACGGAGAGAGCGAATGGAACAAACTTAATCTGTTCTGCGGGTGGTATAATGCGGGTCTCTCAAAAAGAGGTGCGTATAAGCGTGCGAAAGTATCTTGACGTGAAAAAAGCAGCATCAACTCTTATCCAAATGGCGTATCCAGTTTCACATGCGTGTAGGAAATAAAGAAGCGGTGTCCGCTGGCAAAGCCCTTAAGGAAGAAAACATGCAGTTCGATATTGCGCACACGTCAGTGCTGATGCGGGCCCAAGAAACGCTGAATACTATACTCAAAGAGATTTGTCAGGAAAATATTTCCGTAGAAAAATCATGGCGACTAAATGAACGACACTACGGAGATCTCACTGGGAAAAACAAGGCTGAAACGGCCGAGAAATACGGAGAAGAACAGGTAAAAATTTGGAGAAGATCTTTCAACGTGCCACCACCACCGATGAAAAAGGACCACAAATACTATTTGGAAATTATTGACGATCCTATCTATAAGGATGGACCTTCCAAGAACGAATTTCCGATGAGCGAGTCTCTGAAAAATACGATAGAACGAACGTTGCCCTATTGGAATGGGATTATAGTTCCGCAGTTGAAGAAAGGAAGAAGAATTATAATCGCTGCTCACGGGAATTCTTTACGCGGTATCGTCAAGACTCTGGATGGTAAGTTCCTCAATGTTCGTTTGTCCGTCTTCAAAGCGTAGGGGGTACAAAATATTCTTTGCGCGAACCAGTCAAGCTGAGTTAGAAAGGGTGAATGGTACGTGCCTTGTTCGTAGATATTTCCAACGACGACATAATGAACTTGAATTTACCGACTGGAATCCCTTTTGTTTACGAGCTGGACGAGAATATAAAGCCAATTGTCTCTATGAAGTTTCTTGGCGATGAAGCGACTGTGAAAAAGGCCATGGAAGAAGTCGAAAGCCAAGGAAAGGCTGAGAGATAAATGAATACGAAATAATTGGCACAATACAAGTCAGTGTGAATAATGGAAATTTTTCACATATTAAAGTAATATAACAAACTTATTGACTAAATCAATTCACAAACTTCTTCACATCTCATATAGAAGTTTAAATCTGACTTTTAAAAGACCGTTCATAACGCTTTACCCTACACTGCAGTTCAGGGTCATTACCTCATTTCACAAACATATTAATAGATTACTCTTGGCTACCCATGGTCAAGCCTTTATGTAGAACGACATCAACATTTGTTGTGATAGTCTCATAATTCTAAGGCATACCGTTGGGAAGATGGATACGAGATTACGGCGAGTAACCTGAGTCTCTTTCTAGTACGCTCTCACTTACGTCTCACTTTTCCTACCCGTACAGAGTAACTTTGATGAAATTTTGACTCTGTTACTCTGTTTTGTGGTTTCGTTAGAATCTACATTCTCGGGATTCATAGTCTTGCGAATTTTTTGATTAATTTTCCTTCAACTCTGTCGCAGAAACAGCCCAGCAATACAAAACCAGATAGTAGAGAAGAGACTGGAAAAAAAAAGTCTTATTACAATCGTTTACACAGCAAATATTGATCAACCAGACTGTCAGATGACCAACCCTTTCACTGGCTTTAACAGAAAAAAAAACGAAAAAACTGCTGCCAAGTTCTTTCACCGCTTTTCACGATACTGGGTAAAGCTATGGAATGAGAAATTCTTGAGAAACTGATAAAATGAATTCGCGAAGGCTAATATTTCCGCGTTTTCCTACTTGGGGGAAGCTCAATTTTTTTTTCAAGTCAACGGGAACGAAGCGAACGCGGTGTGGGTCAGGTATGCGAGGTGGATGAGGTTTTGCTTGACATTTTATTCAACCGTCAAAAGACGCAGCATCCTTCCGCATCGTGAACTTTTTTCAAGAATTCAAAGTGCCTCAATACTACTGTGAAAGCTTCCCCTTGGAATCAACCGACAGTGTGTTCTTCTATCTTTTTTTTTTCATCTTCCTTTTTTTTTCTTGTTTTTTTTTTCCACTTGTCAGATCTCATTCGTCTTCCGTTTCCTGCCGCAGTCTCACCTATTCTTAACTTCTGGGTTACCGAAGTGAGATTTATCGGGATCATTGTTTCGCAAAAATAAAGTGCAGGTGTTTTCTGTTATTTTGTAAATATATTCACAATAATATGAGATGGAAAAAATTTCTTCGCAAGACTATATCAGAGTACGGACAAGCATCGTAGACTCATCTTTGATTGCAATTCGGTTTGATCGAGTCGTTCGTATAGATTGCTCGTATCAGAACTCATAGGTGCACCAGACGAAAGAGACTGGTGAAGACGTTCTTGTACGTACGTCAGGTATCTCGGGCGACGAGATTCTGAATCACTACGAGAACTTTGACAGCGAAAACCTTATATTGGAAAAATTTTTCCCTCTCTGAAAAGAAATATATTGAACTTCCTATTTATGGTTCTCTTTTTTACTTGCATTTATCTGTTTCATTCAACTCTGCGAATATTCTCTAGAATTCAGGCAAAATTGACCTAAATTAAGTCAAAATTAAGTAAAATTTATTGTGAAACACAGACATCGTATCACGTTAAATTTTAACGACAGCATGTTCCCCCTTCCCTCCCAATCACGTCACTAATTATTTAATTAACTGACCCTCCGAACGTGTAATCAAATGTAACGGGTCCTTGTTCCATCGAGCTTAAGCCTAAAAGAGAGCGAGAGATGAGAAAGGGAGAAAGGGAGAAAGACGTCCTAGATTTGGGAAAATTTTCGGGGTAGCTAAAACCTATTACGCACCGCTGTAGCCTGGAGTTTGCGAGGTTCGCTCGAAGGTTATACTTAGGTACGGTTAGGTACGGTTAGGTAAGGAGCATTACGAGATGATATTAGAGTCCCCTGATCCTATACTATCCGCTTAATAGATTCAGCGATATTATTGAATTAGCGCGGCTGAACGAAGCCCAGCTACTTCGGGGCGTTAAAGAGGGTCCAGGAGGGTTGAAGAGAGGTCTAGGAACGAGGGTGATGCTGGAGGTAGGTGAAATCGAAATGCCCGACCGTTATTACCGATATGGATTTTTCACTTGCGCTTTTTCCCCAGCCCATTGACTCTCAATGGAATTTCCGTAGCTCGAACGAATGGAGTTGTAGATTAGGAAAAATTATGTCTATATACGCAATGGGGCTGGGGAGGGTAATCTTTCCCTCTAATTAAGGTCGAACTTGTTCGAAGTGAAAAATGTACTTCTCTCCCGGTGGTTCACGTCCCAGGGAAAGAGAGCCAAGATTTTTTCGCTTCGCAAAATGCCGAATAAATTTCAAACTTTTTCATCGTTCACCTGAGATCACTCGGTTCCATCAGAAAAAACTCGGCTGCATTTCAAGTACCACTCTCCCACTCTCGAGAGAAGGGGAGACCCACGTTCTACTACCCTGAAAACTTCCTGCCTAGCACGTACCGCTATTTTGTTTAGTATAATCGAGTAATTGCCTCCACTTCTTTTGTTCCGAGACCTTCTTTTCTAACCAGTTAAAAAATTACCAGGCTTCTAGACGCGGGTAATCACAGTTTGCTTGCTGTTTTTACGGCTTGCTCTTCGCGCGTAATTCTAATACAAGTACAACGAGAATGAAAACGAAAACTTTTCTTTCTTTCTTCTTCTTGTTTTTTTCACAAAGATAACCGTTACCGGTAACGCAGCGATAAATGTACAACAGTAGGGTGCACGTGTTTGGACTGATAAAAGACTCTCTTCTCTCTCTCTCACTCTCTCTGTCTGGTTATCATAAATGGAAGTCCATCGCTTGGCGAAAATTCAGACGAAAAGTTTTGGAACTTTCCTAAGAGAAAACAACTTGCTAATCACTGGCTCTGTTCCTCTGCCAATCTTCACACGACGAAAAAAAAGGGAGCCTAGGAAACAGGAGTGAATCCAGATTAGCAAGATGTCAGTCGCACCAGGAAGGCTGCACCTTATGCCTCTCAACAGCCCCTGAAGAGCTCCTACCGAAGACCCTTCGACCCGTCACTTAATAATCTCATCCGCTAAGTCCACGAAGCGTGTAAGTCGACTGGTTAAGACGCCAAGATTAGGCAAGAGATGTGGCCGGGAGCAACGTAAGACAAGGGTCACCGCATGAGAGGGTTGTGGAGTGAACGTAACGTTTCGTTTTCGTGATAGTAGTTGGTACTATGCTCCAGAGTTAGCTTGTCGACCGGGATTACAATATCCATAAGAGCAGGGCGGCTCCGTTGCCCGGAGGACCAGGTTTCCCTTCTTCAAGACCCTGAGGACTTCTAATATTTGCCTTCCTTCCCCCCACCTCGCCGAGGATGATATTACAGACGAATTGGTACGGCTAATAATTACCTTGCGTTGAAATCCCGTCTTTCCTTGCCACCCCCTCATCCGGGAATCCCCTTACCTCAACCCCTCACCCGCAATTTCGCGCCTCGCTGACTCAGTTGTCGATTGTTCCCCCCGTAACTCATGCGGTTCCACCTATACTCCATTTCTACATCAAAGAGGAGACAATAATTTCTGTTATTTGACTTGAACTGTGAATTTATAACAAAAGTACCATACATTTGGATTATATATGAATGTGATAGTGTGCGTGAGAGAAAGGGAGATATTTTTTATAAATCATTTAATAATTCGTACAGGTATATATATATATATATATATATATATATATATATAGTATATACCGACTTATTCTAATTACTGTACCAGTCCCTCGGGCGAACGCAGTTGGTTATTCCGTGTATGTATCAGGCGGACGGTCCGGGTTTGCCCGGGGAGTATACAATGCCAAGTATATCGTGGGAGCATCTAGATTGCCCATTAAAACCTGCTGAATGGAGTAATCTCTGCTCTCCCATTTCACATAAAACGGACAGCCAGAAGCCCCCTGTTTCCTGGACCCCCGTACGACCCAACTCGTGGTATTTTTCAAAGCAAGGGTTGTTTTCAATTTCACCAGATTGTGTACGGCTGATACATACGTATATATGTAACAGGGTAGCAGTTCCCAGAGCGCTTTTCATTTCATTTGACAAAAAAAAAAAATGTAGCTTTAATTGTTAGATGATATACCTATACAATTATTATACCTGGGTATATGTATAATGTGTATATTAAAAGAGTACACCTACAATATTAAACGGGGCCAAGGAAATAATATTCTTTGTCCCGAGAAAGTTCCGTATATTTTATTGAATTTCTTGAATCGTGGCTAATGGGGAGACTGGGTATTCATTAATATTTATAAATATATTGTCATGAACGGGAATGGAAATAAAATTCAGTAATGAGCGGTTACCCGCGGGATCTTTGAGGATGTATTTATAGTTTATCAATACTTCTCATTAAATAAAGCTAAAGTCCGCGGGATACTGTCTGTAAGGGGAGAGAAGCGCATCCTATTAGTGTATTCATGAGATTTTCCACTCCCAGTAACCCCTGCTGGTTCACGTTAAAGCTACCTTGACATCATCCCCAGATCCCCGAGTTAAACAAAACTGTAATTAGTTATTTAATAAGAATAGCACTGATTAAATATGCAATAAGTGAGGATGAAAATCGAGCGTGAAATCTGCCAATTGCTTCAACAAGTACACCAGTCGCTTTTAAAACTCGTTATCGTCCACTTGCATATAGACAGTGTCGTTAAAATTATCATCACCAAAAGACTTGTATACGCCAACAGGGGTGTAATCGTTGAATTGAATTTACCCCAACAAAAACGTAGTCTATGTAACTTGGTATAGTAGGAGAGATAAAGAATATTTACAAGGTAAACAATAGTATGCCTGCAGAGACGGAATATTGTCTTTTTGGATCGCACAAGCTTCATGAATCATGAATAACGTTGATAACAACAAAAATAATGATAATAATAATAATGATAATAAATTATTCCCATCGCGCAAGTTACAGTTGGTGAATCAGTGCGTGGCCAGGCTGTTTCAAAGACTTTTGGGGAAGGGCGGGGGGGAAGGGGGGGGGAGGAAAATAAAAAATTCGGGGTTGAATAAATGGGTGAAGAACCGGGAACTGCAATAACTTTGACTAAAACCTTTGAAGAAGAAAGAAGTTGAATGAGAAATCTAATTAGACTTTCACCCCTTCTTGTCAAGATCAATCGGCTATGCCCCCTTCCCCATCTTGGCTTTCCTGCGTAGTCTGTAACCCGTAAAACTACCCCCAGGCGAAGGTGGCTGTAATCGAGTTTATTATTCGGCGAAACCAGTTGTTTTCATTTTATTTTATTCTCTGTACCTAAGTATTACGATGAACAAGGTTAGAGTACCTACCCTGTTTCGTATGTTTCGTCATGAAACGTTCAAATTGAAAGGGAAATTAAACTTGAACTAACTCAAAATTAGAGAGGAAAAGTTGGTTGTCAATTTTTGTCGGCACGCGATCATCTCGCAATTCGGTCAATAACGGGTATACACAACTTTTCTACATCACTTCACAACGAGGGTAATAAGAAAAGCATTCTATTCTATAAGGATGGTATTGTTGCACGAATAATTAACTACCCAAATAATAATAAACTTATTTCTATAGTTTCAATTCGGCGCATGGGTAGATAGAGAATTACCTCAAGAATAGCCTTTCAGATGGATTTAGTTGGGTGTAATTTTACTTGGTAAAGAGTCTCGTCTAGTCTAGTCTAGTCTAGAGCTGCAATTAATACCATCCGGCTATATTGTTTCAAGCTTTCCATTGTTCTCGATTTATTTTCTTAAAACGGTATATCTTATACCTATACCTATAAAGATATCTGCATACTGCCTCTCTGATTTTGAATTTGATTTCGGACTAAAATCTTTGCTATTTGAAACTGATTTTCTGTTTTTTTTTTTGTTTTAATGATCAGTGCTTCAACAGATCTTACGAAAATAAATTTGTCAGCTTTCGAATGGCTGTAAAGGTAGATAAATTTTTCTTTTTAATTTTTTTTTCCATTTTTCTTTTGTTAGAATTGACGTTTTTGAGGCGCCCAGCTTCACCGAAAAGTTTTCAACGACAAATTACGAGCAAGTCGTGTCGCGGTGAAGTGCTCCCCGCGGATCTCGAATGAATGTTACATGAACGGAGAACGACCCTCCTTCTCCTTTTCTTTTTCCTTTTCCATCGTGGTCTCTACTCTTCTTTCGCGTAGTATCCTTAGCTTGTACCTCTTCATCTCCTCGGAGAATCTTTTCTGTCCTCGCACTCAGAGAGTCTGAAATTATTACAAACAATGATTAAAAAAATCTGCATACATCGCTCCCAAGACGGCAGGAACTCGAGAAGGGAAAAGACAGTAGTCCTTGCTATATCTTGTGCTCGCTTTCACCCTAGATGCTAGGTTCGTAGGCCCTGCATCGCCTAGAGGCGAGAGATAGCGAAGCTACGAACTCATAATGAACAATTAATATGCAAACAGTGATTACTTAATTCCAAGTTAGGCAGCAGATTCTAATAGCCTATTTAGAAAACAGGATTCAGTTTTATCATTTACTTTTTTTTTTTTTGTTTTCTTTCTTTTCATTTTTCATCAAGACGTTATATCAGGATGGAAAGTTATACCCCAATGGTGGTGCAAAAGTGACGTGATCCATCACCCTCGCCTATAATCTCATTTCGTTCATGTTTCAACGGTTTAACATTTACACCAGCCCCGTGAGTTCTCGCCTTCACCTATCATATATACAGCTATAAAATTCTTTGGTCCGTGTAAATAATAACTCCTCATTGGAAAACTTTATTAGCATGAAATTCGAGGGATAGTACCGCCTTGGCAGGAGCAGAACATCCCTTTTTCGCTCCGACTCAACCGAAGCATACACTTTTTTACGGTCGATCGTATAAACCGCGTTTGTGGCAATTCTTGGTCATAAAAAATGATTATTGCACGGTACTTTCGACGTGAGACTGAATATTTTTTCCCAGATATCTCGTCTAGCGAGACATGGAAGTAATGTTTGAATTAATTATTCCAAGAGACAAAATTTTAATGGTTTATTAAATACACCCGTAGGGAAATTGGTTCTGTTATTTTTTCTTTTTGATATCATATTTTCGTTTATTTTATTTCATTTTATTTTTATTTTTTTATTCTTTTATACTAGGATTAGTTTGTAGTCAAGTCAAGTCAAGAGCTCCAAGATGGGGGAAGCAATCGCGAAGCAATCTGGTGAATAATTTGGAATAAGAAGTTTTTGTCGTTTGCGAATTTCCGGAAATACCTCTACCCGCTTATTTTCCTCTACGATTATCGCAAATTGGTTTGTTTTTTTTATGGACCTTGGTATTCGCTATCTACCCCGATCGATAAAGATATCTCGAATCGAGATCGTAAACTGCATCGGACAGGCAGATTCGGTTAGAACGCTACCGAGGAGCAGCTTTTCGAGAAGCAAAATACAAACGAGTGGAAAAAGGAAAGAAGAGGATAGGAGAGATACCAGGCTCGCGTGCGATGCCTGTTAAATAACGCCACCCTTACTGACATCGAAGCGACCACGAAACGATTTACGCTATTCGGAATCAAGAATCAACTTTACGACCGGAATAAAAAACATAAAGTCAAAGTCGGCGGGCGGTGAGACACTCTAACAAAAGTGTGAGCCACCGTCACTCTCATTCTCTGCATTTTCCCTCTTTCTCTCTCTCTTTCTCTCTTTCAAAGAAATTTCGAGATTCTGTCTACTGCTTTACGAAATGGCAAGAATGGCGCCTCGCGATTCCTTAAAACGTGGATACTAAAATGTAGCAACGTAAAATCGGTGCCGTCTCTGGCATCGGAAAAATATATCAGATAATATCATCCCCATTTTACGAGTCGTGAAATGCACTCGGACTTACTGCATCCCAAGATTACTCATTGGATCCAGTCGTGGTATACACATACAGATTGTGTTAGCATTTTATTTTCCTCGTTAGTTGTAGATAGGTTAGTGTTTTTAGAATTTTAACATTTTCACCGCAAATTAACGTCGCCATAAAAGGATCTTGGGGATATTGTTGGCTCCGGGCACCTGATGCATCGACTCCACCAATTCACGAAGCTTTATACGGATAAAATTTTTTCCTATTTTCCCGCGGGTTTCCTTTGGCTTCCCTCGGTCATTGATTAAACTTCTAACCATTCCGGTTGCAGCTGCGTGGTTCAAAGCTTTTTGCACTTTTCCACGCTTCTACGCGATAGCTTTGAGCCATTGATTGTACACGCGCATTAAAAAACTCTGGGTGACACTTCAGTATGAAAAAAACTATACCGATGTTGCGGGGTTTTCTAATTAAAATTTATAAGGTTTAAGTAAATTAACGGTAAAGAAAAACTATCTACCTACGTGTGCAAATTTCATGCTTTTTTGTTTTTTTATCCCTGTCTAAATCAAGGGAGACCGAAGTGTCGAAGCTTTTGAACAAACTGCTATTTTTATATTAAAAAAAAATTGATTCACACAACCTTCCGAGTTTATTTTCTGGTTATAAATTAATATTTTAAGTACTGGTTGGTAAGATCGTTACGCTATCAGCCTGGTCTGAGTCACCTTTAATTATTAACTATCTAATGACACGCACGAAACCCTCCTACAGCAACGTTAAAAATAGAGAGAGAGAGAAAGAGAGATATTACATATACATACATATAAATAGATAGAGTTATATGTAAAAACCCTAACAGGGTGCAACTGCAACCTCCCTCTTCAGAGTTAATCTTTCTATTGTATCTTTACGAGTTTTGAGATCGCAGATTAATTCTCGTGCGTGCGAAAAGTGTGTTTAAGTTGTGGGTAGTAGGTAGGTAGGTAGGTTATACTGTGTGAACACTGAACAGTTTTCTTTTTTTTTTTTTTATTCACTCATCCGCGGTAATAATACCTTTTTCACAAGTTCGTTAAAGTATATACGTATGTACAATACAGCGTTATTGCTATTATTACTATCATCAGTTTACGCGAAATCCTATAGACTTAGCTCGATAAAAAAACAAATAAATAACCGTGACTCAACACAAGAAAATTCGAAAGACAAACACCTATAGTGCTAGAAAAGCTATTTACTCGATCGAATTTCTCGTGCATTCTATAGTTTTCCAAGTATATGTATAGGTATATCTATTCATATATATGCCTACAACGAATATTACATATACTACAACATATCGTATACGCTCCGGGCCCAACTCTTTATACAAATTGCGTAATTTATATTCGGCAAAGGGGATAGGAGTGGTATGGTTGCGATGGAAGGGTGCGAGGAGAAGGTAAAGGGATGCCCATCTCGCTATCCGATTCTATCTCGGGCACAATGTATCGTTCGTCCGTTACGAATGCACCACATTTTTTCAGGTTTTTCCGGCTGCTAAGATAGGGATGAGGAAAAAAAATACGAGCGATTTTTTTTTTTAATTTTTTTTTTTTTTATTTCTACTCTACCACCCTTACCAGGATGCATCCTAATATTGTTAACCTAGTTTCTAAGTCGTAGAGAAAATTGCCATCCATAAGTTATTCTCGTCACGTAGAAAGAGAGAGAAATTCTCAATCGACAAAGAATCTCCGTAATGGTAGAAAGTGACCCTCGATATTTCCTTTTGCTTACGTACCCCTCTGTATACTATAATTTTACTGAGCACTGTATCAACTACTTTCTACTAATCGTATGAGATCGCACGTTTCCAGCGCACTTATATGTACGAGATTAATTCTTTTCGTCATTTCGTTATTGTCGTGCAGATATAAATCAACTCGAATTTTTATATATAGAATTTTATATGGTTGATTTCATAAGTGTATAAATAAAACCGAATACAAATCTGATTATTTTCTATTTGATAAAAATTATAAGGTCAAATTTTATTTATCTAATTTTCAGATGGTGCATCACACAGCTATCCTTATTACCGTTATCAATTAGAGATATCTAGGAGAGAACAACTTTGTCAGGGATTATTAATTAACGAGGCAACGAAGCTGCAGTCCTTCTTGAATTTCTAGTAAAACCGAGCATCCAATGAATGTTATATTAATTAATTTAGATCCTCGATGCGGTTGACAACTATACCAAACCACACATACGAATGTGCATGTTATAATTTATATCAATAAAATGAGATCGCGATAAAATTCTTTGAAAAATACTGCTTCTTTACTTCCACTACAATATACGGTATATGTATGTAATATGTATATATGTATACGAGTATGGAAATTAGTTGGGGTTGTACGGGCCTGTGGTGCAAGGATTAATACTCGGTGAGGTGGGAACGAAAGGGTTGTAAACCGATCCCGTCTATACCCAGCCAGGACGAGCTGTCCTCAACAACCCGTACACCCCGAATATTAAATCCAAAGCGTTGATATTACACGCCGTAAAACCGCACCTTCTATAACTCCCTCGGTTCTCCCAAATCCTCATCATTTTCACGCTGTCAATCCCCTTGTCCATATTCTCAAGTCCCTCTCCCGTTATCTGTATATAGATACAGACTTAAGATCGCAATACTAGTATTAAATTTGATAAGAAAAATATGTGGACACGAGGAATTTTATGGTATCGAATTGAAGCCACAAAAAAAGATGAAGTTTTTAAAGAGAATATAATACCGGAAGTACTGACCGAATCTACGTCTGTGTATTTATTTTTAGGTTCTACGATTTCCGTCTTTCGTTCAGCGATATAAAAAAAAAAGTATACAAAAATAAAACAAAATAAAGAAGGATCAAGTTCTATTGTGGTAACCCCCAGCATGAACACGAGCAAACAACGAAAAGCTACAGGGATTGTGAGTAACGAAAAAAAAAGAAAAAAAAAAAACGGGGTCAAAGTTGCGGTGAATCCCCGTCTCTATTTCGCTTTGATATCAGCAGAGGTTCTACTCGCGTCAGCGAGTGGCAGGTGCATTGTTACAATAATCCATCGACAACAGGGATCCCCAATTTATAAAACTGCGAATCAAATCAAGGCGAGAACAAAAAGCGAAAGAAAGAAAGAAAGAAAAAAAAAATCAAACAAAAATCAAAAAAACATAAAAAAAAAACAAAATATACAAACAAAAAACAAACAGTATCATCAATCACTCTTGGTCCGTCATTCTCCAGTGTGCGGAGGTAAAACACAACCAATGAAAAATGACCCGTAGGCAATTATGACGGGGTACGAGGGAACTAAAGCCGAGCGAGTGAGGTAAAGGTATAAACGGGTGAGGACTGAAGAGAGAAACCATGAAATAGCACGTCGTGGGGTAAAATCTGCGTATTCAACGCGATTTAGATTGCATAGTAATTGAAAACCCATGTTCTTGGTGCATGGTGGCTGGGCACTTTGGTAACCGGGGGTGTAGGGTGAAAGAGCGTCAGGGATATTGGCCGGATGATGTAACTAGGAGATGAGCGAAGGGGTGAGAGACGAGCTTTTGGTACCACGAGCAAAACAACTCAGGATTGTCTCGAATTAATACTCGAATCAACGCTAATTGATTAGTAGTTCCTCCCTCACCCCGTTTCCGAAGCCTCCTTCTCCCCACCTTCTATCATCTCCTCGATGTTCCACCCTCGACCTAAACAGACGTATTTTCACATCAAAGGCGGTAGTCGAATTACGGTACATAGTATATAGATCGAACAAAACAATCAACTGTAAATTAGAACCATGTTGACCGTCGGTGATTGATGATTTTCTACAAAAGTCAAAGAGAGTTTTACCCACGTATACAAGAGCTGGCTGGCTGACTGGCTAGCTGGTTCAGTGAAGACGCGTTTGCTGTACACTCATCTACCTGACCCGTTCACCACTCGTATATGTATACACTACCTCATCTCCTCTCAATGAACCACCCTCGAATGTTTACTCATTACTCTGCGAACAGAATCCATCTGTGCGGACTCTATTCAATTCTACATAATAGTTATCGATGATTTCGACTATTCCCCTAGGTCTCTTGTTTCATGTTTTTAACGACAAAATTATCGGAGCAAGTTCGCGCGGTAAATTACTATTTATTTAACTACATACCTACCCCTGTCTATTATCTCCAATTCATCAGCAAGCTGAAAAAGCTTTTCTATTACAGATCAGCTTATATAGACTAATACTTGTATCAGACAAATTCGATCTTCGAGTGAAATTATCGTGTATTAACATTAAAGCGTTTACTGAATTGATAACGATAAGTAGAAACACGTCTAGACCGCAAGGGATAAACCATCGGTACAGGATGTAACAACGACTAAGGAAATCTCGTTGCCAGACCTAAGTACTTCTGGCTTACCCATAGTAATGCAGAAATATGTCCACCGTTGGGTTTGTTTATGAATATAGGTATATTATGTATGTCTGCAGCGTGTGTGGAGTCTGTGTAGTCGGTATACAATACGAGGCGAAGTATATTCTAGGTACGATACCAGCAACGTGTGACTTGCGATGAAAGGGGGCAGCTGCAGTCCCGAGCTCCCATATAAACTTAATAACCAAGGAGCTATTTTATTAGAACAACAACGACGTGTTTCGGGGACCAAGGTACGTCCTCCAGGTTACAACTCTCTGGCGTAACAATTCCGGAGACTTTTGATAGCGTTGAATATTAAATTTTCCCTACGTCTCAACATTTTATTGAATCATTGGGAACCGGTGAGCAGGATTTGGCCGTTGCTGGTATTTTCACCTAAAGGTACTGCCAGTTTTTTATTTTTTATTTTTTTTTATTTCTATTATTTTTATCAGAGCCTTTCTCCAGCGTGAGAAATAGAGATTCTTTTATGGATTATCGCGGATTTTACCTTAGAACGAAATAAGGTATTTAGTCAGGTGAAGTTGCGGTGTTGAATATAGAAGGAATTTCAACTTTCCAAAGAGAGGAGAAAGAGCGACAGAGACGGTCGAGATGGTGGTTGAGAAAGGTTCGGAAATTGCGAATTGTTCCTCCATCTCCAGCCTGCTTTAATTACTCCTTGATAACGTAGGTGTCTCCCGACTCGAATGCGGTTAGGTCGCGTTGTTAGCTTCGTACCAGTTTCACGAAGTCAGCGTTAATTGCCCCCGCAGAAACGCGAGGAAAACCTCCGTCCACCACCTCCTTTACCCCCGTTCCCGTTACCGTTCCCATTCCCGTTCCCATTCCCGTTCTCGTTCCCGTTCCCGCAGCCTTTCCCTTCTCCGCGTACCGTAACTCACGCATAAATACATGAAATTACTTTCCCTTATTTAGGGGCTCGTTAGGCAGATCTACTGTTATTGCTGACAAACCGAAAGCTATACCAACGCTTCTGCCGGGATAATACGCAGCATTACCTGTCTCGAAGCTATATACCCTTCACCTGTCTACCTTGAAGCTTTCTCTTATTATTTTTCAGGCCCGGGGAGAGGGTGGAAAGAGTGAAATGTGGCATAGAAAATAAAATAAAAAAATAAAAAAATAAAAAAAAAAATATATATATATATATATATATCTTTTCATTCGTCATCGTTCTGCTGTACAGCACTTCTGATATTTTTAAGTGCGGATGTTTTCAAGAGAATCGTGCGGTACCAGGGCCTCGATGCATCTTCTCGTGTTTGCCTAGCAGGCTCGAGCTTGACGCAAAACACTTGTGCACACATCCAACATATACACGAATGAAGGAAGTGGACAGAGAGGCCGTTGATGCTCTACCAGTCAGCAAGCCAGCCAACTCGTTGTCGTCGTCGTCGTCGTCGTCTTCTCCAAGGCATTCACTGAAGAGCAAAATTTTCTCCATCTCTGTCTCTCTTTTTCGTTCACTCTCTCTCTATCCAACACATGCCAGACTGCAAGCCGCTGTGTATCCGCCAAGTGTTTGCTAAGTTGTGTCGCATTTAAGTTTTCACATTTCTTTTTATTTTATTTTTATTTTTTTTTTGTTTATCTTTTTTGCTGTGTTTTTTTTCCACCACTTAGCGGTGGTGTATAATTTATAAGTTAATTACGCGAGTTATTCACCGGAGTGTGTATTTACGGTATAAAGTGGAAAAGGAATAAAGAAATGAAGAAAGAGGGAGCGTAAAGGAAGTCTTGAGGGGCTAGAACCCAACCCGTAGGTGTATTTATACCTAATTGAAAAAAAAAAAAAAAAAATTGCCAGACTCGTATCCCGAACCGAAGTAACGTAAAGACCACCATGCGGAATTCGTACTAAGTCAGGATCTTGATTGGTGAACAGTTTAGAATAACAAAGTGGCGTGCCACGGAGTCGAGGATGAAGGTGGCTGCGAGAAGGACGGACGCCCTTAAATCACTCTGAGGCAACCTCCGGAGGGCTCGTCGCCGAAGATTTAAAACTAGCGCGCCTCGCTAATGACCATTAACGCTCGCACGGGTGTCCCGTCAGGGTGGCCACCACCTTTCCGAATCCTCTCAAGCCAGCAGTTCGACCATACCACACAGATTTATGTTCCGGATATGATACAGTCCATTCAAGACTCACAAATTCAAACTGCAACGAAAACTGCACGACCCGATTTTTCACTCACAGTCATCTTAATAGGAGTCAGTCTTATTGTTATCCAGGCGCCGACGATGAATGCCAAACTATTTCACAATATGTGGATAAAACGATGTTGTATAATGTTGTCTGTGCGACTCTTGGCTCGTTTTTAAATTGTAACCTATAACGATGGGTACTTTGACTACGTAATAATTCATAGAAAATATTCATCTGATCTTATAAATTAAGCTGTCGTCTCAATTGATCGGAATACCTATGATAAGAAAGGAAGCCAAAAATTCTACTAGCTTGGAGGGTTATCTTTCACGAAGAAGAAGGTAGAGTACACGGACGGGGGGCGCACACATACCTATATCTATACTTTGGCAAAAGGATATGATGGGAGAAAATATTCCTTGCGATATAGGAACCGATCAAATTCCTTGAGGAAATTGTCCGTGATATTACGATGGCCGGGTCCTTCGAGACGCGCCCGGGCCATAAGCCAGCAGCTAGCCAAGCGCGTTGGTTATTGTCAATGGAGTTTTGCCCGGAGGCGTCAGGGCGTCCGCGGTTCAACGCTGCAGGGAGGAGAGTGGAGTTTGCGGTGAAATCACAGAGGCGATTCCGCTCCAACTATCGCCTCGACGAATACGTGGTATTTGCGTGTACCAAGCGATATCGAGAAAATATCCCAACCACAACGCTGGGAAACTATCGTCTATCGGATGCTAAACGACAGACCTGAACAAATGTCGTGAAAAAAAAAAAAAAAAAAATATACGTCCCTTTGGACAACAATTTTACCGTCACGTTAATATCGATATTTTTCACTGAAATATCAACGCATTTTCATTAATTGCTGCTAAAAAGAAAAAGAAGATAATTTATAATAAAGATAAAACTGTCATAAGGAAAGTTAAAACTAAACGACTTTTTCAATGTGAAGCGAAGCGATGTTCGATGTCATTGAATTTGTTTTGATTTATGCAATTTTTTATCATTTCCTCAAATAATTTCCTCAATTTTTGCTTCATAGATGAAATGCAGAGCTGTAGAATATACGGAATATGTTTTACAGTAAAAATTGCAATTTCGTGCCACTCGCTAGGCTCTCATCTTCCTCCTAGCGTATGGAAATTTTCTGCTTCTAAAACGGATTCTATACCGGTAAGTCTACACGAGAAGTAAAGTGCATTTGAAACACTCTGCTTCAGTCGTCGGTGTCGTGTAATCTAACGTGACCCTGCAGTCAGGAGCGCAGTCGAGCGTCGAAGTCGTAACGGAAGTCACTCCATTCCCCGGATGGATGCACGCTTGCATGGTATCGTCTCCGTAGCGTCGATAAACAATCGAAAAGATGCCGCTTCCCTTCATTTCTCAGTGCTCTTGTAAACAGACTAGCATAGCGCAAGTTTCTATACTGTTATTTTACGGCAGTCCCTTTCTGCCCCGCACCTCTTCTTCTCCTTCTTCTTCTTCTTCTTCTCTTTCTCCTTCATTCTTCATTTTCTCATTCTTATTCTTTCTCTATTTATCCGTATTTTACTTCAACTTTTAATACCTTCGGGGATATTTACGTCTTGCATATTTTTGTTTAGTCTACTCACCCCGTTAGCCATCCTGCGAAGGCAGTGCAAAAGACCCTCTGCTACACACCGTGTTTTAAAATCGATTTTAGATTCTTAGATTCGATGCTACCGGCCTAGTTCCTACTTACAACCTGCGGATATTCCTTATCATAACATCGAATGCGACTCACGTGTGCATCTTATTCAACTAAAAGTTTCACCACGTTGCACACCGGTACCCTAGCTGGCTACCAAGGAAATTTCAAATTTGCTACGAATACATACGATATTCAACGCCCACAGAAAATCACATTGTCCACACCTGCGACTGCTGACTTCAGCTCCGTTAACTAAACCATAGAAGTTCCGCTTACTTTGTGATTTTGAAAAATTTCATTGTTTCTATTTTTTTTAGAAAATAATACCTTATGTGCGATCGACGTCTTCAGACGTTCATAATGACAACGATGGTCGTTAGCCAACTATAACATTGGCCTTTTAGCAGCAGTTTCAGTGAAAGCAGCGGTTCTTGTAGTAAGGTATAACGCAGATATCAATGTTTGCAGTAGGTAGTTCTAACTAGCTGAGCATATTTGCAAAGCGGATCCAGGTTATCTAGTGCGGGATTGTAGAAGTGGTGGAGGTATAGTACTGTGCCATCCAGGACTCAAATCAAGCCGTTCTCGACGTTAATTCTTATCGTCGAGTGATGTTAAAACGAGTTAATCTACTTGTGGTTGAAGTCTGACCGCAATTCGTTGACAAAAGAAAGTTTTTCCAGATCTAATTAAACCCCGAGACTTTGCGGCTAACAATGAATCGTGGTTAATATACGGCGAGAGAGGGGGAAGGGGGGGGGGGGGGGGGGGGGGGTTGGATGGATATAAAAACGAAGGCAGAAAATCTAATGCATAAATTATCATAACGTAGACTAGCTCGATTTCAAAGACCACGCGATAAACGCCAGGATCGTTGATTAAAGGAGATTAGAAAGGTAGTATAGCGAAGAAGCATATACCACGAGGGTGCACTCGGGTGCATACAGATAATTTCGTTGAAATTGCGTGTTTCGTGTGTATTTCGTGGGGCAAAAGTGAATATGTATATTATATGTGTATGTGTATTTCATCGCACGTACGCAGCACGTTTCCAGTGAAAGGGTTTTCGGGGTGGGTCGTTTCTAACGAGTAGACACTTTGGTATAGCTACCCACTCCTGGTATATGGAAGCTGAAGCTACTATACCGCGGTGAAATTCAACTTCTGGGCAAATACGGCCACGTGTTGTCAAACTAACCCTTCGTTCCCCCTTTCAGCCCCTCACCCGCCAAACACAACTCGAGCAGCAGTCCTGCTGCCGCTGTTTACTAGAATAATATTTACACCTGACTTATAAGTATCAACTGTTAAGCCACGTATTAAAGCGTTTATGTAATATCCCACCGACTCGACCCACAGGACCCGACGACCATTTCTCTACCTAGTGCTTTTACGAGCTGTTATGCTGGTGCAAGTATCACGAAACGTATTAGATTGGTAAAAGGGTGCGAAGGACCGGAGACTGTCTCGAGGAGGCTCTGCGCGTTGGAAATAATCTCCCTAAGTAGATACAGGGTGGTACAAAATTATCTGCATTTTACTTCGAGATGAAAAGGCCTCTGTGAAGTTCTGGGTAAATTCAGTTTCCAAAACCGGAGAAAAACTTGATAGTTTTCTGATTTCTGTTGGATTAATAAGTCCGCGCAGATACATGTGTCTGTTAATGACCATAGTATATTCGTAAAATTGCTGATCACCGAGACAGAGAATATAAGAGAAGTCTGCAATTGAAGACTTTTTCAGTGCATCTATTTGTCAGTAACCGCTGGAACAAAGATACTGCAAAGTACAATTCAATTAATATTATATTACCTCATCAAGTAGTAGGCCCATTGGCTGCACAGAAATAACAAGCAATAAAGGGAACGTCTGTCCCTTAATGAATGGGTAAAGTATAATTGACTTCGTGCAACGAAGCTATGCGAGCACCAAGTCCGTACAGATCCTTTCAAGACACATACCTACGTACGTATAACATTCAAGAGACTTTGCTTTATTTCAGATATTTTTGTCCCTGTCAGTCGGGTCAGTTTTTGGTCTTCTTCACGATGACTTATTACGACGAACCACTTATCAGATCACTTATCAATGTTTGCCTATCGTTTCCCTAATATCCATCAAAGAAACTGATCTCTCCATGTCTTTCGGGTCGCACGATCTACTTGAAGCTAGAATGTTATTGCTTTTAATCTATTCGCGGATATGATTGTCGGAGCAAATAGAGACATGCTTTTTCTCGGCTTGTCCCTGCCCCAACGGAGGGTCGAGGGATATTTGACGGACGACGTGACACTGCTGTCAAGCTTTTTCAAATTGCACCGTCACGTGCGTATCTAAAATCAAACAACTGAACCCCACTGTCTAGAATTCGACTCGCGGCTTTTAATTTGTCTAGGTTCATATTCATGTGATTTAAGCTCGCTAGAATCACGAATAGCAAGCCCGATATGTGTGTTTTTTTACACACGCTGATGCTATTATTTTTTAGCACCCGGTAGACGCAGTGCAGAGAAAGAATCGTTGGGCTTTACAAGAGCAGGGAGCGGAGGGTTAGGATGTGTAATCAGCAACCCAATCTTAAGTTAAATGAGAGAAAGAGAGAGCGAGAGAGAGAGAGAAGGCCTGGGTCCCCTCCTGAAAGCTTTGAACGACTGTCTGGCCGCGAGAAAGAAAGAGACGAAACGATGGATCGCAGGGGTAGACAAGGCATTGCGAGACATTGTCACCCCTCCAGAAATCTAAAGCCTCTTTGTCTTTGCTCGGTCGAGTGCGTGACTGCGTAGTGCAGGTTCTGTCACCGGCATAGTAGACACGTATGTACGATGCTGAGGATTGCGAGGAGGCAGGGTCGTTAAACAAGTATACACATAAGAAGCGTTGTAACGCGTGAATTATTTACAGCCAACACCCCACAGTGGTCTCAAAAACCTATCCTTGTACTTTCCTCCTCTTGCTTTTATGATATGTATCATCGTATGTGTAGGTACAGGTTTGTATGTACATACATACGTGCACTTAACACATGACTCAAATCTAGTTAATACATTATATTTATGCAGGAGTATAAGTGGGAGGAAAAATGATGAAGTACCATCGCTGTTTGGTGAAAAACTTGGACAAATTAAATACAAGGATGAAATTCTCAAATACGAGCGTTAATTCAAAACATTATTTCTCTTTATCTCACACCCCTCGCGGTTGTGACGGCTGCTGCATTAACATTCGTCGAAAATCGTGGCTAATCGCGGTCATACACAATGGAGTAATGTCGCTATAAAATTACATTGACACGGTACATTGGTGCCCACGGTACTTATTTTACAGCCGAAATAATGAAGCTCGTTGTATTTAAATGGCGTGTAAAGTGTGTAATTGCACGCGTCGCTTTATCCCCGTAATTTGACGCGTCGCTGGAGCACGGTCGATGGCCGATGGTAGCCTGCAGCCCCTGGATACTGGATCCTGGATTCTGGTTTCCGGCTGTGGGTTACTGGTCGCTGATTACTTGGCTTCATTAGGGAATGAAGTAGGAGCACACGGAGATAATCCTATGGCGTTGCCTTGACCCTCACAGGATTGACTTGGCTGGCTAAAAGCTGATTGAATTTTTGTTCCGTTTGCCTTTTACCGTCAAATTTTACCCACAGAAACAATTGAGTAATACGCGAGTACTGGAACTAGGAATATGAACTTCTCAGAGGTATTATGGAAGCGGAGGAAGAAGAGGAAACAGGAATAAGACAACGAGCGCCGGGGGAAATCTTCCAAAATAAGAAGACTGGCTGCCGCTCGACTCCGGGTTTCTGGGTCTGGTTACCACCAAATCCTGGCCTCGTCTTTGGCGAGATCGAATTCTCTTCTCACTTAAATCCGGGCAAACTTTTTCACCTTTTATCCCGAATATGACTGTGTACGAAATTTGGAACGAGGTATAGTTCATATCTACTTATAAGCTTTCATGATTTAATGCATTTCTCTAGATATACGCGCGTACTTCAAGTACCACGGTCTCTTGACTAGCTTAGATCGGAGTAAATTAAATTCAGGAAAATCCCTAGAACTGGAAACTTTTTAAAGAGAGAATATTTCAGGATGTACCGAGTTCAACCATGCGAACTAGGAAAAGGAATATCACTTTTAACCTCGTCTAGCTTTGAACCGCGACAAAAGTGTGCCAAGTGTTTCGTTGTACGAACGTTCAAACTTCGCGTTCTCTAACCGAATAAAAATTTCAAGCAAGATATTGCACAGCGTGGAATCAGGATAAGAATCAAAACTCAAAAGCGACATGTGTGACGCGAATTTTAGCTGTTTAAACTTTATTTTTCAATCTCAAATCCTTCACTACCAACTCTCGCCCTTTCATAGTGGCAAAATATCGACACTGAAATTCAATGGATTGATTTACGTCCGTCGTAAGTCACGATTGACATCACTGACCCTCTTTCCTTTTCTCATACCTTACCAACCCTTCCTGTCATGTCCCCGTATTGCATTCACTTTTTCTGGACGATTTCAGAATATAATCTTTTTTTTTTTTTTTTTTTTGAAAAATTGGAGAAAATTAATCGTTCGTGTATATTGATTTTCATTCTTGTCATTAAGGTGACTAGATCGATCTTTCACAATACGTAATGATTTAGTTATCTGGATTAGTGATGGTTTTGTCAAAATTCTTGTTTCAATGATGTTCGCTTTTTATTGGAGAGCAAAGGTTAACGCTTTGAGAAAAATGATAGATTGATACTAGTCCGTAACGACAGCGAATATGGAGCAAGCGTGCGATTCGTCATGCAATTAGCTGAAAACGTCATCGTTTGTAAGGAGTGGTTGGGTATAAATTAAATTATCAAAGGATAGAGTAACTACCCGCAACCAACAACCTGCAATCTACAACCTACCGAACTATGCGACTTCCCTTTACCAAACACGAAAGCATAAATACCACATACCGGGTACAAACTATGACCATTTCACTCGGACTTCCCGTCTACAATATGTATATAGATCTTTCCGTTAGGTGCACGAAGCTTACGTAATGCTGGCTAATTTTGAACACACGCGAACCCCGTAGCTATATAGTCCTACTTCTACTTACTGTTCAAGTAATTATACCCATAATTGTACCCCTTTCTCTTCATACAACAAATTGCACACCCCTAAAGTCCTGTATTTATATACGCGTATAAATTAAGGACATGCATGTTTTCTTGATCACTTTTTGATTTATTCCCATATGGTGAGAATGATATATAATTATTTTATCATTTGAAATGTACAGAATTGGTGAGTCACTTCGACATACCGACTGATAAATATCGGATCAGTCTGAACACGACTGAAGCAATTTAGTAAAGGTGCAGCTCAGTGGTTAAGATGTCGATGAGGAACGCAGCAGGGCATAAAGTCCCTCGTAAAATTCTCTGATGGACAAATGTGGGGTGTCCCTCTCTAGCCACCCTCCAATTTATCCATCTCAACTGACACAATAACCATAATATAACGTACAGGACTAATCAGTCGGAGTTTCATGGCGCGTTTACAATGCGGGAAAGTTCCAAGTGGACAGAAAGTGCAGGTCATTAATTATTAATTGAATATATATTGTAGAGCTAGGTGTAAACACACTTAGTTATATGTATAACGAAGACATTCAACACTTTGTGATTATGTCTCAGACAAGTTTTACGCTCTTCTTATTGCAGTTGATTAGTCGCGGTTGAGGACAGGCGTCCAAGTGTGACTCGATGACGTATATTATATGAGAATTTATTACATTTTCTGTCGAGTCAGTCGATACAGGCGCCACTAAGGACGAGGACAACAATTTACCCTGGTATACGGGGTCATCCTTGCCTCATTAACGACATCCTTTCATTCCTTTAGTATTTTCCGCCATTTCTTCCGTTGCTACAGTCCCTTCCGGACCTCCGTTATCCCTCTCCTCACCACCCGCGTTCTTTATCCGAGAATTGATGGCTCTTGCCTTATCGCACCGACTCCAACCCCGCGCGCGGCTTCGTTGTGGAAATTAATTGGTTCATTCTTACGAACGAACGCTGAGCTCTTGACTATTGGTGAAAATTTGAAAACAAAAAAATGTAAAAAAATAAAAAAATAAAAAAGTAGAATTAATTGGTACAGAACGAGGTTGCGGTTACCAGAAATTTTCAATTCATTAAATAAAGTATGTAGGTACAAAGAAGTATTCTATAATTGACTCATTAATGAATTACTTTTTCAAAAACTTCGTCGAATGTATAAATAGGGTCAAGCGAATGAGAGCTGGGTTCAAGAGCCAGCGAGTTCAAATAACATAAAGAAGAAACACATTCGTGCAAACTTGTTTCATCTATTTTTCTGACTGACTCGCTCGTTCGTTTAGTGGATACCTGCACTGGTTCCTGGATGAAAAAAGGCCTTGTAAAATCAACGGGAACCGAAACTCCCACGTACTTTACCCACCGACATCCATTTCATGGATCTGCATGTCGACCATTTCGTATAAATAGAGGTGGGTATATGCGTCTGTATTTGATGCAAGCAAATGCATGACTGAATCGTGCTCCGATGCATCTACGCTCCTCCGCTACCCTCTCGACTCTTGCGTGTAGGTATGCACTAGTAGATACGTAGGTAGGTACAGGTAGGTACTTCGCAAATATTTGTTCAGCAATCATGGTGCAATGTCAGTGGGCACTAAATATGCACTTGGATAGAAGCCGGGAGACTGGAGGTTTCAGTGAGATTACATGTGTTTACCATTTACATCGGCGGCGATGCGATGTATTGGGAAGTGGATGAAGGTTTTGATCTCGAAGAACTCGAGAGGGAGAAAAATCCGTTACTTTTTCAGGGCAAAGTCCCCGGGAGGATCGTTCGTGCACAGAGAGAAACCACCAAGTTTTTCGCATTTGCATGCCACGTAGCTTCCAGACTAGCTGTGACGCTAGGCTGGGGACTGGCTATAGGTACAGAGACATTGAAATTCAGGGTGGAAAGTGAAAACGGATTCTTTGTTACCGCTTCCACGCGATGACGGAACGAACTCTCCTTCTCTCCCTATACCACCTACCTCTCAGTTGAGTACGACTTAACCTTCTCCACGGCTTTTGCTTCTCTCAGCGTTTACTTAGCTTTCGCACGTGAGCGGGTTTCACAGACGGATTGACAAGCCAGCAAGTGTTCGCATTGGTAAGACGGACGACGTGTCGTAAATATACATGCAGTATGTGTATACCAGTTCCTTCTTTTGCTGTTCTTAAAAGCAATATTTTTCTTAATATTTATCAACTCTACATTTTTCTCAACAATTTTCATAGCATTTCAATTTTTAAATAATACCACACAACTAGCGGTTGACATTTCGTTCGCGCCTGGGCGCGCCTCCTAGTTTCTGGTTCCTGGCCGCCCATCCGGATCGGTCGAGTCAGCCAGCCGCGTAAGAGGACGAGGTGCTACGCCAGCACGCGTCCCGGAGTCGCCATGGTGACAAGTTGCCCGTTAGAGTCAGCTGCAGCCGTCGTCCGATTCCCTGGACGACGTTTCGCGCCCGATGATCAACGACCGAAAGATCGAGCCGCTTATATATCTCTGTCCACGCGTCTCTCCACGTCACTTCCGGTCCTTTGAATTCTGCAGTAGATATTCTCATCCGTGCAGAAAATAAGCATCTTGTAAGGAGACGCCAATTATTAACTGCAGTCGCCATTATTATATGGTGACAACCCGTCAAATTTTAAACAGAACAATTGTTAATTATCAAAAAACTTTACTTAAGACTTTAGAAATACGATCGATAATAAGTATGTACTTTCTCCAGGCAGAAAATATGCGAGAAATAGTTCCTGGATCGAAATGGATGATTATACGGCAGTAATAAATCTTGCACGTTCCAGGCTTCGGGGTGGGTTGTCCGTGGAAAGCTGAAAGCTCCGGTCGTGAGCTGGTTGAGGGTAAAAGAGGTTTGGCCCACTCCACTGATACTGAGCCTGTGTATCGCATAGGTAGTCACAAAGTAAAAACAGGGTGTGTTCGAGTCGCCCCACTGTTTATTAATTGAAAAATCATTACAAATACATTATTCAAACGTTATCGGGCATTCCGGCCGCATTTCGAAATCGTTTTTACGCCGACTGATGGCATAGCATAGCACCGCCAGAGCAAAAGACCGCAGTGGACGAGCGAGGAATTTTTTCCAGAGTTCTTCCTACATTTAGTAGACCCTAGGCGCAGAGAGGTCAGGAACGTGGTTTTTCTTCTTCAAGGTGATAGACACGAGGAATCAAACCTCGCCTTTAAATTTCCCAGGACAATAAGTCTTTCAGAATATTTTTTTCCTACCATTTATTCATGCAAGCCAACCGCTAAATGATGGATACGTTAAAGAAAGGACGAAAAATTGGCCTCCAGGAGTTCGTGCTGGAACTCGGCTGCACCGAATACACCGACTACCATTTTGCTTTTGGCAATAACGTTATATTTTTAGAAAATGTAGAAATGAAAAAAATGGCAATGGTGCCACAATGAACAGTAATTATTGCTGCGGGTATAATTTTAGTCGTGATAGGTATAACTTCACATTACTTCTGCATTCGTGGATTATAGAACGACCGAGTTTTGAGTCACGTACAATTTAGGGCACGCTAGGAGCACTAGCAATTTAATAGTTCAATTATTCAACTGCAAAAAAATCGAGCGCAAAGTCCTGACTTTAAACCAACGTTAATTTAATATTCGGATACATTATGAGATGAAAATTACGCCCTTAGTGTGCTGCTCATCACTACACTAGACGTTCCCTAGAATTTGGTTCAATTTAAAATTCCACTTTTTATAAATTACTTGAAGTAGAAATAAAAAGAGTGATTCACCCATTAAGTGATCACACTTGACCAATACCTATTGCCCATAAAAAAAAAATAAAAAATCGAGGAAATATTCAACGTTTTAATCGACCAGGAATAAATACTTTAACTTGAGTCCTCGCTTAAATAATACGAGTGACATTTCGAGTGGAAAATAGGTTGGGAAACGCTGGTTGGCCAATGGTCAGTGCAAGCCCTTGTCCATCTGTCCCTCGAGGCTTGTGGCGACGCTAGTAATACTGCAAGGGAAACGTCCGCCTCTATGTATGAGCCAAACTATATCTACTCGCCTATATGTAAATAGGGCAACACGCAGAAAGGGCAGCATTGTACATGTAATTACATTAACTGGCTAGAAGCCCGTCGTCACCCGCGCTTAAGCGCCTAGTATAGCCACATGCCAAGAGAAAAATGTCTCTCTATTTTTTATTTTTTTTTTTCTAAATTTCTTTAAAACGAGAAAGATGTGTAACAGCGGGAAGCAAAAGTTGACACAATATCAATATAAACTATTGTACTCGTGAACAGTAGAATGCTATACACGGACGTGTCAGACAGATGATGATTGACGGGCTCATAAAAGGGAGTCGATTACGGCGATGTATCGATAAAAATGAATTAATAGGCTCCTGGTAGCAACGGACTTTATAACTATTGCAATTATCAAGTAGCTGGAACCGAGCTAGTTGACAGTTCCTATCGCCAATTGAATCGTGATTCGATTAACACCTAATCATATAGAATAATAGCGATTCCAATTTTGTATCGATTAACTATCACGCTAATGAGCTCAAACCTGGGGAGTGGAAAAAAAGGGAAACGTTTGTAAACTTAAAATCTATTAACGAACAGCGTTCAGTTAGCCGATGTTCATCTGGATATGAAGGTGTTATATGTGGGCAGAGGCTTGAAAGATAAGTGAAAAGTGAAAAGCAAGAAGTCGACATCTGTTTAAAAGTGAGATCACGTTTGCTCGTTGATATCTGTATCCAGAGCTCTTCAATCAGCCATCAAACCGCTTTTATGGCTACCTTAAAAGGCTATATCGATAGTCGAGGCGGTCCGCCAGGAGTTTGGCGAGACGCACTCTGCCGATCACCAGATTAATGTTTTATCCAAACCGGAAACACGCAGTGCCGGAATCTCTCAGCTAGCTAGTTTCAAATCGTTGAATTCAAAAGAAGATACAAAAAAAAAAAAAGAAATATATAAATAAAGAAAAGAAACTTTTCTACCCAATTTTATTTTATCTAAAATAAAATTCGCCTACTTTTTAGCATCAAATTATTTTCGGCAGTATAGCGAATCCCAATGTTATAGGGATTCAGACAAGTTAATTTTGACCAGTACTATATATTTCTTAACCCTCCGGTTTACCCACCCTCTCTGTAGACCGTCGTAAAAAGCTGATTTTCCCCCCGAACCATGGAGACTAACGTAAGACTTTATACGATATCAAGTTCGAATCATTACGGTTACTACTTTTACTCTGACGCTGAGATACGCAGCGATTCAATTGATCACGAACCTTTATACGTATAGGGGTAGATTTTTCTTACACAAGCAAACGTTATGTATTGGTACATTCGTTTGCCCCCTTTGCCCTCTTTGCTCTGTCTACCGCTCCAGCGTTGCTCTGCTCCCGAGGGCTCCAGGGGAATCGAACATAAAAACGCTGTAAAATAAATTGAGCCACGGGAAGGACAATTTCATGATTACTGGAGCGACTCATTTGTTTTCTCGTAAAATCCGATACCTACCTGTTCCAGTGCTTGACGGTAAAAAAAAAATCGGAAGCACCAACCTATCGCGTATATTCTTCTCTCTCGCTCTCTCAGCTGTCTGCTTTTGCACCGCTCTATAACTAAACTAAATTCAAAAAGAGAAAGATAGAAAGGTAGAATAAAAAAAAAATAAGAAAAAAATAAAAGAAAATAAAGTAGAGAGTAAAATGTGGCCTCGATTCTGCGCGAGGCGATCTAATCGCTTCTCCCCGATCTCACCCTAAACCGCCAAACCCAAACCTATAGCGACCGGATTTTCATTATGAGATGATTTATGCGGTATAGAAGTGACGAAGCTAATAGCAGCTTCCATATCATGAATACTAAACGTCGAAAATTTACTTTGTGGTGATGCCGTCGCAGTGAGAATTACGTCGGTGTCGAAGATTCTTTTAATATCATGAGAAGAGTTTAATGGAATAGCTGCCTGCCAGATATTTGACGCCTGCGCAGAACGAAGCCAATTATTTAAAGCTACATTATTCAGATCGAATGAATACTAAAAAGAGCCAAGCCATTGTAATCATGCTGTCTGAAGAATTTTCGATGAAGCATCGTCGCCCATATTTCAGAGGCAAGTGTCTCAGCAAACGGACTATTATCTTCCGTTACATCCCGCCAATTGACGCAAGACGTTCATTACCTACGAAAAGCACTAAATCATCCACTTTACTCCCAGATTTCTATATATAACTAAACCTCGAATTCCCTCTAAAGGAAGTTGCGTAAAGGAAAGCACGTGCGATAAAATTCCCTAAAGTGAAATCAGCGAATTATCTCGTGTTACACCCGAGGGCAAGTGCACACCTTTTTTTTTTTATCCTCATCGGTTTATCAAAGAGTTCTTGTACTTTTTTTTTCCATTTTTTTTATTTATTTTTAGTTCTTTTCATTTTCTTTTTTTTTTTTTTTTTTCTCTCCGCGGAAGATTGCCAAAGGCGCGGAACCTAATGAGGCCTGACCTGCATGCGTGATGCAAGTTTTTAACCTTGCCTATCCTCCGTCGTTTATTCAGCAGCCTTCCTTCAATCTCTCCTTGTTATTTTTTTTCTCCCCACCTATTTTATTTGCTTGAGTTAAAACAAAATGAAAAAACAAAAAATTCTAACGGTGGAAACTTCGACTAGAAATGTAAATGGATTCAACGAAGCTATATTCTTTTATCTTCTACCTTTTGCGAGGCGTTGATCGCGTCTATATGTAAACGTCTCTACCGATTTGATATACATTGCACTATGACGGTATCGCTACTATTCGCGTACCTACTCTTATACCTACTATAGATCGAAGATGCCGAGGTGAACCGACGACGAAAGATAGTACTGAAAATAAATGCTGGAATATTGGATTTGATCGTGGGGCGTTTGTCATTCGTTGAAATATTCATCAAATAGATCGGGACGCGTGGCATTGGGTCTTGCAGCACGCAGATCTCGCCGTTACGTAGATACAGCCGTCTGTTGCCAGACATACCATGAATTTAAGAGGGGTTTAATTTCACCATTTCATACGCTCTGGGAAAACACTTCGACCCACATTAATAAGTTTCCATTGTTTTTATATAAATTTATATTTTATTCATAAACGACGCTACTGATAACAGAAAATTCTTTTGGCTTTTTCAGGTAAGCCGAAAAATACGTGAAGCAGCCAAAACTGATCCGCATTATCTGACGACGATAATTATTTAGATACGACGGTGTAAGTATACGTACATACCTGCTGCATGGATTTTTTGTATTCTAAAAATAGAAATATATATGTGCGATAAACTGCGTACATCACAAATCTTTAAGCAACATAGAAACCCGACCCTAACGCGTATACAACCCTTGCCAGAAGGCAGGTTGAAGATTTGCATGGGTTTGAGGTTGAGAAGTAGTCGAGACGAGATAAGACAGTGCCCTAGGAAGCCCCGTGCTTGGTCATGGTGGGAACTAGGGGATACGGGGAATGAGGAACCGGCGAACTCAGAGAGAAGGCGTGAATGCCAGCGTAGATAACTCGGCGGGGCCGGAAGCTAGGGCCTTGATAAGTGCGCCCCGCGAACTACCGACGCGATCTCTGTCGAGACGAGTCGATTGATGAGACAATGCGGCGCAACATCACGTGCGGCACATTTGGCCAGACACCCCACCTATATCCACGTTCCCAAACCATTTCATAACTACATAGCAACTCGAACTCTCAAGGTCTTTAAAACCCGAATTTTCTCACTCACATATTTATACTCGTCGTCTTCATTTCGCAAATCGGGAAATATACATAGAGCTAGGAAGCGAGATGAAAGATGGAAGAAGGAAAGAGGAATAAAGGAGTCTCGTCGACTGGCGCCAGCAGAAACAACAATGTTATTATTCATTAGCGCGAAACAAACAGTTTTCCTCTTGCCCCGTTCGTCGCTTATACCTTCTTGGCAGAGGCCGGTAGTTCGAAGCACATAGCTACCCCGTTCCTGGCAAGTAATCAATACGAGGCACCGTTATTACATCAATCATATTGTTTGATTTGGTTTGAAATCTGACGAGACCGAGAACTCCGATTGTATCTCGATTTTACCGAATAATAATCTTCGCCCACCCCCCTCATACCTTAGAGAGTTTTCGCGCTGTATATACGGAAGTCAATTAACGTTCGACGGTTAATTGCTAGACCAGATCAGAAAGGGTGAAGCGATAAACGAGGCTCCCGGAAGCGTGGCAAGACACGCTGAGAAATACGAAAACACGAAGGTGCAAAAAAATCGGAAAAGCGTGCCGGGATCACGGTCGGAAAAATTGAGAGAGAAAAAAACAGCTGAAACTCGGGGCCGGTAAAAGCCAAACGTTTTTTTTATTTCACTTTAGATTTTCACGTCGTTCATCGTCGGCATATGATACGGCCAAGTGGCTAGACTCACATTTACCGATTTATAAAATGAATTCCCGGTGCATTTTTGAACTCTTTCCCGGAATTTCGCGTTATTGCCAAATATACCAAAATGGCGCTATATGTAGGTTTATTCCGCGTTACGTCGATAGGTACTGGTGAAATTAATTATTACCTGCAGTCGCGATTATATTTCAGTATATACGGACAAAATAATTCGTTTTGGTTTGATTTTCTGCCGGATGTTAGAAACGTTATACCTATACCGGGAAGACCCTGGTACGGTATCGTTAATTACGAATTATTAATTAAGTTCCGTGAAAGTCGTGGATCGCTCGGAGTTTCTTCGAGATGAGAAATCCCGGCCGGCCGGGCCTGTCGTTCGCGCGGTTCACTCCGTAATTAAGTATTTCTTGTAACTTTAAATAATTAAGTGTGGTCGCTTAATTGTCGAGGGTAAAACAAAGGCAGGGTTCGACGAAGAAGACCGGGACGAATTCAAACGAATCTAGACCTTCCAGAATTTAATATTACGCAATTTTCGCGTTTACTCGTTTTCCATTTTTAAAACCCCTCACACTCACCCCCCGGTTGTCGCTGCTGCTGCTGCTGCTGCTGCTGCTGCTACTACTGCTGCACTTACCTCTCGACAAACGTCCGCTCTTTCTCTCTCCCTGAGAAGGCGCAAGTAGGCGAGCAAGTACCGCTTTTAATTTACGTAAATTGCTGGTTCCTCGGAGCTAACTTTTATTACGAGAGAATAAAATTATTTCACCTCTGACAACCGGGTACTAAAGCGTGCCACCGAATAGTTCTTCAGTGCGCAAACAAACTACTTTTACTAAGCTCAAGTATTCAGAGACCGAAAATAGGCTGCAGTCTCGTTTCTTGTATACTGGCTTATTTTGTATTGTAAAATTGCATAGGATTAAGAGAATACGATAAATCCTTATATCGTATTCTGTAAAAAAAATTACCCAAAATGAATATCTGTACAGCGTATATGAACAACGTATATAGAAATAAAAAGAGACCCGTGAAAAGTTAGAATTATTTTTCTTCTCGTTGATTGATTAATCTTTTCGTGAGACCGTTGACGGATGCCTATACGTTTGACCTCGTGAAAGTTGTGCCTAAAAGAGGACCTTCGTTTCAGGGCATGTCGGTAACCCGATAAAGGTCAGAATCCTATAACCTCTGAACAGAGAATTTGCCGCGCGAATCCCACCGCCCATCTACACCCTTCGTTGGGTTATACACGATCTTGTAATGATATTATATTAAACTCCACGCTGCCGTTACTTCAAAATTAAACAATTCAAAGGTGGATCAACGAGCCATAAACCAGTTTAATAATTCAATTAGCTTCGCCAAGCGCTCGACTGCTGCTAACGGTTGGTGTACTTCTATCGAGCATCCGCCTAGCCAAACCCGACATCCCCGACTGATTAAATCCTTGTTACCAACGACGGTAAAATAAAGACCCTACTATCAGATCTCTTCCTATTTTTATTTCCCATAACTTCACATTTACAATGATCTTTTTCCCAGTCACGTACGACCAAATATGACCCATTTACGTTACAGAGAGAAAGTTTCTAAAACTGGGGGTATTACCGGTACGAAGTACCCGCATTAATTTTAACCAAAATATAAAATGAACTGATTTCATGCTAGAGAATTGACATAGAACAGATGAATCACCGATCTTTAAGCATAGCTTGACAGTACCAGCAGGGGGTATCGGGACAGCGAGTGACGGCCAGGACGAAAGCTAGAATGAGAATTTACATAAACCACCCATTAAGTCGTGGCTGGTTTATTGAAAGCAGCGGTGGCGTCGGTGGCGTTGGAAGGTGAGCCGAGGTGGAAATGGAGGTAGAGTTTGAGGTGGAGGTGGAGGTGGAGGTTGAAGGCGGATCGCTTAAAGGAAAGTAATAACGTTTGTCGAGCGAGGAGCTACCTCGCCTTTCTTGGCTGCTTGCGCGGTTAGACGAGGATGAGAAGGGACTCCTTCAGGGCAGAAAGGAATAGAGGGAGTGAAAGAGGAAGGGGAAAAGGGGTACGAGAGATATTATTAGCGAGGACGTCTTCACTCGGGCGTGAACCCAGTTTCGCGACTGAATATACTAGCTTTGTAATTCTCCTCTACCCTTAGAGGCGCCCATCGAGGATCCTTGTGTCCCGTTAAATTCGAAAGCCACGCATCCCCACGTACGCGTTTAATTGTCTCTGAAATCAGTACCGACGACTTCAATCCGCCACATAATTGAAACCCTAAAAGAATACATTTCCCTCACCTTTATAAGGATTAAGGAGAGGAGAGAGATAAAAAAAAATAAAAATAAAAATAAAAAAATAACGTACGAAAACGTTGAAATTTTTCCGCTAGCTATCCTCCGGCTCCTCGTACCTCTAAACGCCTTTTTTACCCCCAAACTCCAGAACGATATAATATTTTCGGAGATTACCCCGAAGCCCATTAAGTGAGGAGGAAACGCGAAACACGGCATGGAAGGAGAGGGTTGATACCACCCCACGCATACACATATGTGTATATATATGTGTGTATATATATGTGTGTATATATATATATATATATATATATATATATATATATATATATATATATATATATATATATATATATATATATATATATATATATATATATATATATATAATATATAGAATACGTAGAATGCTTGGTGCTTCACCGTTCTGAGGTGAGGGCGTAATTTACAATATATCAGGATCGTGTTAGCGAGTGCGGCTCGCATTCCGAGCACATCATTATTGCCAAAGCCGACCTGGTATAGTAACGGGGTAGTATATCCAGTCGACCTCAGCTTCAGCCGAAAGACCTTCGTCTGGTAAGCTTTTGCGTGGCTTCTGTGCCAGGGGTAAGTAGGTGGGTAGGTAGATAGTAGAGTTTGGTGAGGCGCAGAGATTCTCCCCTTTGGTTTCTGCCGTTGCGGGGAATAGCCTGATCGGTGGGCTGACCGGTAGCGCGTGAATCCTAATTTCTTGTTTGATCGAAGTTTCTCTAAACTATGCCTACTACCGCGAACCAGGTTTATTGCCAGACAGACATGCTCCTTCACAGCTTTGCGCTTAGATATCGTAGTACCTTTGCCTCGTCTTAGATATTAAATTTCGTGGAGATGGAATCAGCAAATAGTTTATCAAGATTATATATACACTGAGAGGAATATATTGAAGAAAATTTTTGATCAAAAAATCAATTTCGGATGATAAAATGGAAATAATGTATAAAGAGCTATTCGTAAATCGTCGGCCATTAATACAGCGTACGGAAATCTTAATGAGAATGAATGTCGACTGAAAATCTCTAACGACGTCGTGTCTTCTTTGAAGAGTGCGCGAGCAAGATTATATCCAAACGCAAGTCTAACGATAACGCAGGTAAGGAACCGGGCGAAGGTCGTGTGGATTCGAGAGAAAACCCTGCCCCCGGCTGCAAAGTTGTGGAGGAAATACAGACATCAGTAAAGAGGGGTGAGTTTTGGTAAACGAAGATTTCCGGAGATAGACGGAGATCCCCGAGGAGAGAATGATGCGCGCGACGTACCCCGGATCAATACAAACCCCAACGTCGGGCCGTCGACCACCAACGTTAGGTCGACGAGGAGGTTGCCCACCAAGTCTGGACTCTGACTCGAACCTTTACTGGGATCATCTTAAGGTCTAACTCTAAGCCGTGGTGCGTCGATCCCGTACGCAACATTAACTCGCTTCAAATTCCACGTATCAAGTTGGAAGACGACAAAGCAGAGAACTTCATCAAGGGAAACTCGCAGTAGTTTTGGTGGGAAGAGAACGTTAGACATACAGACTCTGAATTCATTATTCTAGTTCCATTGGTTTACTTTTTTTCATGAAATTGAAACTCGACTGAAACCTCGATGATTCCTTCATCCCTATAAGCAAGTCTTCAATAGCTAGCATCAGGATTAATAAAATCTTGAAAACTTGATCGTTCACTTGCTCTATCAAAACGAATAATAATTATGGGTAGGATGCGATAACGTTCCGGTGGACCACTTAACGAAGATATAGCGAAGGCACGACGGACGCAGTGGCCATTCCGGCCAGGCGCTTCGGCCAACTTGTCCCATTTTGATAACGAAATGACAGGGGAGTAATTGCATGGCTGCAGAGTGCCTCGTCGTCCTTGTTTCGCCTCCCGAGAGCCACGACAAGAGACGGATAACGGCGACAGGGGCGAACCTCGTTCATTCACCACTATCCCCATGGCTCAGTTACTTAAAGATTTATATAGAGAAAAGACCAGAAAATTTTTGGAAAAATGGAAAGGGAATAATTGTTCGATTAGTTTGATTTTGCAGTTGCAGAAATTGCAGCTAGGGATGATTGTTTGGTATTATTTGAAAAAAGAATAAATAAAAAAAATAATAAATAAACAAAACGGGGGTAGGAAATGCGATGATTTTATTTGGCGAGACAGCAATTTCCAGTTACCGGATCTAATCCCTATTTCATCGCGTAAACGACGTCCCTCGTTCGTCTTCGTTCCCGTCCATGGCGACGGTGTGGGCCTCGGATGAAAGTCGGAGTTGAGTCGCAGTAAAATATAATTGGGTTTCGAGGATTATCCCGCGGGTGAGATAGATCTCCGTGCGACGGGTCCTGGTGTTCCCTGTTCCTTGCTCCCTAGGCCCATCCTAGCCCACCCCCAAAAAACCTCCCACCTTCTACCGACGACGAGTTGTGGCGCTGACTATAGTTGACAGTTTGCAGAACCACATATTAACTCGACATATCCGAGTCCGGATATCAGTTTCATCCCTCCAAGGATTTCCTATGGGCATTTGCCAACCAATGGAACTGGACGACGAGACGAGTAATATTTTACAATCGCCGTTTCGTTCGCGAACCTCTCTTCAAAACTCCAATCTCTAATGGCCTCGCGGATGGTCCGCTGACAAAAGATCCGACTGGGAACACGGTACAGCACGGTGCGGTGGATGAAAGATACTGTGAAACGTAAATCCAACAGGCGAGAGGATTCCTTTTTCTCAATACCACGACGATTGAAAATGTGAAAAACTGTGAAGTTCTTTCTAGCAAAAGCGAACGAAGGGTCAGTAAATTGGCTTCGTTCGTTAGGCGGTTTTTTCTTTCCATTTTGTTTTTTTTTTTTTTTTCATTTTTCTTAACCCTAGATATTCCTCGTGACCCGTACAGGGTTGAAATTCAGAACCGTTATTTTCTGTGAGAGAAAAATCTTTTCGAACTGTAGATTTTCAGCTGAGTCAAAAAGTGAAACTAGAGACCGTGGGAAGGGGTAGGATAAGAAGCAGTAATATTTCTTGCCTCAAAGAGCAGCAAAACAATTATTATTTTTTAGTTTTTTTTTTTCCTAACCGTGTATATGTCGTCTGGATTGTTTCCATTTTCTTAAATTCTGAGTAAGCTCCTATTTCACAATACCAATACAGTCTAGGTTTAGCGTTACCTTCATTTCGTGAGTTAAAAAATAAGCACGGTAATAGGTATTGAGAGAAAGAGAAGAAAAAAATACCGGAAATGAAGAAAATCAAATCAGACAAATACAGGCTAATTAATTAACATGTCAAAAAATAAATAAACACGACGATAACTGAAGTGTTAAGAAAATGAACGGAGGTTAAACAAGCCAAATGGAATACTTGGCTGTGAAAATATTTCTCTGTGGCAAAATTGCGACTGCAGAGCCACATAATCTTCGATAAAATGGGAACGAAATCGCGTGAACAGAAATACGAGAAACGTAAGACAAACCAAACGACACGATACATAACGCAGCGGTTTACCAGCTGCGAACTGGATAACGGAGCTTTTCCCGCGGTGAATAAGAGTTGGAGTATAGAAGGGGATGAGGGCACGCGGAATAACCGGTGCATTGTGTATGAAGCTCGGCTAATGAGAATGGAAAGCCACAAGGAGGAAGCGAGCGATGGCATAGAGACAGAGAGATTTTATGTAAGGGCTGTTACAGAGAAGGGAAGGAAAAGGATGGGTAGAGAAGAGCAGGGAAAGTAAGGGAAGGGAACTTTAAGCAGTCACGGATGAAGATAAGCAGATAAAAGAAATGGTTTCGCTCCACGCCGAGTGAGCTCCAAAGACCGGGAGTGCGAGAGAGAACGAGAGAGAGAGAGAGAGAAAGATAAAAAGAAAATAAGATAAAGAGCAAGTGCGACAGAAAAGGTGAGAAAAAAGTAAAGAGTAGAAAGAGAAAGAGAAAAAGAGAGAAAGAGAGCCACAGCTCGGGCACGAGAGATACATCTTGAGCGGACGCGGGGGCGATGCGGAGTCTGATAGTGACAGACTGCCACGCGGCGGATATCCGCTCTGCCCAATCTACGACCGATTGACGAAAGGATAGCACGCGATTTCGCGACAGAACTGAGCCGAGCTTAAAGCGACAACGTTTCTTGGTTTGAGGTTATCTGGAGTTTCTTTTTCTCGCGATTAACGTAACTGCAAGAAAAAAAAAAAAAAAAAAAACACCTGGTGTAAATTAACGTCGAAATACTTTCGATTGAATTTTTGATAGTCTAAAACGGGAAAGACGATATAAAGCTTGAACCCGATTTTAAGGAATTCGAGGTGAATTAACCGAGCGGAAATTAACTTCAGAGTCTGGTATTCACGTGCTTTATTCAGAGGAACGTTTGTACCTTTGAAATATCGCGGATATTGAAGAGCCGCATCAGAAATCTTGAGGAAGCATGGTACGTATGAGTGAAGGGCTAACAATAGACTGAATGAAGTAAGAATAAAAAGAAAAAATTCAGCACATCCTCCCTTAGGTTGTAAAAAGGGAAATGTTATCTCGTACGAGAGTGGTGCTTGTCTGCCTGCCTCGTAGCCTAACTTTGATTGAGGCTGCATGTTGGGTGTATAAAAACAGGAAAACTCTGTTGTTCTAGTTTATTTTATTTATTTATTTATTTATTTTTTTTTTTTTTATATAGTAATTTACCACTTTTACAGACTATTTTTACCAGCTTGAAAATCCCTTCGAAAAGCTACACCGACACGCTCCTTATTCCCAGAATAGAATCTCTTTCACCTCTCGCGCCTCGAAGGTAAAACGATGATACCAAGATTCAGCAGTTTCTCTTTGTCTCCTACAATTAATGGACCCGGCAGCATCACGCTTCGTTATGCTCGGAGACGTAGCACCGTTGGAAAGTGAAGCAGAGGCGGCTGCTCCCTGCCACATCCTTAACAAATTCCACTTTGCATCTACCTACTACGCGGGGAAAATTGCAGATGTATATTATAACGTGTTGTAATAACGCATGTTTGGACTGTATATGTAGATACAAAGAAGAAGAAAAAACGAAAAAAAAAATCAAAATCTCTAACCGATCGATGAGCGACATTTATCATCGTTGACTAGCGTCTCCGCGTCTTATTTCCGCTCTCGATTTCCCATATTCTAGAAGGGCCGTCGCTTCAAAGAGCAAGAAAAAGAGGTAGAGGCCTTCTCCGAGACGGTCGTTCTACTGCAATCAGATCCAACCCCCCCATAGCTACGTCATATCTGTCGCAGAATCGACAATCCTTATACCAACTTTATTCGATGGCTGCCTGCGCGTTCCTTCCTTGCAGGTTATTTGGGAATTCCGGCCCAGACGGCAATCGCAGTAAGAAAAGAAAAATAAGAGGAAAAGAATAACGAAAGAAACGTTGGTTGAGGTCGAACTCTTTGTGCACAACGCCGAGACCCGGTCGGTTTGACGCAAGGCTTTATTCTATATCGGAAGTCTGCGTAACACGTCTCCATATTGAAGTATTGTTAAATTACACAATTGTCATTCAAATTATAACGCGATAGTTGGTTATCGCGTTATTTTTTAACGCAGATCTCTTCCGGATTTTCTAAAATAATTTTGCGGTAATTTTCACTCAAGACGAGTAGTGAAACGAGAAACGAAATGAATAATAAAAGAAAATCTTCGTTAATAATTACCTGGGATTTGATAATATACAACTTGTACGACTTTGCTCGCATCGGTTTTTCCTCACCCCGCTAAGTCTGACTATAGAAACCATGAGAATAATTTATTCGAAAAGTTTAACGGCCGATCTATACGGCTGCAAGAGGGAAGGAAATCAAGAGAAAATCCTTCCCATGCAAATCCAATGTTTCGAAACGCGGTGTATAATTAAACAAATGAAACCCTTCCACGTAACCCAAAACTCTCTCCTCTCATTCACCGATCAGTTTCAAAGTTTTAAAGTGAAGTTTGTTGTCTTCGAAAGGCGCATACACTGGTTCGAGAAGATTCGTCTCCTGAGATAAGAGTGGCATGCTAGCAAGATCAACACCGCGTGGACCGGAAGTAGTAGACCGGCATCTCTACCCACGCGTAGACTACATTGAGAAAGTTGGAACTCGACTGTCAAAGTCAAACGAACGACTATCTCGCTCTCGCTCTATCTTTCCTTTCGTAACCAAGTTCCTCGTTTGGCATATTTATTACGCCGTGTCTTTCGTGGAACATTCCCAGTTCTATCCAATTTAAACTCGCTAAATTTATAGAATTCACCTCGTCTCTCACGATCTGCAATGCTATAACTTTTACAAGGAAAATGATACTTTGTCTATTTTAATATGCAATCGCATGATTCCCTGAAACAAAAAATTCTCTCAATCCTAAATACATTAATAAGGAAAAGAAGGTCGAGGGTCGAGGTGGTCAGTGGCTAGCCGAAAAGGTATATGATGGGACTCGATAAAGTGTAATTAAAAATTAAAATAAAAAACAAAAAACGTGGCATCCATTATAGGTGAATATGAGTCGTTGAAGCTGGCCGTTGTCCAGTGTCCAATAGTGCCAGCGATGAATATCTGATCCTCTTTCACTGTGAGTCTGCAGTAGCCTTGCCCGATCCGGGATAAAAAGAATTATTAAAAGGCGTCCTCGTCGCGAATATTTAATGCTGCAACGATCAACCAGATCCTCTTTAAGGATCAAAGGGAATTCCGGGTGGGAACCGAGCAAAATATTAACGTTTTCGCTTGGTGTGGTCCGTGAATGTGGGCTAATTAGTAATTACATTTGGGTTGAATTTAATTACAACACACCAAGGTATAATGTTATTGTCTGCGTTTCTCTCCGTACTTATAACACTCGCAGACCTTTGTATAGAGTGGTTGAACAGAAGTGGGTAGGTAGACCAAAGTAAGACTAGTAGCTCGATATTCGATCGATATTTAAATACCGTACATGGGTAGGTATACGGGGCAGGAAACCTTATCTAAGAATCACAACAATTGCTTCAAATACTGAAACCAGTATCATTATTGTATAGAGTATAAATGTTCATTGGTATTATCTTCTGCGAAAAGTTGGACACGATAAACGTGGTTTGAAAGTTTAAGCCGAGCTTTAATTAGGAACTAATTGTCAGCGAGAGTTAGTACCCGCACTTTATACATATGTGTTTGTGTATCTGTATGTGCTTTTTTATTTCATTCAGTTTAATTACATCGACATGCGACATACGTCAAGATAGAAGATAGTGCCCTGATGGCGTACGTACGCTATGGTTACATAAACGGTGGGTTGGCCAAGCATAGAGGCAGAGTATCTCTTCGCACTAAAATTTTAGCGAGCAATTAGAAGGATATGAGGTCCGTGAAAATTCAGAGGTACAACAGTGAATAATTTGGACAAACGACCACCGAACATGTAACAAACCCACGATAAATAACGAGGCCGACCACGTGAAGCTAATCGCTTCATTACTCGAAGAGCGTGAGCGTGTTTAAAACGTTAACTCATGCGTCTCGTGGTGGTCATTCGCTTCGTTTTATCCTCACACTTTGATTAAAACGTATGTTTTTTTTCTTCATATTTTAGCTAATTATCATTCATGAGGAAAATCAATCGTCATTAACAAATCCATCGTCTTTCCCTTCTCACCGCAGTATCTCTGATTCAATATAATTATTCATTTCTCACACTAGAGAGGAACAACCAATCGAATTAACACGCAGCACCACGTACCGCAATCGCACTGATCCTATGACTCTAGTAGATCTAAAGCCAAGGGAGCAAAGTCTGCGGTAGCCTAGACTGGCATTAGTGGAATCACCAGCATAGCGTGTATTACGAAAAGAAAATCCGGTGTCCATGGTTGGGCCCAATCAGAACTACAAATAGGAATTAGTGTTGAGCCATGTGCAAACAATGCCGAACGATTGATTGACTTTTTGCCCTTACCATCGTATTTATGTACCAACACATGTGTACAAACACCTATAATGTATATATAGCTATGTATGTATTATGTGCGAGGGCTGAAAGGTCTGGGGATCACTACGGCCTATTGGGATGTAGACGGGGCGCGATAATCCTAGAGAGAATTGAGATCATAGACTCAACAGACCTTCGAAGGTTTTCGACGACGAGGGGGGAGGGGGACAAAAAAAAGTTTCACCAAAATTCGTTGGAAATTCAAGACTAGTTCTCTTGCTGGAGTTTTACAACGAAAGTATCTTCGAAGAATTCAATTAAGGCATGCCTATGCTACACGCCCCTGTCATCCGTTCTTTCGTCGAGGTCCGCGTTATCTAGGAACCGGGTATTCCATGACTCGTCAGATTTCACAGACTTCTATAACTCTCTCAACGCAACGACACACACGTGCTTGTCCATTATCGACTCTAAACCAGAATACAAGCCCAACCTATTTCCGCGTGCGTCAACGCGCCCTTCTATCTACAGATGTCAAATGTATTTTATTTTTCTCAGAATGAATAGAACCCACCTTATTTTTTGGGGAAAAAAAAAAAATAATAAATGTTCTTCATCCACTTTCAGTAATGATTCAATCAAAGAGAATCAATTCTGAAAACCAACCAGACATCCGCACCTTGTATTTCAGGTCACCAAAATTCATGTACGCTCATACATTCTCCAAGGAAGCTGTTAGCAATGGATGGCTCCATAGGGAATACGACTCTGGTTGAGCTTACGCGGACGAGCTGGCTGTATAGAATCACCTTTGACTTTGTCTAGTCTTGACTTCCTCGACACCAGGGATATCTCCACTGATCTAAGCTATCTCTTTTCGCTCTGAAGTCAGGATATCTAGTTTGGGGACTCGGTGGTGATTTTCACACTACAATCTTCTCCATTTATAGTCTTTGCTCGTCGCGATACTGCAGCAACAAGAAAACCAGGACCACTATGCCGGTAACTTGGTACTATATACTTGCCAAGACAGACCAAGCAGGGGCCCACTTACTTAGCTCTACTTCGCAAACTTGTCCCTATCTATTACAATTCGGTACAGTGTCCGCGGTACAGAAGAGGTACGAACGTGTAATACGAGGACTTGCACGAAATTGCGTTCCGATATTATTAGTAAAATGACCGGATTGTAAAGTAAGAGGTAACTTAATAGCACGGTTTCTAAATAAACACGACCGCCACTACATGGTTAAACATTCTTATCCAATGAGATGAAGGTGTTTTCAATATTTGTTAAAGAGTAGAAATTTTTGGTGAAACCCTAGGTAATTGTGGGCCAAAAAATTCGGGTGGCTCCTGAAGATTTTCGTATATTTTTGAGAGCCTCCGGTGCACGAAATGTCATGGAATATTTTATAGCCCCGTTCCTCTAGTTTCTATCCAGGATCCGCCTACGTAGGTAGGTTACATCTATTCGATTCTATCAGAAATCCACCGCTGAATTTCCCCTTATAGTGTTTCTCGAATAGCGCCAAAGCGCCAAACCCGACACCCTCTTCCCCCCCTGCCCTTTACCTACGTATTCTAAGTTTCCTGGTTCCCGATTCTCTATTCCCCATCTCCCATGTTCTGTTTTCTATACCTCTAGCTGCCGTTTGAATCGATAAGCGACTACCGAGCCCTCACTGTCGGCTCCATCGGTATCCATTGAGACTTGAGAGAATTTGATTAAAGGATTCGATTAATGTTTAGCATCGAATTTTCTTTTATGAAGTTCAAAGGCCTCCCCATCCACCCCTCTCTCGCTCATCACTTCATACCTTTCTCTACTCTGTGTCTCTCCTTTGCTTCATACCATCATCGCTTTCTTAAGTGAATTTTCACACGCCTTCGTGGCTGCCTTGGTGTTCATGTCTTCCTGTCTGCCTCAGGCGCTGTTTCAATGTCGCCAACATACACACATGCGAATGTAGGAGCTCTTACTACCCTCTTCGGGATTAAAGGCTACATTTTTTCCCTTCTTGTAAAACAGGGAAACGTCTTCGTGACGTTTTTTTTTTTTTTTTTTTAACCGATGACACCGACTTCTCGGTGAACGTAGCGCCTGGATCATCTGGCCCATAACTGGACCAGTTTCGTGATTATTTCATAGAGCTATGTCGACTCTACAGCTCTTTATCCTTTAACCCTGGCTCTCCGCTCACCGAATATCACCTGGCATTTGTGCTTTGTTAACAAGGATTTTCCCTCTCGCCGAATCCTGCACCCTACCTCTTTCCGACCTTCCTTCCTTCTAACGGCACGGGCGTCTCACAACGTTTCCTAAACTTTCGACATTACCATATTCCACGCATTGGTGTTAATGCCCTTTGTCGAAAGGAATTATTTTGCGGTAGGTACCCCTCGTAATCCACTGTCTTTATATATACCACCGCGGACTCTTCGAGCTGAACCAGAGAGTGTGGTTGACTATTAATTAGTTTACTATTAAATGACATTTTGGATTAAAATTTACCAAAATATTTCTTAGCTACACTCCTCTCGTTAGCGTTACCCATAAATTGGGTTTTATTCCGCCGAAGTGTTTATCAGCACTAACAATCTGAAAACTTTTATTTGCAATATCACCTTCCATGAATGTCTAACAAACGTGAATTCACGTACCCATGATCTTTGCAACATAAATTGTATAACTTGTTTCAAAGCAGCCACGTGCACAGCGTCTATCAAGCAAAATATCTGAACGCGAAGGTCGCGAATTTAGTTATGAGCGTGGATAGAGCATATCGATATACAGTGTAATTCAGGAGTGTCCTAGAGCGTACGTGAGGTTATAGATACACAGATATGTCTCTCGTATGCAGGACTAGCACAATTACCCATTGTCTGATACAGCAATTTATGTAGGTAGCTAGTCGGTAACTAACGGTCAGTAGATGCAGTACTAAATTGCCTGGCTACCTCCTGCGCCTTAGACCGTGGGGATAATCTACGAGAATATCACCTAACGAAACTACGTTTCGAGAATAGGGTGCGGTGGAAATCTTGTCTCTCTGAAAGCAACCGTATCAATCTTGGTCGTCCCGCAGGCTCATCCAACCCATGAAATAATATAAATTACATGTAGCTACGAGTTAGTTCTGCAAACTCATCATGACGATTTGTTTCTTTTTTTAACATCTCACTGAGCTTTGTGCTAATGGAGCGTATATTATTTGTTCAACTTCTCCGATTGCCGGGTTCATATAAACTCGTATAAATTCACCTTTCACCTTCACTGCAGACCGGTCTTTTGTTTTCGATTCAATGAGCTCAGCGAAAACCATGGAGTTATAGTAATCGATCTGCGATACTTCCACGTCTTATTTTATCAGATACGGGTAACGTTCTCCATAGGATTTCCGGTTTATTTAGCGTTGCAGTTTTTACATAGACCTACCTCGAGAGTTTTAATTGTAATATATATTCTGAAATTTCAGTGACAATATATCGTTTAAATATTACTAGTCGCTCGAGGATTTCTCGGAGCTTATCATCTACATTTTTAAGGAGTTCACCTTGGATTAAACCTGAACCGAGCCTCGTGTGCGTAATAATCCCAGGTGCTTGTAGCCGTAGCCACAGTTACGACTAAGGATTTTGCTTACGCAATTCGACCGACCCAAAGCTAAAGGAATAACTTACCTACAACAGTATAGCGAGGGTATATTTGAGCAGTTTTAGGCTAGAATATTTATCATTGCTTTAAACCTGAAGTTACCTTGTGAAAAAATTAATAATTAAAAAGGAAAGCAGGAAAAAATGAAAACAAAGAAAAAAGAAAAAAAAAACATCAAATAGAAAACTAGGGTGTTTAATGCAAACTTAACTGAGTTAAGGGAGAAATCAACTTCAGTGACGAATTATTCTCTTGAAAGGATATGACGAGACGCGGAGGATGCACCGGTGCAACGAATTGTATCACGGCTTCATCATGGCTTCCTATGAGAACACCATGGCGTACAATTTGCGCCAGCTTCTCGGCCTGAAACAACGTAGCTAGTTGCATGTAGCTACGGTGAGTTGATGAGGTAGTGCGCGAGGTTCAGAAATAAGACACCAAAGAGCGTTGTAATCAGTCCTCTTACTAATTAATTAACCAATTTCTGAGAGGGATGGGTATTACGCCTGCTGTTCCCGCTCTGCAGAGAGACTGAGCTAGATAGTGAAAGAGAGAGACTAGACTATCGATGCTCGAGTTGCAGTTTACAAGTTTCTCCATAGAGGAAACTCCTGAGATCCCAAGAAGGCCGTCCTAGAAGAGCCGGGTTCAGGGAAGGAAACCAACGCCACTCTCACCCACAACTATAACGTAAAACCACCACCTCCACTTCAGACAACCACCAAGAGGTTAGAGATCTCGCTTGTTACCGTACCAAAGCTGCACGCTAGACCGCCGATATACATTCGCAGTTAGCTAGGCTATCATTCAATGTTAAACGGTTCGTAAGCTCCGCTAGGTAATCCAAGCATCGATTAAACTCGGGTTAGCTTTACGGAGGTATTTAATGTCTCGAATTAACATCACAGTTCCATCGAGTTGTTCGACGTTCGATCATTGGTTACTTATATTACATTTTCAGCTACGATACAGAATTATCAGAACTCTGTACGTCCATAATTTCCGCAAATTATACAGCTCTGATTGAAATTGCTAGTCAGCATTTGCTATTCGACTATTACGATTTTCCATTTCCAACTATTCGAGCAAGTTGATGAACTGGTTAGGAGGAATGAAGTTTTTTTTTGTTTTTTTTTTTTCTTTTTTTTTAGTTAGTTTGGACTTCTCCTATACTCGTTAGTAAATAAAATGTTAAACTGGTTTGATCGTGGTCGTAGCATGGGGCTAATCTGACGTAAATTTCAGAATGGAGCTGATCCAAGTCGAAGTTTGTGTGTCATGAACAATCCAAGGGAAAGAAATTTCTAGGCGTAATGAAGCCGATATTTCAGGCTTCGGGTGGGCCTGCGTCTTGGGTCATAAAGATTGAGCCATAAAGTGGGCTTTGACGCGATAAAGAGTGTTAAAGTTGCACAACGAATCGAAACATCGAGGCAATATTTACGATCCATTTATCTATTTGAACAAGTGATAGGAAGACAGGCAACCTAATATCATTACATCGTTCAGGGAGGAGGAGCAAATGAACGCAGGGCAACGCAAGCAGAGTATAAACGTCGGGGAATACGGAGGGTGGGCCAGTGGTGCACCAGGTTCATGCCTGGGAAACATTATCCATCGAGGGTTTTCCCCCCTTGAGCGTCTTTTTTCTTTTCCTTGTTCTTCTTCCACCTTCTCCTCTTCTTCTTCTTTTTATTCTTTATTTTTCCTTTTCCTTTTTCTTTCTCTCTCTTTCTTCTTTCTTCCACCTTGCTTTACTCCGGCGATGAAGGTAAACGCGGTTACCTAAACACCCTCCTACCGCCCCAAAGCTCCCCGTTATTATTTCAAGCTAATACAGTTATCACGTCTTGCTTTTTACGCCGACGATCGCCCGAAAAGCGGTTCTCACAGCTCGTATAAGATGTTTTCTCAGGCGTTGCTGCTTTTTAGGCAGGTTTAAACGGGGCCATGTCTACTTTGTGTATACGTGCACTAGGGAGCGGGTCGTTACCAGGATCATATCGAGTCATAATTTGTTGGCATTTACGATGCAAGGGGGTATATTGAATAATTTATCTATCCCGGGAGATAACGCCCTATAAAAACACCGTTTCACGATCACTTTCTCACTACAATTATTATACTTATAATAATATACACACCAATGACTAGCTAGGAGTTAAAAGTATTGACACACCTTTTCGGTAAATAAATTTCAAAAACATGTACACATACCATCGACTGACTACCCAGGTGTAAATTTATGCATTTTAATACTGAACAGATGACAAGAAAAAAAAAATAAAAATGAAAAAAAAGTCATCGGTGATATATATACGCTCGATGTTTCAAAAGTAAGAAAATTTTATGGAAACTATCTACCATTCTTCACAAAGTGAACTGAACCAATATCATTCTTACTATATTATTCAGTTCCATGAGACTAAGGAAAGAGAAGCTTACAGAAATAAAAAGATAACATTGAAAATCTCATAAAAGTTCCCATTTTACCAGTTAAGTTCTAAAGGTAAATGTGCATGCAAGACATTCCTAAAAGAAATTCCAACTGGAATGAATGTCACTTATAATACTACATCGCCGTCCCGAAGGGAGCAGTGCAAGAGTAAAGGACATGGTTACAATTTCAAATACCATGACCTTCAATTCCTCTTTAATAAAATTTTCAAAATTTGTGTATTCTCAGTAAGCAGTATCTAGTTTACGAACGTAGAAAATGCGTTTAACTTATTCGCACAGATATTTATAACTCGAAAAAGACCTTTTTTCTGATACATTAGGGCCTTGGCTCGTAGAAAACATTTGAAACAAGATTTTGAGTACCTAATGGATACAAACGGTCATTTCGTTTTCGGATATTTATATCCGCGACATATGCATCTATAGGTAAACACACAGGTATGCAGATACACATTATCCGGTAACACGTGCATTCTTGGACAAGAGGTCGAGGTACCAGCACTGGCTCGTGCGAGACTACGTTATATCGGCGGGGTAGGTATTTGAGACGGATTTACATAAATCTATAAAGTCAACGTTATTTCCCAGCGAAGCAGTAATCTGTAGATTAGACGCACGTGTCTCGTCGTGTGTATCTAAAGGACCTGCGTAAATAGAGTTAACGCGTGTCAGGCCGGTGTCCTTCCTCCGTGTATCCCCATCGCCGTACGTTCAGGGTACCCCAAGAATAGTTTTTAAAGGGTATATCTAAAGCGATAACCCCTCGTCCCCGTTGATAGAGTTATCTTGATGTATATTGTATGTATCTATATATATATTTTTTTTTTTTCTTTTTTCGACACAGCCTCGTATATTGTCAAGCCTAACGCGCTTCACCCCTACGTTATCAGCAATGGGCTAATAGAATATGCTAACGCTCAAGTGCGCACATCAATCCCGACTGATACGTGTCAGGTTAAAAGTTTAACCAGTACGATCGTGTGACTAAATTTTTAATGCTTAATTTTTCTAGCGATAAATTTATCAACCACTGAGATTCGGTTATAGCTGAGTATATATTCGGCCCTTATAGTACTCCGGAGATCTGGTTAACGCGTCTACACTCGTTCCGGGCGCTCGTAAACCTCTCACACTCTCGGGCAACGGTTAATTAAAATTAAGTTCATTTCCATTCTAACTTTTTACCTCGAAAGTAGAAAAAAAAAAACAAGAATAAAAAAATAAAAACTAAAAGAACAAAAAAATATTATGAGGTTTGACCGCCATCCGGAGACGCAGTGGCGGCTAGGGTGCCCTTGGGATTTGAAGAATATCCAAAAAGTAATCTTTACAAATAAAATATACGCCTTGCCTTTATCTTTGAGATCCGTTTTATAGGTCGGCTGCTTTTTCACTGTGGTATTCAATTAATAACGTCAATAATTACTAACTATTACGTAGTGAGAACAAACAGCCCTCGATTATAATCATTATGAAACTACTGCGAAAGTACTCATGTAACATGCGGAAACGTTTCATTCGATAATATGAATTTGTTAGTTTAATACCTACGTGTACACCGATAATTAATAATACCTACTGATCGATATTACTGAGTAATGAACTCTACGCTTTCAAAATTCCAAATACTTGCACCCCGTTACTGACCACCACTGCCTCTCTTAACAATGTGCAATTTTTAGCAGACGTTTTCGATGCTTTCTATTTAAAAAAAAACAAGTCTCTTGTCTTTGTTCTACAAAAAAAAAAAGAATACATAAAACAATTCTTATGTTCTGCCTAAATTTTTTGAACACATAACCAGCCGGATATTATACAGTTTGGTAAATATGAAAATGCCTTTGAGTATTACTTTGTCCTGTGTACAAAATACGTATTTGCATTTAGCAAAACGATATGGATTGAAAAGCGTAACTGACCCTGGCTAGCGTGTTTTGTTGCGCACCGACTGAGATCGATATATGTTTAACTATATGTCCGTCTACGGAAACGACGGCTGTAAATCATCAGAATACCTTCTCCCAGATGGCGGTTGGTTTGTTCAGCCTTAGCGTAAGAGCACTATGATTTTACCTTAAACACTCGTTCATCTAAGTACACATACGCACATATATGTTTATGTATGTATTCGAAACCTGACATTAGCTTGAGCATTGAAACGTGGGCAGACATTGCGTCTATTCATAGAGAACAGTTACAAATATCCACCCTCAACCTATCTTCTGACAGTGGCAAACATCGGGACGCACTCGCTCAAAGGAAGAGAAAATTACTCTACTGGACGTTGCACGTCACCGAGCCTTCTATCGATTCCCATATCCATCGAACCATAGCGTAGGTATGTACACTGTACACTTTAACGTGAGTCAGGAAAAGAAATGGAGAAATAAAAAGCTGAAAAGTGATAAAGGGAATAGATGCAGTAACAGAAGAATAGAGAGAAAGAGAGAGAGCAACTTAATTGACTTTTCTAATTGCGAGTAATTATGACGCGAAGTAGCACTGTCAAACGTAATTAGTTCTCGCACACTAGTCCAGGGTATGTGCCGTCATCTGTTGTCCCAATGCGTTTGTTAAAATGTCTAGAAAAAGTGCGGTATGTTCACATATTTTTTTAGATTCAGAACTACCGTGCCTATCCTAGGTACTCGCGGTCATCATAAAACAGCTCTCATCCTAGTGTCGACCCGCCTGATTGCCTCCTGGCTAATTCACGAGGGTCTGGAATAGGGCACGAGAGATAGTAAATGGTAGAAAGAAAGATAGGAGCTTGAAACGAGGCTGTGGGCCCTCCGGTCAGGTGAAGCAAAGGTATATCGACCTGAAAAAACCACCACCTACGGGACTTCCGTAGTTCACCCACTTGACTCACGAGGTCACTGGGTAAAAAAATTCCACCCAACTTGCGACGCCGTTTAAAATGATTGTGGGTCAGGCGCACAGCACTGGTCCATCAGAAGATTAGACTCTGAAGAGAATAGCCACGGAAACCGAGAAGACAAAAGACAGAAAGGGGTCCACCCTGTGACACGAGACTTAAATGGATTGACGTCAATCAGTCGATGCGTTCGTTCGGGGTCGGGGAAGACTGTCACCACTAAACATACAGCCTGATCATCCATCGCAGAATCGTAGAAACTCTTAGTATATATTCCAAGTGTTCAAATTCAGAAAGTTTTCTACACTTTCCTACAATTTCCTACACCGTTTCACAAACGTCACTTCAACTTCTACTCTAAGCGTCGTATTTCCAATGTAGGCAGAAGTTTATCCCATACATTCCCCTCGCTAAGGGCTTCTATTGATCACACTCTGTGTAAAGTAATTCACTTTTTTTTATTATTATTGATTTTTTTTTTGTGTTTATCATGGTAAGTAGCTATTCTCGATATGGATGAGCATACGTATCGTCGAATATATTACAAATTGGTCAAATTTTTCCCTGACAATCGGGAACTCGGAAAATGTTCAATATTTGATGAGTAGCGCTTATTACTGAGTAAGAAATATATTCATATTAATAGCAAATGATATAGGACTCATTTGAAACGTCGATAACGTTTTCCTGTTGCACGATATTCGCACTGTACACATTTTTTTTAGGCTATTTTCGGAATAGCTATGACTCAGTGTCTATCGAAGGTCATGATCATTTTCCAAGTGATTCATGGTGAGGCAGAAATCGAACAGTTTTATCGCATTCCTGTTTCGACACTTTGATGCTTTCAAAGTTTATCTGGGCTTTTGTGACTGTGATTTTTATCATTTTTCATGAATTCCATCCGTAGTAACTCCCTTAACCTAATTATAAAATCGCTAAGCTGGTTAAGCGTTAAAACCCAGTAAGTTTATTTAGCTTGGGGCGTTTATAGGGGGAGAGAGCGTAAACAGCGAGAGCAAAACTGAGAGAGATCGTGACGAGAGTGAGAAAGCGAGATAGCAAGAGAATAATTCGGTTAGCCATGAGTTCAGTTCCGCGTACGCCAGGGTTGATACATCGCGTCCATTAACGGTATGCACGATCAAACCTAATTATAATGTATCTCTCCCCTATCCACATCCCCTTCTTTTAGCCGCTCCTGCTTCCCTCAGCCAGGGACAAGGCGGGCACAACCTCCATTCGTGGGATTACAGTTCGCGGTTCGATTATTATCGGAGCAGGTAGCCTGGCTTTCAGCAAGTCCAACGGGTTCAATCGACTGTCGGCGAGAAAATACCAGCATGAAGTATGGTGGTAGCCGATTCAACCTTTTGTCCTGCTACGTCTTTGGAAGGTTTTGCGGAACATCAATAAAAGATAATAGTTAGAAGCGATAGTATCTTCCACGAGGAAGCCAGAGTTTCGATTTTATGTATTTTGTGTATTTTATTATTATCATTCTTTGTTGGTCGTTGAGTTTCTGGGATTATTGTGCTTTCATACTCGCTAAATAATATCTAGAAATTTATAATTCGGTTAAAATTAATTCAATTTCACGCAACGGAAGATTCTGTGCGCATGGTTTACCAAAAGCGTTAGCTGAGAAATTGGTAGGTAAGGGCTGAAAATTCTGCAGACTCGGGTGTCAGATTCGAAAACTCGCAACATCTGGCAAAATGTTTGTTGCTTACGGTGTCTAAGACCTCCCAGAGGAGTAATTAGCGGCCGTCACACTCTCCGCGGGAGGCAATACGCTCGGTATCATATTTCTTCCTCTTCTTTTTCGGTGCGGCGGTACAAGGAAGGGCGAAAATTCTTTCAGGGGAAATCGCACGTGAATCTGTCAATCGACGGATGCGCGAGAAAACGGGATGGACTACAGGCACCGCCCTATACGACCCAAGGGTTCTTACACCGGAAACAAATCCCCACACCCCGGAAGTCTCGCTTTTCTTCTGTTTGTCCAAGTGCGTTACGTTTCGTGCGTGCGTGCCTGGTTTTGACGTGACCCCCCCACCCCCCATTGGGTTAGGGTTGTTTTGCTTTGTACCCTCCATGTGACCGACGTTACGAAATCTCGAACCAGAGCTTATTTCCAACTTTGGGATCAGTTCCAAGATCACCCGGAACAACAAAACGTGTTACATATTATTTCTAAAGTCAATTAGGTGACAGGCCTAGTCTTCCTTTCTCAACACACAATGGATAACCGGCCATTAGCCAGGACAAAACTAATGCTACTATCACAATTCACAAAAGCCCTGAAATATACAAAGATTTTGTCAAAATTTAAATATCGAGTCCATCAATTACAGAGAAAACTGAATTCTGTTTCAGGGAAGGGACGGCTCTACCCAGCCTACAGCCTCAGTGGCAGTGAAGGCGAAGAAAACTCTCCGAGTCTTCGCGGCGGTCGTGCTTATCCTCAAAATAATCATCCGATTAGTAATCAAGTTCAACATAATCACTACAATTCAAGCCAGCATAAACAACGAGCATATCAGCATCCTCTTTTCCACGTACCAGGAAGTGGAGCTGGGCTCAGTGACACCCCGACCTCGGGCAACGCTTCTGACGAAACTCTAACCGACAGTGAACTCACCAATCTCGCCAGGGACTCGACTCTGCTCGTTCATAACGGTCAGTGGAACTTTCAGTTTAAATTCTTGAATTTTACCTCATCATTCAAACACCTCGGACTGCAGGTTTTGCGATAAATATCACTTCGGTGATCTGATTCAACGTTTCAGAAAACGAGAATATGAATATAATATTTCATTTATTCGCAAGCAATGAGTCAAGGGTTGTCAAAATCGGTAAATCGCAATAACGGAAAATCGTGTCTCTGCATTACTCAAAGGTGATGGATAGCGGTAGCGTATCCGCCAAGGTGGGTCCCCGTCGTACGGACGTTAGTTCGAGCAAAGGCACACCAAAGCGTCAAGATGACGTATCACCTCGGTAGGTACGGTAGGTCGTGTTCGTCTTGGTTCCCCCGATGTCCCAGGTCCTCAAATATACTCAGTGCCTGTCTTATCACCCCTCATCAGGGTCAGGAGTTGTCCGTACGTTGCGATAAAAGCGTATACCAGAATTTTTCGCCGATCACCAAGATTTGCTGACGCGTGTTCAGAGAAGGCTGTTCATTCTTTTTTTTTTCCTCCTTCTTTCTTTCTTTCTTTCTTTCTCTTTCACACGGCTTTTGTACAACCTTACTTTAACTTTTGCTGAAGAGGTTAAGAGCTTTTACGGGAGAGCAAGAGAGCTAGAGAAGTGCGAAAGTTAGTGAGAAGAGTTCCCTGCGTACAATAGATTACGATCAACCCAATAGCTATCGTTCCGGGTCCTCTAAAAACTCTTTATAAATCGGTACTCAAAAAAAAATTCTCTAGTGATTTTCAATTCTTCGAGGGTGTTGAGCGTTCGTTCAGCCGTTAGGAGTGCTGCACACTGGTATTACTGGAAAATTCATGGATTCAATTCTGCCCGTCTTTTATCAAGGCTCGATGCACCAACCGCGTCTAAATGCAGAGACCGATTCCCATTGTGGAACCCGACCATCATCCATCATACGGGTCCATTCTCATTTGAGCAAATATCCCCGGTGGCGAAACACATCCTGAACAATGATTAGGTCATTCTTTCGTTCACCCTCCGTCTCCACCCTAGTCTGGATGAACAAGTAATTACCCAGAAATCTGCATGACACTAGAAATCGCATGATTCTAGTAGTATATCGGTAGAATAGTTGCGTCCTGCAACGTATTAGCCCATCGTTACCCTAGAAAGCTGCACAGTATACCGGATGGCATTTAATAACCGCGTCTTCAATCATATTCTTGATGTAGGGATATCGCGGCGGGAACTCCAACGGGGATTACGCCATTAGCATTAATATCGTCATCGAGGGATTTTTGTATTAGCTACGCCTTCGCGTGACGAATTCACCAACGTGATGCTTAAGGACGACGATATACCTTCCTACACCTATCTTGAGCTCGACGCTGCGTAATGAGACGGAAGTAATACGCCGCCTTCCTCTCGAATGGATTCCTACGTTGGTCATGGTTCGGGTGAATGCTGGTTGGTATGCAGGCAATATTCATTCATGAATCGATCCTAGGTATCCCTGTTTGACTATCTACAGAAAATCTCTAAAGTATAATCGACAAAAATTATCGACAATTTGAACTAGCTGCGATAGCGATTTTCAGAGGACTTGCAATTTGCGTGGCAAAGAAAGATCAAGGTGATAACCTACCTTCACGGTGCACATAAAAATCCTGGTTACAGCTCAGCTTAGTCACAGCACCCTTTTCCACGATCTTTTTCTTCTAGCAAAGGACTATGACCTACTTTTTGCAGTATTCTTGATCTGAAATCTTAGGCCCTTCGCAAACGGAGAATAAAAGTCGATCGAAAAAGAGAGAAACCAAAATTTTCTGAAATCAAGAAGTTATATTACTGGCCTAAGCTTTACCTACACGCAATATATGAGACCGGGTATATGAGAGACGGGTTATGGGGATGTTGGGCGAAATAGATGCTTCGAGAGCACTCGAGGAATTCTCGGTGGTCAACCAGGGTAGCGAAGGTGATCACTGAAGCTTAGAAATGTGCAGATAGGGATGGAACGGTACTCCCTGATTCGGAAGGGAAAACGGAAATAGGAATCAGCCCAGAACGCTGTACGCAGTCCAGCATAAAGTAATAATTATGATATTGTGCATTCAACGATACAACTTGGCGAACTAGGTAACACCACAGCGGTTAATTAGAGACAGCCATAGAGCCCTTTCTCTGGTTCGTCTTCTTTCTCCATTTCACGGCCACTCAAAGCTCCTTCTCCCGTTATACCGCAAACTATAACGACCTTTGTTACAGAGGATGAACGCCATCGTCCAGTCTCGACAATGGAGACCCTTTCAAGTTGTCCACACCACGTTACGTGGCAAATTTCACTCACCTTCAGCACCAGCCCCGGTCTTCTTGACACCGAAATATAACGACGATATTCGAACACAATAAAGTCTATCGGGAACTAGACAGCCCACTGTATTCTACGTCAGTCAATATCGATAAAACGTTGGCCTACTTTGGCGATTCAATAAGTTATACGTACAAGCACAGATCGCTGGGGTTAGTACTCTTGAGAATGGAGAAGGTTTCCCCATAATTAATCCCCCAATGAAATTATTCAATGGATTGATTGCTTCTGACATATGAATCTACCTGGTGTACACCTTCTTTGGATAATTATTGAGGATGGTAATAACTGTAATAACAACTTAACGTCTTACATATTCCGAGGTAAGAGATATAGCTGTTGAAAAATAAATACTTATCTACGTTCATTTCGTCGTATGATTATTGATCCGATATGAGGAACCTTGTTTAAGGTTCGAAAATACCTTTGCTCTACATGGAAGATTCTTGACGGAGTACTATTTATGAAAATTTTCATATTAAACACTAACGGGAAAATTCAATTTATCCATCTGTATAACTATGCTAGTATGTCGCAGTTGTATGACTGTAATAACTAATATATAACGTTCAATATTTGACACATGAAAATGCCTTACGTATCTTGATAGAGTAATTAGTCAACTTAGAGCACGATGTAGATTCTATTCATATCTCAAGTCGATTGTATTACTTGCAATTATATAAGTGATATTAGTAGTCGATCTGAATTAATCTGATTCTATTGTCGTCTTAGCACGTTTAATCCATTTCTAGATTTTCAATACGATAATGCACTGGTAATTAATTTACGTGTGAATAAACTTGACGTTTTATATGACATTAGAATGTTTGATTTTTATTGGTAGAGTTTAAAAATTCGAAGAAATGTAAATTGGATGAAAGGAAATCTAAAATAATTTCACGCACGACCACTTTTAAAGAGGGATCGAAAGTGCAGATGGAATTTGGTCTAGCTCGTTTATCTTTGCCTTCGGATACTCGGCTCAGGAACATAAATAACAAAAGAAATCGATACATATTTTCGTAAGCCTTGGTCCCTTGTGTCTCCTTTCCCTCCTCACCTCTCGTCTCTTTTCCCTTGCAGCCGCGCCTCTTTGCCCCCTTCGCATTCTGTTTTGCGCCCAATTTGCGGCCCATCATCGCTACGGAAGAAGCAATTTCTAACTTAAATGAAACTCCCTCTTCCTCCTGCATCTACCTCTCTCTCCAGTCTCGATCGGCTAACATCCCCAGCCTCCAAGACGAACCCTTTTGCCAGGAGTAGCCGGAGGTATTCTGTAGACTTCGACGGGGGTGGTACCGTAGCTTCAACTTCTATACAACCCATTTTGAAACCACTCTTGTCAACTTATAGATCGAGCGAGTATCAAACGTAAAAGATTGGAAAGCTTTTTCTCTCTATGAAAAAAAAAAACTTTCATATCTCAAAAATTTTATAGACGAACATCAAATTTTGAACTATAACCGTACAGTAACGGCCATTGACAAAAAAACATTAATCTTTTGTGTAAATAAATATGTTAGACAATGTCAAAAGCGGTTCAGAATGCAGTGACATTTGTCACAGTTCGTAGATTTTCCCGTTAACCGAGGATGAAGAGGATTGTAAGCTTGTCGAACTCGACAGTTCGACCGAGTGATTATGCTCGCTGTGATGCCCGGGATTAGTTTGTCTTTAGATAACCGAATCAGCAAGGGTTTACTGTATTTAATGAAACTATTACCGCGCATTGATTGCTAAACTTGGTAGCTGAGGAGATTATGGAAGTTCGTCTTAGTTTGTAGGCAATCTCAAAGTTGTGCGAAGCCTCATTGGCTCGCTTTGTCGACGAGACATTTCGATCTTAATCATTATGGGGAAGGGTGAACGGCAGCGTCTGCCCAACCTTTTTACCAAAAACCTTATTACAGCAGCGTTTACATATTATCATAAGACGTCGCTTCAACGATCCCTAAATATCATCCCTATACAATGAGAACTGAATCCCACCCATAGGTATAACGACTTTTCCCTTGTTGGTAATCCGCTACTCTACCCCCGCGTAGTCTCTAACAGTACCTACAACCATAGGGTTAATGTACTAAAGGAACGGCCGGTCAGAGAACTCGGAACTATTTTAAACCTGGTTTTCCCTGGAGGAACGCTTGGCTAAGCTTAGGAGTTTGTGGTCGGTCAAGCTCGGATAACGGCCTATAACGGTCTATAACGTGAGCATTAGCTCGATTCTTGGATAGAAGTGATCTGGGGTGATGCCGCAGTCGGGATGAAGAGGTGGTGGTTTATAGGTCGAGAGAGAAGTGGAGAAAAAGAAGTAGAACAGAAATGGTGGAGAAAGAGTCAAGAGGCGTTAGGAGGTCAGAGTACAAGCGACCCACGGTAAGTCCATTGACGTATGTAGCACATGGGTGGTTTACTCCAGCCCTACATTGCTACCCCCGTTGCTAGCCGGTCGCTTACTCACTTACTTTTCCTTTTAAACCCAGCTATAGCGATATCACTTCCATTTATGTTAACGTGTGTCAGGTGTGCACCAAACAGCTTTATACGGAGCGAGAACCCTACCACATTTTACACAACGAAAATTTTTCACCTGCAGACTGGGAAAGTGGTACACTTATAATACAGCTGGTATGCTTCATTTTTTCTCTCCTCTCATAGCACCAGCCTAATTACAGGGCATCGTTCAAGGATTTTGTATAGTGTTAAGAGAAAATGATTAACACTAATGTCCAGATTGAGGGTACTCTTAAACGCTATACCTAATTTCGTATATTCTGTTTGATAAAGACATAAAAAATAAAAAAATGTATATATAGGTAGGTATATATCAATAGACATAGATTTGCACCATGAAAGAAATAGTTACTCTTCGGCAGGTTATTGATACACATGAATAACTTTGTACTGACTTAGTTTACTCAGTCATTCGTAAGAGGGGTTACGATCCCTGGTGACCACCCGCATGTTTATGTATGTCCACCTGATTGCGAAAGAAGACGGCAGTTTGTCTGTGATGTCGATGGGCCGGGGGATACAGCGGTCGAATAGCCACCGTCCACGTGGCCGCTCTACGGGCCTCAGAACTTTGATTCCCGAGGGAAAGAAGACACCTTACGTCTGATTTGGGTCCCGGAAACTTTATCTTTTCACCTCGACCCTGCCGGCGGTGTTCTGGCCACCCTGCACCTCCTGGCCTCATCCTCTACTTGTTTACGAATTACCCTCTCATTTCCATCCTTTTGTCATTCCCTGCGGACGGAATTTAATTTCCATGTTTTCGAAGAAACAAACTTTACCGCTTTTTAGAACGACGTAAAAATAAAAAAAAGAAATAATCGTCTCGAAGAGCCCCCTGGCTACCTGAAAATTTCTCTTAAAAATAAAAATAAATTCTAGTTATAGGTACAGCTCGATCCTACCCAGCAAGACCTGCTTCTCTTGCTTTCAATTTTGAGAATATTGTATACACCTCGTACCATTTTATTCATACTTTAGCCTTGGGCCTCGTATCTTCGGAGATACAAACTGGTGGATTTAATTTTGTCTCCAATTAATTTAACAACGAATTTAAATGTCAAGCTATTTTTAAAATTAGTTTTAAATCGACTGAAATTAACTCACTGTACGTACCTATGTACACATGTACATAAGTAGAAGTAAAGTAAGACTTTGGAAGTCGTTCGTTTGGACACGTCGTCGTCGTCAGCGATTTTCTTTTTTCTTCAAATATTGATACCGTGGCGAGTGGCTTTTTTTTTTTGAGTCGTATAAAATCGCCGAGAAACAAGAGGCTGGGACAGAGACGAGTTTTGGTCCGCGACGATGAGGAGACGAAGCTTTCCTGAGTGACTCTGTTCAATCGGGACGGTGAGGACCAGGGTCCGCAAACAATGGTTAAAGTTTCGAATGAAAGAATTCAGTGAGCGAAAAAGACGCGGCGGAATGTAATTTGTTGCCCGAGAGACAATGGAGACGCGAACCACGAAAGACAAGGGACTAAGGGGGCACAGACGGGAGACCAAGACGCAGGATTTTCTATACCAGCTATCTCCCACGCGTTCAAGAAACAATTTCGTTTCTCCGTATATACGTTCGTTGAATCGCGACTTTGAAGTTTTCTAATCCAACCTCGAACGCATTCCACTCGTAGCTCTTGCAGTAATTCAACCTTTATCTCAAAAGTCGTGCGATTCGTTTGAGAACGACCAGCTCCAGGTTCAACTTCAGATTTTCCGTTCGCTCAAGGAAACTGAAAAGTAGACGGTGAGCTAGCGACAACCCTGCACGTCCGACCGGAGACACAAGCGGGTTTCAATCTCATTCTGTTTTCAGAACCTCGAGCAAATACTTTATACGTCACGAGAAGGCACGGCCTCGGCATGCTTGACTTCGTGCCCACGCAAATATTTATTTACTAGTTCGCGCCAAGAAAACACTTGAATAAGTCCATCTACTGAAAGAAATATAACCTGCTGTCATGCCACCGTTGCTGATGCTGCTGCTGCTGCTGCTTCTTCTGCATGCACCTTCCGCATACAGAAATATTTTCATCATTTGCAATATTCTTGACAGAAAACATCCCCCGATCAAATATCAGATAAAATTTTAGTTAATTTAAATATATATATAGGAATTTCACTTAACTTATTGCGATGTACAGCATTGATTTCTCGTTTTCAGATATCTTGAGTTTCTTCCCTATTCCTCTCGTCCCTTCCTCAAAGCAGATTAAGTACGGAAAACTACCGAAAAGAAAGAAACTGAGTTTTAAAATTTAGTTTGCGTCTTAAATTGGCAAGACGGAGTGAAGCGAGTGAGGCGGTAAGATAGGGGCCTGGGTTTTCTTCGGCTTTGCCTTTGCCTCACTTCGTCTGCCTCTCTTTTTATATACATGTATACATATATACATTGATATATATACGTATATATATATATCTATATATCTAGCTACAACCTACATGCGGGCTGAAAACGAATCTTTTAATCTCTTCTCGTCTCCAGACGATTGCCTCTTTTATCCCTCATTTTATATAGATTTCACATTTGCTTCATTCACTGAACTCCATAAGTGAAAAAAAAAAAAAAATGATAAAATGATAAAATTTTCAAGGGCTGTAGAAATTTTTCATCCCCGGATTACTCAATATAGTAGTTTACACATTTTTTTTACGTAGGGTAAAGAAATAAAGCTTCGTCAATACCATTCAGGGAACTAAAACAAAGTATATATTCCTTTACTGCTTTTTCTTTATCTTTCTGTCATTTCCATTATTATTTTATTTATTTATTCATTTATTTATTTTTTTGTCGACTTGGGACAAGGTTGTAGAAACAATTCATTGCTTGTATTTTTTGGAACCAGGTTCTCCTGAGTAAATATCGTGACTCGGTATACTGTTTACGATATGCATCCAGAACACGTTCGAGATCTGGTACGACGGTAGAAGTTGAGCGTACGCGGATGTGAACCAGGCTGTGTCGCAGTGGTACTGGGAATGAGGAGGAGAAGGAGGAAGAGGAAGAGGAGGAGATATCAATGCCACTGATTACAATACTTCCGCACGACAAGCTTCGGCTGCGGAATTCCAGAACCTAACGCGCGTTTATTACGTGAACCAACCGGAAACTCCAATTTACATGTTGCGCTTAGGGTATACGAGGAGTTTACGTAAGGGCGGAGATACGTGGTTGTAAAAATACAATTTGCCATCACTTAATGTTGCCAGGGATACTGGATAATCGTGTTATCAAGCGTATTTTAGGAACGGAAACAAAAGAAAAAATTGGTAAGAGAAAAGAGAAAAGGAATAAAAATAGAAAAATAAAAATATGATGATAATCATTCTCTTCTAAAATGAACAAATAAACAGAACAAAGTTTGACCATCCACGCGCATATTTATCACTGCTTGATAAACGCAGTCATATCATGCACAACCGCTTGCCCGCTAAGCGAGCAGAAACGCTCTACTTGTTATAATTATGCCAGTCGACGTAGAAATGTAAACGCGCGTTTTAATCCATGCTAGGGGTAAAACGAGAGAGAGAAATAAAAAGAGAAGAAGTTAAAAAAAATGGAGTGAGAGAGGGAAAAAGAATAAATGAGATACATAGGGAGAGACTCCCAGCTTTCTCTCGTTGGTCGCTTCTCTCCCGCACACAACACACGTAGGTACCTACCCCAACTGGGGGATGAAGCTCTGGCCTGCGAACAGTCAGTGAAATTAAACGGAGTACCGTCCTTCCCGTTCCTCACCCCTACAGCCACCTCTTTGCCAGCCGTGCCAGCCCCGTGGTCCGCTAGACTATAAACTTCAGGAGTTTATTGTTTCCCGCGCGCCAAGTAATTTAAAACGTCGACCAAACCATGGCGGCAGTGGTGACTAGGGGTGCTCGCGGACCCGTGTCTACGGAGGACCTCTTCGTACTGTCGTTTTGCCCTACTCATGGCTTGGCTTTTCGCTCACTTCTCTGCTAGAGTATAGGACGTGTCACCCCAATATTTGTCCCCTTAAACTCTTCAGAGTATTGGAACATATTGTGTGAGTGTTGAGGAGGTTTTCGGAAATTGCATGTATTTAAAAATTCACAAAGTGATACGTTTTATTTTCATAAATGTATACCTAACACAATCGTTTGTCTATTTTCAAATAATTCGTAAAATGTTAATTTTTTTTTTTATTTTTTTTCAATTTTCTATCAAGTAAAGAGATTACAACGTAGCGGATATTGCTTCGAATAAAAGAGTTGATCATTTTACCGAAGCGGGTCAACCTTATTCGGAATGAGAATTCCTTTTAGACAAGCGCGATCACTCCGGGTTTATTATTCCGAGTAGTCTCTCGACCAAGTAGATATATATGTATACACACACCTAGAGGTATAGATAAACGAGAAAACGGTAAGCGAACAACAACAAGAAGAACAACTTCGAGATGGCTCTCCAACCCTTTCCCACTTTCTTATGACTCGCCTCCCGCTGTGCCTCGTACATTGTTACTTTAATTCTGGGCCTTTGATAGCGATATTTCATTTTGAGGTATGGCAAGGCCCAACCAGGTTATTAGTACGGTGATGCCCGCCGGATGATGGGATAACCCCCCCTACCTTCGATATGGTACCGACGTACGCCTACGCGTCGCCATATTTTTTATTATGTCAGACTTCGACCCGAATGATAGGGTACCGGGGGTAAGGATAGACACATGTATGTGTGACCGTAAATGTATCTATATACCAAAGTATACACGTATGTGTACACGTGTGCTGTGTGATTCTCGTCGAGTTCTTTTCAATTCCGATAACAATCTCGACTTACTTTTATTCCTCTTACTCGCTTTTGTGACCCCGCCGCATTATTCCTAACTTTATTTTCAAGCTGAACAATCGCGAGGTACGTTGATACTGGAAGTTGTTAGACCGGCAAATATATCGGATCTTGGATATATATCCATACGGAGCCAAAAATCTTCTATTGATTATATTCGACCTCCTCTTCGACAGTCTTCTCATTATATTAATACACCTACCTTATACGTATCCTCTTCGGGCTGAACTACCCACCGCTCCTACCTCCTTATTATCAAAGATACAAAAGCGTACCCGGGACCTCGGCAGGTGAAATAAATTGTATTTCCCCTGAACACAACCCATACACTCGACCGTCCAGCCCCTGGGGCGCGCGCATAAACCACGCTATGAGGTGACTCTTCAGTCTTTGCTCCCACATTAACTAGCTATAAATTATACGCGGTCTCTGGGTGGCCTCGAGCGATCTCCGGCTATCATGTACCACCAAAAACAACGAGTTCGATTATCCCTAGCGAGTAAATGGCTGAGTATATATTTGTATACCTTAGCTGGACGAATTATAATAAAAAATTCATACAACTATATAAATATCTACCGTTTTAACATCTCTTAGACCATAATACCAAATCTTCACTTCGTATAGTCGCATCGTATATGAACTTATTATGTAATTAATACTATCTCTAAGTATACAGCTACGTCGGTGGTAATAATCCTGATAAATCTTAGGTAATATACAAAAATAATGAGCACTCACAACGGAGCTGATAGAGCTTATACTATTTACGGAACGAGTCTTCATAGATCTCTAGCGACTAATTAAATATAAAATGCCTTCCTATTAAGAAAGAGGACTCCGAATGGTGCAAGCGACTCCCTGTGAACTGACTAGCAATTATAAATCCTCGATTAATGAGTATATCCAACGGTGACCTTTCGTCTGCTAAACTAACCAGTTCTGTAAGACTCTTGACCTGATCAACCTATATCATCGGCAGTGTAACGCGTGACGCTAAAACTTTGAGCGCATCTTGTTATAACGCGAGTTAAAACTTTTTAAATAAATTGCTACAGTTTTCCCCGTATACGTCATAAGTAGCGTTAATATGGTATGTATCTAAGTAGATATGTTGAATTACATTAGTTTACAAGAAATTTGTAATATTTAAATACCTGGGTAACAAGAACTCGTAATAATTTGATACGACGCAAATTGTCGGGTTACCTTTGCATGTAGAACCTGCAGTTACGTGGGTAACTAATGTATGCTACTATATGCATGTAGGTCGGATACACGCCTCGAACGTATAGACACGGTGAAGGCATTGACTGTGAAATAATGAAAATTTATGACCACTCCCCTGTCGTTTCTCTTTGGCATGCAACCCCCAATGCGCCAACCCCTTCGGTGGGAGGTATAGCCAGACTTCTTCCTCGAGTAGGGATGGAAAATGACTGTGAAAGGGGTAAAGGAAAACGACGACCAGAGTCGACAGGGTGGTAGGTAATTTGTAGAGCTTTGAGGGGAACCCTGCTGCAGGAAAGTCTTACAGGCACGAAAGTCGCACGAAGTTAGATACTACAACAATTAGCTGTCTTGACACGATCGTGAAAATTTACTACTTGATAATTTTTATTCTCTTTTTTTTTTTTCTTGCAAAATTTGTATATGGGATGTCAGTTTATGTTTATTGTTAATAAATTTGTGTATTTAAATGAGAAGTGCTAAGGCTGTGATATTTTTTGAATTAATTGAATCATATTTTATATTTTTTTGAATAACAAACGAATTTCATTAAGAAAATAATAATGATAATAACAACAACAACAACAACAACAATAATAATAATAATAATAATAAGCCGTTGGTACTTGACATTTCAATCGTACAGAATCTCATCACGTAGATTGCGAGAAACGTTCAATAATTTGAAAAGGCTTGGAGGGGTGCAGACGTGTATACTTACTTACTTACACAGTTATGCAAACATATTTATATTAAAGGAGGAATCGATGTTATACTTTGAATATATTTTGATATTTCATTAAGTTGTGAAAACTCAAAGTGTGTGAAGTGCGGGTAACGCGCGTTAGATATTGAAATTCACTACAATCAAGTTCATCGCGCGCGAATTTTATATATGTATATATATAGGTATATACATATATAGATATATATATATATATATATATATATATATATATATATATATATATATATATATATATATATATATATATATATATATATATATATATATATATATATATATATATATATTATAATTTAAGCTAGACTTTGAATCTCTCTAACCCTCTAACCCAGCTTCACCAACCCTATATACTAACCTTTCCTAACCTAGCTGAGCCAAGCTGATCCAAAACGACCCAAGTCGAGCCAAGCCGAACCCTTGAACAGTCAGTTTATCACTGAGGACGTTAATTGATAAAACAACCCCGATATAATTTATGTGTAAATCGAGTTAGGCAAGGGTTTTCGTTATTTATATGCCCAATTTGGTGGAATTTTGGTGGTACGATGGAAAATTCTGAAGCGTTAATTAGGCAAGATTAATCTTTAATCTACCGTTCATAATTTGTTCGTTGTTTCGTTCTCACGGGACACAATTTTCATCTATACATATACCTACAATTAGTTTGCATAATTCGATTTCATTCATTGTTTTTACTCCGGTCAAAAAAATGTCCAATACCGCAAATCCCTACCCCTATTGAAATGATCCGCTTATATAATAGTTGATCCGTGAAATATCTTACCGAAAAGTTCATACCCCAAACGATAATAAAATAAAACTTAAAGAATCTATCAGACTCGACTTTAAAACGGTGTAAGACTCATGTAGATGCGTGGCGTAAGCAAACACCAATCTCTTATGCGATACGGAAGGCCCACGCATTGGTGAAAATTAATTAACGCTACCTAAGAAAACACGGTCGAGGGATATTCTGTGACCAGGTGTAATTTGTTCGTACCTTATACCTATAAAGAGCAGGTAGTTGGTAAACATCGAGCAACCTTTTCGGCACGACTGCTTCCGAAGACCCCGGTAGGCATAGTGGAGATTCGAAACCTGATGCATTCCACGCACGTGCGTGCCCCCCTCTGTGCCTCGTCAGCCCCCCTAGTACCACAACTTTCCCAGTTCCCTTTTAGCCCTTAAAGTCGCGTGGGTGGAATGGACCTGACTTCCTACGCCCTCGACTTCAACGTTCAGTCACCTTCTCTTCTTAGTGGGCACGGGACTACGCGTCAAATTATGTCGACTTTTATGATGTCCTAGCTGCGCTCTCTCACCCTCGTCAAATGCAAGATGCGACCCGACCCGACGCGACGCGAGACACAAGGGGGGACTTGGTTTGTCCGCGCGTGTCTCATGATGCCAGATAATAACTGCCTTAGCTCTTCTCTAACTATGACGTACACGAATGACAAGTATTCGTTGAAGAGGAGAGAGAACAAGGAATAATTTAATGATCTAGGAAACGCTGTCGCTGCAGTAAGATCTTGACATGCCTTTCAAATGCCATAATTCCATGAGAAATCAAGTAAATTTAACAAGAATTAAGGAAATTAATGAAATTCAATGAAATTTCTATTTGATTGCGTTGAATAGCATCGTTAATTTGTAAATTATATTAATGGTTGTATTTTCATCAACCCATTTTCGAAACATCAATTTTTTTTATTTTTCGATTGATAGATCGCAGTCGAAATGACGTTGAACTGTTGAATCATTTGGATCAAGACCACACGAGGATAAGAGAGCTGTGTCTATTTTTAATTTTCTATAGAATTCTAGAGAGAATTCTGCGTGAAATGAATTCACGACGATTTGGAAGAGATGAAATATGAAAGACGCTAAGAATTTCTTAGAAGGTAATTAAAATGTAAAATAAAATTAAAAAAAGAAAAGTTTGAAAGAAGCGGGATTCCAATGCATCTGAGTAAATAAGGGCAGTACTGCAGTTACCATTCAACTTGTATAAAATTAAGTATACAATAGCGAGGTGATACACTCGCGGTATTTCTTCCTCGGAGGATAAATTGGGTCGGTGAAAATTTACATTTCCATTATGACTGCAGTAGAGCAAATGGAATGAATAGAAAAAAACGTAACAAATGAAAGAAATTACTTCTCGTTCGTCACGTGGGCACGACATCTACGAGTTCTAAGACTTTGTTAGAACTGCATATCTCGGTCTCTACCTTAAAGTCTACTTCATTTCAATGGGGGCAAGGTTAAGTTCAGAGAAAGATTATACGAAGTGATCTTCTAGGATTTCAATTGAAAAATCTTTCAGTGCTAAATCGCTATGTGTAGGTTTCAGAATTCCAACGGAATTGTACTTTTAAATATTTCTTAAAGAATAACCTTCCAGATCTTTTATTGAGTAGAATCTAGAAGAAAAAAGTAAAAACGATTTTTTATATAAAATCTAATGAAAAAACAAAAAAGAATCCGACCATTTTTAGAATAGAAAGAAAAATTAGTACGATAATTTTGTAACTGTGTGAAAATGAAGAAGATAAATTTATTCCAAGTATAAGTAATTTACTTTCTTGGAAACGAATGGAATTTTCAATTCCTTAATCTTTAATCGGATCAAGTTCTTACAGTGTCGCATTTGTTAATTTAGTCTAAGTTAATTTTATGCATTGAATGCACGCAGCGGAAAGGCTCTAACGATGCTAATTAACGCTAAACTCCTTTGAACTGCATATAAAACCGGAACCGGATGTTTCTGTCATCAGTTACGTCATTCCCTTCCCCGCGCCAACCACTAGCCACAAGTATCATACGCGGTAGTATACCTCCGCTTATCAGATGGCCACTATGACTCAGCACCCGGTCACCATTTAAACCGTACCGTAGGGAGTTGCTCCCTACATTGCGTGCAAACGTCCATCGCGTATTACCAAAACAAAAAATTTTGCAACCGAGAGAGGAAAGTTGACTATCGAATATTGGCTAAAAAATTTCAACATCCATATGGCAAACTGAACGACTGCAAGAGTCAAAATTCAAGTAGAAATGAAATCCTAGAAACCAGACTCAGCAATTTTCGTTTTATCAATTGTCATCTCCGAAAAAAATATGTATAAACAACAAACCTTTAGAAATTATTTTTACAAAAGATTCTTTCGAACTGTTCAAAGTTCTGATGAAAAATAAAATTCCAAATCGTATCAAAACCAAAAATTATAACGTCGTGGCCCGAGACGTAGGTTTTGGAATCGAGACACAGGCTGGGAAGTGATAGTGGCAGGATGATGCCACACCTGGACATGACAGTCGTCAAGAGCACAATCTCCGTCGGAGTCTACTCTGTCCGGTGACAGGGTGGCCTTGCGTTTGTTAGATTGTGTCTACGTCATCGGGAAACAGAGTTGCTTACATAGACGTCCATGTCACCTGCAGCGAGACATCGCCACTGTATGTTATAGTGTAAGCATGATAAACTGACCGGTTATAAGGGATGTCTCTTCCTTTCTACGATTAGAAACTCCCGTTGAGTTCAAAATGATTGCCTTTAATTGACCCCTGACCCTTGTAGTATAACTAGAATCGAACACGTTGTCACTTTCTCACGAAAGCCTTCGAACGTCCCCTGCTTTTACTAACCGTTCCCAAACCGAACCCGATAACGTAATTATTTACCACGAAATTGATAGTAAAAATGTAATTTCTTGGCATCCGGAACTCAGCGGTTGTTAATCTTGAAGATATTTTTGGAGGAATGAATCCAGAAGCTACACTACCCGTATATCCAGCATTAATGAACTAGGTCGATCTTGAGGTCGCCCGGAGAAGCTTCTAATAAATAGATGATCATCACGATAGATTTAGTTTGACAGAGAATCGGGGATAGGTAAGAGGTAGTAATGAATATGTGATGTGACAGTGAAACATGCCGCGATTATTCAATGGCCGTTTGCCTCGGCCAAGACTTTGTCTAGAACTCAATACCCTGGTAGATATAGACCCATGCGAACTCGTAGCTTGGACACGCAAAACACTGGCTGTGATTTCACCCTAATTGGTTCTTACGTTCCGTCATGTCAGGACAACAAATAACCCATATGAATATTTCATGTGAGTCAGGCGGGGTGTGCCTGTCGTCTTATCTTTACCCTTATCGAGTGTAGGGGAACACTGCGATCAAAATAGGTAATAAGGTGAACCTTGTCACCGGCGGAAGGGGGGTGTCGAGGGAAAAGTATTGTAGGTAGGTTTAACAATGAATTTCTAATCATGTTCGGTTTTTAAATTCAAAAATAAACGAACAAGCAAATAGTTTAACAGGGAAAGCTCCCCGGGAAACGGGATTGCTAATAAAAAACGATACCGTAGATTTCTTAGAATTCGTTTTATGATTCTTCTTAGCACGTCGATGGAAATCTAAGTGATATAATAATTTATATTTAAATTGCATTATACTTCGCGAATGAGGATAATTTGATATATATGTCTAGACATTGAGCGTTGGGAGCTCTGCCAAACAGGGTTGACGTGACGTAGAGGATATCGATCGGCAGTTGAAAGGGGTAAGAATATTTTTACGTATATTCTTAGCCTTAATTTGCTCAAACTTACGCTTAGAATTTACTGTTCGTATACTTGGAGTCTTTCTGACTTAAGATTCACGCGTTTCTCGTTGAGAATCTAATAGTGGCTGACAAATGAGTGAGGAAAAACGATGCCGGAGAATGGTTCTACTTTTTGGTTAACGTCGAGGGCTCGGGTTGCTGAAATTTGAGAAACCACAAACTCTGCACCAGAGCGTAAACGCACGTAAACACAATTACCGTGATGTAGGGATCTGCTGACGTCGCCTGTTACATCAACCATGCTAAAGCTACTGCATTTCGCTTGAGTGTAGAAACGGGCACACGCGTTTAATAATCACCCAAACTCAGCAGAGATTTTCAAACACAGAGGGTAAAAACGACCGTTACATTATTCGCTTTATACTATAATTAAAAAAATAAAATAAAATAAAACTATATACAGTTATATTGTTTCAATTTTTTTTTTTTTGTTTTGTTTTTTTTTTAGATCGTAAAGAGTTTTCTCCAAATTTACCGGCAGTGTTTTGCAAACTCTTTCAACCGTGGAAAAACAATTAAGATTTTAGAATGGATTATGTCAGGGGAAACTGCAGTGATTTATGGATTTTCGAAAGTCATTGTTAACCAACGTTTTCAAATGCAGAATCGAGAACTCCGCGCGGACAGAAGCATTCGCTGTGGTTAACAAACAGTGATGCACGGTCAACCTGGTTTGCGCCAGTTGGCAGAAGCAAACCGGGTAGCCTGTGCATCACATTAATTAATTTTCAGCAAAACCATTGATTTGATGGCAACGCCCGCCCGCATCCACTCTTCGCCAAGGATCACGTGAACTAATATCACCTGAGACCTATGAGCCTCGAGGTAATCTAGGTATCACTGTTCTAGGTCAGTCGAAGGTTTCTGATGCTGGAATACGTTGTTGTGTCCTAAAATATGCAGACGCATGTACTCGTACATACAAAAAAATAAAAAACCAATTTTAAATCGGAATTATTATTCTTAGACAAAAATTTGACGAAATATCGTTATTGGGTTTAATGCATATATAGGTATACGACGCTGGTGAAAGTACGTCATCGTAAAGAGCACAGCGAGCGTGCAAAAGCACCGTTTAGTTGTGAGAGAAAAAGTTTTTTGGAACTAACTGAAATCTATATTTACGAATCGATTCGTTTATCGAGGGCGTTGGAGTCCGAGGGGCGTGATGTTTGGATTCAATTGATGAAACGACGAAATAACGTGGTGCCGGGTGCCGCTACGTAGGTATTGTATATATATTTATATGGAAACGTTGGGTACCAAAACTGGTATAAATTTAACGCGTCGTTCAACAATAATGTGACAAAGGAGAACGATTTATCAGTTGGAAACCGATTGTTTGCGACAAAAATTATCATACATTGAATTTTCCAGTATATTTTTGGCAAATCGTATATGTCCCGTCGTTCTACAGTGACTGCTTGCCTCTGTCGGCCAGTTAAATTATTTAACAGAATTTAACTAGCGATTTGTGTCTACACCCCCATCGCCCACGGCTCCATCCTTTTGGTCAAACTATGATGAATTTCCGATTTCCGACCACCATGAAAATCGCTGCTGCGAAAAATACTCGAAATATGGATTGATTTACTTTTTATTTTTATTGCTTTATTACACCGTTTATCAGGAAAAAAAAACCAGAGCTCAAAGGCAGGAAGTTAAACTACTTGATAAAATGATTTGAAATTTGAGAAATGAATTGGAAATTTATAAATTTTAATATTTCATGTTTATGAGTTTAATTTCAAATGTTTCAGTTTTAGTTTAGTTTGGTCTGAATAATTAGTATACCTATAGGTAAAATCGTGGATTCAGATTTAGTAATAGATATAATTGCAGGAGCGTGCAAAGTTTTGATTGAAAAATAACCACTGGATGAGTTATATCTGATAATCTACGTAAATTTTATATTAATTGGCCGTCAATATGTTTACGAATAAATATTTCGCCGTTCCGTATAATTCGCACTGTTCGAGGAACAAAGGTATTTAATTTTGGTGGTGGTTGAGTAAGCTCCATAAGCGTTCAACAAACAACGGAAATAAAATTAATAACGACTGTTTGCCGATGTGTTAATATCGAAGGAAAATACAGCTCTGTAAATACACCTTGAAATTTAATTCTCTTCTTTTCAACGGCGCGCGCAAGACAACCAACAAAAGCGAGATACCTGCAAGCAACGAAGGACGAAGGTTTAAGGAAGGAGCTTCAACCGTTGTCTTCTGATTCTTGCTTTTATAAGCTTTGTTTATCTTCCTCAGAGCGGACGTTTTACAATTGCGTTGAGTGCGAAGCCACTGCGATTCTTAAAACAAGAGAATTAAAATCTTCCCAGCTTCCTCTCAATTCATCCGTATGCCCAACTAATCGCAAATCTTCATTTACAATTCCCATCAATTCTTAAGTGATTAAAAAGTTGAATAAATAAAAACTGAGGAGAAAAAATAAGCTTCAAACTAACTACACCGTATACACAATACGACACGACGCTATTTTACTACACTCATCAAAAGATAAGAGGGTACTAAAACTCTGACAAAGTTATTTATGCGTTCGTAACTTACAGCCGGGTTACTGACTGAGCGTGACATTTTTTGTAGTTTCTTTTAATCCTCTATGTTTTGAGCCGGCTTTCCAGTCTATCCGAAGACCGTAACCCCCCGGGGGTTGAAGAGGGCAAAAAATAAAAAGAGGACTAGGAAAGGGCAGGGAAAAGAATACGGCCTCCTTTCTCCGGTCATTAAAACCTCGAAAGAATGTCGCGTGCAGGATTGAAAAGATCGATTAAAAAGTACATAGAATAAAACACGTTAATCCTTGAAAATAATAGCTGCTTTGATTCTCATTGTCAGACCAATTCTTACCCTCTACTGCACCTAAACATACCTACGCATCTATCCTTCGTAATAATAAAATAAAAAAGAGAAGAAAAAAAAAAGGATATATGTATAAAAATTTATATACGTACCACGGGTCGCGCCCTCCGCATATTATTTATGCATACACTATTCTATTATTTTCCACCTAACGCACTGAAGTTCATTTTCATCCTTGTTGGCATACGGGGGTGGTCCATTGGGACCTCCGCGGGGGTCCGGACCTCACATCTCGTTCAAAAGGCCCCGCGTTCGACCCCGAATCGGTCCTGCCCACTGCGACAGGTATATCTTTTACCAACTCAAACGAACGGTGCATAATACGGGCGTAAACTTATGCATGTAACAATTGGTAATAAATTCATAAATTTCCTATAAGGTGACAGAGTCGAAGTTTTACGACAATTATTCTAACCTTTTTCGAGCCTCGAAGTGCAATTTAATTAAAATATAAATCGACTATATGGATACAAACGATTATTAAATGGAATAAATTTGAACAAAATTTTATTGAATAAAGTTACATCTAATCTGAACTTATACGTATGTAACTATGTAATATTCCGACATCGATGCGATCAGGTGCAAGGGGTGATTCGGTTGCGGTTTAGCATCGAGCAGTGCGCTCGGTCTATCAAAAGAATGTCCTCTTTGACGGGTTGCCCCTGCAAGATGTGGTGCGGAAGATGAAGGGGTCGAAGAACGTTCTCTGAGGAGGTAAAGCACGCGGAAGTAACACTTCTGGCGTACCTTGGCTCGTCTATACGAAGACATTCCTTCGCGTGTCTCACCCATTCGCTTTCGCATCGCGAAGAAGGGCGACGTACGTACGATCGAAAGCCAAGATTTACGACTAAGATATTTTTCGCAATTAATATAAAACAGAAATCGTCTAGTCTAGTTCCAAAAATCATTAATCTGTGAAATAAAATGAGGGAGATACTAACTCAAAATTTAATCAAAGTCAGAGTGAATTCTCTAACGATACGTTGAGATGAACTAAAAATATTATATCACTAATACGAATGCATAATTTTACGCCTGTATCAAAATATGTAGATTTTGAAATTTATAAACCCGGTGAGAGAAGGGCGAGCTGCTTTCGGGCAGCTTGTGCATGCATATACGTACGTACGTAGAACGGTAAGGAATCTAGCTAGCGCTTGTCATTAGCATCTCTGCATCCCTGCCGGGCATCTAGCAGGGCCTAGAACATAGCATAGTAGAGATCTGAACTAAACTAACAACTCTGCCAACTCACTCGTCTCCCATACAGTATACATGGGAGATGTTTTTCTTTCAGCTACCTGACCGCCCTGCACTGCTCTTCCCCATCACCGTCTATTCACTGAGTCAGTCTTGAAAAATTTATATCTCGGTAACGAGGAGCGAGATTGCCTTGCCGTTGTAGTTCCATATGTTTTTTTTTTTTGTTTTTCATTTTTTTTTTTTTTATATATTTTTTTCATTTGCTATTTTGTCTTCACATATGCTATATTTGTTTTATTATTACTCTTCGTTCGCAGTTTCAAAATTCAGTTTCCTTTATAACATTTTATCCCTACTCACGAAAAATGAGAAAAGATAAAGCAACGATATAGGTACCTACATGTGACCCTTTGAATTGGTTCAAACTCCAGCTAAACTCGCGGAGTAAAAGTCATTCGCATTCACATCGTCCGATCCCAACAAATTTAACAAATTCATTTAGATATAGAAATTTTTAGAATATTTTTATTCCTTTTTGGCAGAGATCAGTTTTGAAAGGGTTAACTTTAAAGGTCACTGTCACCTCGTACGTCTCGTATGTATACGCGGTTTTATCCGATTACTACGCGTAATCAGAGAGAGCGAACCAAATTACGAAGCGATTTTACGAACGTCCCCGCAGCTCCAGGGGCTCTACCCTAAACCTCCGTTTTCCTGTGAAGCGGACTTTGGCTCACCTTGCCGCATCCGGAGAGGGTGGTGTAAAGCATTTGTTAACGAGGAGGGCTTGTTGTGCAAATTAACGAGTACCACGGCAGCTATGGCTGACGTTCATCAACGCTTTGCCGGATGAAATATCAAATAAGTTATATCGCTTCCACGATCTCCGTGTATTCAATGAAAACAAAAATCATTAAAATGTTTTTTTAAAATTGCAAAATCAAATCCTGTTTGGACGTTGTTAAACGGAAGCAGGTTGGACCTTAAAACCAATACAGTAACGCTCTATTCTTACTCACGTTATTCTCCTCGACTTTTTTTTCTTTTTTTTTTGCACGAAATTGAAGCGTATAGGATAACTAGACTCTCCTATAAGAAGAGAAAATCCTCAGAATCTCATTCCTAGACACGAAGAAGCACCCTGGCGAATCTAAAAGTCTAAACAAGTAGCCCAATCACTTCCATCAAATTTCCTAGACGAAGTATAACAACCTTAATAAACCACGTTCTTATAGCCCAAAATATTTCTAGCCTTCCGATTTCTGCACAGTTCAATTTTTTAAATATTTGTAGATATATTATTTTTCAAACTATGGCTATGAAACTATCGGCTTAATATCAATGACTAAATTCAGTTATTAAGAGCGTAAATACTTGAATAAAATTTAAAAATCATCTTTGTATTCAAGCTTTAAACATAAAACTGAAAACAAGCATAATTATCCGGGTAACCCAGCCCGCTCTTGGCTAATTCAAGCGCCTACTCAACGATTGTCGTTAAAACTTATACAGCGAGCTAATCTTGATGAAATCCAACTCTCAGTCAAGTCTTCCGAAAAAGAAAAAAAAAAAATATCATAATAATAATAAAAAAAACAGAATAAAATAGAAAAAAAAAAAAAGAATAGCTAAGGGAACGAACTTTTTATTGACTATACATAAACACCGGCTTAGCCTCTCCTCGATCCTGGATCAATTTGTGAAACTTTGTCATTAATTTTCCATCGGTAGAAAACTTCACGGTTCATCGCTCCGTGGAGTAGCAGCTAAAGCAAAATACTTTTCCAAACAATATAACGCTATCATCTCTTCGCCTTTAATACGAACTAGTAAAACTAGGGATGATATTTTTATACCGGGTATAATAATATGCTAAACAATGTACATATCGTATAAATAAATATATTTCAATAAATATATAATTACATTATCAACGTGGACACAAAACCAGCTGTGTTGCAAGCTAGTGGCGTTCTGGGATTAGCCAGAGCATATATCCAGGCTTTTTGACCTCTTAATAGAATAATGTGTCTGTCTGTCTGTCTGTCTGTCTGTCTGTCCGTCCGTCCGTCTGTCGAGTCGAGTCGAGGTGAGCCCGTAAGCCATGTTCTGTGAGTGACGTTAACGTAGCACATTGCCAGAATGTTTATCGCCCTACCATGGGTAGATAATTAAGCGAGTTTATGGACAGTTGCCTTATGTGTCAACTTAATTTATCGTACGAATAATAACAGTGACCCTTAGATAATGACGGTGAAATAGCAGGTGAAAGTAACTTCGGTACTTGAGGGTCTCGATACTCAATAAAGACGAAATGTTAATTTGAAATAAATTAATTTATAACCCGCAATTGGATTCAAAGATCAATTGGTTAATGTCGTTGTTCGGAGTTTACAAGAGGATTATAATTTTTGAGTTTTGTATGACAGAAGGGTATATCTTTAGTTATTCGTTTGATAAAATTTTTTACCTAAATAGACAATCTCCACGTGCATTCAATGTAGTATATAGGTATATGTATAAATGTAATTATAATTTTCATATCTATCGTGATAAAAGTGACGGGTTTCGGGGTAATTTGAAGTGAAGATAATGACGATGAGTGAAAAACGCTATAAAGTAAAGGGATTTCATTAGGGCATCCCTGCCTCTTAAAACCCTCTTACCATTTTCCCTCGGGAATAAATAATCAATCGTTCCCGTCCTCAAAGTTTGGACAAGGAGCTGAGTTTAATCGTTAGGCTGAAAAGTTTTATATTTTCATTCTGCCGAATCGGGTTGCTCTCCCTTTCGGTGTGTTTGCAAATGGGTAATCTTGAATTTTCCAAGTCATGGAGTTTGGCCCTTTATATCTTTCGCAGCATTACTGGTCATAGGAGACAAAAAAAATTGTATCTCTGTCTATATTTGAATGAGAGAAAAATCAAGTGCAACGATACCTTTTAAGGCGACTTTAGCCATTGTGGTACATCTACCTACTGCAATTTTACACGGCCTTGTGCGCCTGATGTTCTAGCGTCTTTCCATTTTAATCGTAGTACGATACGAGTTTTATAAGGACATTGTAGCAGGTGGTGCACCTGGCTGACTTGTAATGGAAAAAGGCGATTCATATATTTTTAGAAAATGATATTATCCCATATTCCTGGCCATATTTGCAACGACTGAGGTATTCATCTTTTATCAGAATCGAGTGAACTGCTGAATTGGATAGTGGTTACTATAAATGGAGTCTAAAAATTGCACTTTGAATCAGAGTTTTACGATTATAGAACAGTCAGAGAATTGGTAAGCGAATCAATTGACCAAAGTTGGAAGCAATTGATTTTCTATATTTTATACTTATAAGTAGCAGATTGAAGACTGGATCGATATCCCAACTATATATAATGAATACTACTGTTTTATTAGCCTCTCTCTGATCTCGTACTTCAAACACGCTTCTCCTTACTCCGTGTGAATATTTATCAAGGCTGTTACGCGCGCTTGTTTTTTGCCACCATTGATCATTGAGTATTGGCATTTACGTCGATTAAGTAGCACCTGGCCAATCTCTTTGTTGTTGCGTTACCTTTTGCACGTCACTCTTTGAGTAAACGGTTCCTACACTTTCACCAAGTCAAGACCTCTTGCATCAAACGTTTAATAGCTTCTAAATTGAGCCTTAGCTACCGAAAGCGATAAGGTAAACGTGAAGTAATTGAAGTACAAAATTGAAAAGTACGACAATTTCAACGCGGTCATTTTTTAGTTATAAATCTGCTTCTACATTCTGTTTATATCGTTATTCGAGTACTGATTTTCGGAATAAAAAAGTATCTCATGCACGAAAGTTCTGTACTCTTAAAATTATGAACTGGATGCATTTTGGAGCGAGCAAAAATTAACTAAGAAATTTATTTTCATATTTAAAATAAATAATGAAGAGAATTTTAGAATCAAATTATGTTAGACGAATGCATATAAAATATCATGTAAAGAGTACGGAGTAAGTACGAGTTCGCTTCGCCGAGTGAAGTATTATAAATGATAGTAAATGGCAAGTAATTGATAAATTGGTCAGCGAGGAGAATTGGCCAGTCGTCTGATAAAAATTAAACACAGATAAATAAATATCATGGACAAGCTGGCGTTCCTTGGTATAGAAGTTGCAGACGTCGTGCACAACGAAGAAGTGCTCCCGCGGGGCTAACTCGTCGATTATTAATTGACAAGTTTGCTTTTCGTCATTAGAGCTGGAAAACGCTGGGAAAACTTTGTCAAGTAACTTTTATATTGGTTACCTTTCTGACAAGGCTAGGGCTAAGTATTTGTCGTCGGTGTAAACTGTTGAACCAACTCCTTGACCTTAACCCTGAAGGTGGAACCCATTATTTTTTATGTACTCGTATTTTTTTCCCATTCAATTTTTTTTTTTTTTTTTTTATCAATGACACGAAATGCTTGAGAATAATTGCAATTAAGAGTAAAACAAGAATATTTGGCTACACGTTATTCGCGAGAAATTTTTTATCTCCTTGGTAAATATAAATAAATCCAAGCTCATACATTCCCTGGAAAATGTAGCAGCTACGTTATTCAGCACGTTATGCCAAACACAAGGCGTTATTATTCGTGTGCGGTTTTCACGTTTGCTTTGTAGCCACCGAGGGTTTATGTGTTCTACGTTATCTCACGCCTTCCCGCTACCACACCGCTACTCGACCACACGATATTCTCCTCTACCTGATGAGAAACTGTGCTTATTATAGTTAGTCCGCATATGTACAGTTGGATATATGTTCGCATATATCAAGAGACGCGTATTAGGGTGGTCCAAAAATACGTGCTTCTGATTTTTAGCAATGCATACACCAGACAATAAAATGAATAAATCACCCTGGGTAAAGATTAAACCAAATCTTAACACGAAACACCTATCTCAGAATGAAGTAGAAAAAGTACCATCGTCTGAAAAAGTCGAAAAATTTATCTAAATTGTAACAAAAATATAATTATTGGTTAAGGGACAACCGGTGAACATCGTAACATTCTATTCTTTTTCGAAAAATCAAAGTTCAAGGTTTCAGACCCTTTCTTGACTATCCTGATACTTGTGCCTATGTATACATAGATGAAATTCTACTCCTTGGCTTACGTCTACGAAACTTAACTACTTTTGTCTTATCGAAGTCGAAATGCCTTCAAACGGGATCTGGGAAACCGATTGAAACCGGGAGCCACCGCTTAACGTTGGTAAGTGTTGCCGGCATGATCGAAAGACTACCTTTTTCCCATCTAAAGAACGTGGCGGTAACCGTAAGATCCGTTTTAATGGTCGGACAAAGATAAGTAACACTTTTCTCTCGAATGATCTTGCTAGCATGGAGCACTATATACAACAGAGTCTTCCTGCACAAAGGGTAAAGCGATATCTAAGAAGTAAAGCACCACTACCTTCTCCCACCAATATCATCATTTATTCCAGACACCAGGTACCTTTACACACAAGTCTTCAAAGCCTTCTTCGCAAGATAACCCACCAACCCTAGACAAGATAGTGCTGGAGTACTAGCGCTAGACTTGCGGAAGAAAAAAGCACCTCGAGCTTCGTAACAATCAGTTATAATCGTCTTCCATAATCCTCGCTTTTATTAGTTACTCTTTATCTAGTTACGTAAACATACACGTGTTGTGTTTTGCATAGATAACTCACTCGTAGATGACATGTGTAAAGTATAGTATTTGCTATAGAAATATTAAAGTCGAGTTGAATTCTGATCTGAATAAATAGGGAGAGCGAATCTTTAACGACAAATATCTGATCCCAACCGCAATTCACTTTTATTTGGGACAAGCCGTGCCTCACGATGAGCCTATAAATTTGAAGAACTCTTCCAGCATATCGTTATATTCCCTCATTCATCTTGGCATGCTTGCCTGAACGTGATATCGCGCAAAGTCGTCGACATTCTTTGCTCTGTGGTTCTGAGTTCTGAGTTCTCGGTTCCTGCAGGCTCTTGGTATAATTCCTCGTTCTACGAGCTTTTCTCTCGTTTTTTTTTTTTTTTTTTTCTTCTATTTTTACGTAGCTAGATATTCTTTGGCTGTAATATTCCATCTTTTTCCACGAATAAAACAAACGGTTTTTTTTTTTTTTTTTTACAAGAATAGTAGTAGTCATTCCTCAATCCAATGACCGAAATTTGATCCTCCCACCCCATGTCGTCCAGAAAATCTCGAACACCTTTCGCTCTTATCGTTTCGGTTTATAGTAGATTTCTTCTACGATCTATACGCCCTTATCCATTGTTACTTTCGACCAGTCGATTTCACAGGCTCAATTCTAGCCTCCAATATCTTGAAAAAAAAGAAGATTCTTATCACGGCTTCGGAGAATCTACAAAAATTCCAATACTATCACAGGCTAGTGATTTTCCAGATCAACTCTTGCATGATCTATGTATAGATGGAAGATCTAGTAAATGATAGAAAAATAAAAATATTCAAAATACATCAATACAGTTATTTGAATAAAATATTGTAAATGAACAGCATATAATGCTAAGTGGATAAATGGGTATGATTTCACCCTCTCTTATACCTCCTTGCCACAAGCATGCGGTGAGACGCGTTACATACAGCCGTTGGGTATTTACGTTGGCCTATCTTCAAACTAGCACCTACACCTACTTGCACAGCTACAAGCTAAAATCGGATGTACGTAGCTGAAGGATACGCGACGCCTCGTGTGCTTAGCTGGGCGTTAATTTAACAAGAAATTACTCGAAGCTCAGATCACATGACACATAGTCGCAAGCTCACTGACAGAGCCTGGATCTTTGATGAGGTAGTACCGGCATGGGAATGCACTTAGAGGATGAATTTAAGAATTTTTGTTTGATGCCCCAAGCAACGCATCACCATCTTCTCTCGATCAGCCGTACTCCACGATCCTAGTAAAGGCATAGAGAGAGAGAGGGAGAGAGAGAGAGAGAGAGAGAGCATCGCTGACGCTAGTAATCCATCACGCAGCTGTCTATACCAGCTTCGAAACAGCCTGCCCCGGGGCTAAACCAATCCATGCATTTCATTCCCGTTCGCTTCACTCAGGGCTGACGCTATTTTTCATCGTACGGCTGCATCGTCATTTTCTGATACGGCTTCGCGTATTCAACCATCTCGATTCGTGGCTTCCAAGTCTATAACCGTGACAAGTATTCGACTTCGATATAGACCTTCTTTATCTCTTAATGGAGGATGAATATCGCTCGTGATATTCGCCCAGCTTTCAGTGTTTGAAAAATTCATTTTCTTCCGTTGATAAATATCGTTCGCTAAAGTGTGAACACCGAACAACCCTTGTACGACTAGTGTTTATAGTTGTCAGCCGGTTTTTCGCTAACTAAATGAAGGGGCGATGGCGGAAGGAGGCGAGGGAAATACAGACAGGCACCTACTTCCTAATGTATTTTTTACCCGAATCATGTAATTAAATTTCAAGGGATACCGGGGCCGAGTCAGGGTGGAAGTAAATGAGCAGCTAGACCGACTCGCGGCATTGGCACTGTACGGTCTCCGGTGTTTCGTGCGTGTGTAACGTTGACTAAAACCCCCGTAACCACCCCCCCGTTTCCCTCCCGTACGAATGCGCCCGCGTCAAGGGCTCAATTAGCGAGCGATAACGAACGCTCAAGAGTAAACACAACAGGGGACTAACCCTGCCAACGCCAAGCCAGGGCTTTCATATTTGTGCTCGGCTGCTGCGATGGCGACCTCTTTCTCTCTCTCTCTCTCTCTCGTCTCTTCTCTTCTCTTCTCTTCTCTCCTCTCTTCACTCTTCCATTCTCTTCTCCTCTTTCCTCTCTTCCCTCACGTCTATCCCGTGTTTCTGCCCTGGTAATGCTCGACGCGGGTATAATTGTTGCCAACGTAGAGCCAGCACCGAACAAGTGCCACGTGGAAACATACATCGCCTGTTATAGTATTTTGGAAAATTCTTATCACCCGACGTGGATTAAAGCAGAAAACGTGACTAATCTGGTGCCGAGGACGTTGCAGAAGACACGAGTCGCTCCTCAGCACCACTTCGTGTTACATACGTTAAGCTTAACAGCGATTAGACTTGTTTTATCTACCCAGGAGACGTGTAGAAAAATATATAGTTTTAAATGATATCGTAAAGAAAATCTTTTGATAAAAATTGATACCTTTCTCGGGAACTATTATACATACATATAAAAGGTTTTTCTCTGAACTGGTAAGGATTTTTTTACCACCCTTTATAAATTGTGCATATAGCGGAAGGTTTTAACGGGGCGTTTGCAGTGACTATACGCGATCATAACCGTTCTTCTCGCTTTTGTAGCTCAGGGAGAAAAGCGATGAGAAAAGAGTTTGTCGACTTGGTCAGACGACGGTGGGTGAACTCGTTAGGAAAAGAAATAAACATGGCGTAGTTCGGCGGGTAGCCAGCCAGCCAGCCAGCCAGCCAGCCAGCTGGTGCGCAGATTTTTATTTTAATGAGTACGAACCACGGCTGGACGCTCCCGGTTCTGTGTGCAGTCCCTTCATCCTTACCTTTACAACCCGCCATATTCAAAGCGAACTGAGTTTAACGCGACGCTGGTTTAAAAACGTAAAAAACATGAGAGAAACGTATCTAGAAATAAACAAGGAGATAGAAAAAGAAACCGAATCATTTTCGCGAATAAAAAATAATGAAAAATCGATATGTAAGTTTGTACAAAATTGTGGATACATGTAGCTCCCCAATACTTAGAGCCCAGAGGCCAGTCCACTCGACCCCAACGGCCAGTTAAGAGGTCGCGACGACGAGACTCTGTAAACCAAACCACAAGCCTATAACCCTCCTCTTTGCTGGTGGCTGCTGCAGTGAATTTAACGATAGCCAGGGATAAAACCCCTCGTGGCTTTGAAGTTTAACAATTTCCACATTTTCTCATCCCCCGTGTATATATATATATATATATATATATATATATATATATATATATATATATATATATATATATATATATATATATATATATATATATATATATATATATATATATATATATATATATATACCCGTCCTCGACTTTCTTCTCCTTCTGCTCGTCAGCACCCCTCTAAAGCACTTCCGAGCTCCCTATCTTCTCTTTCTGGCTGATCGTAAGACGTGACGCAGCTTCGCTGAGCTGAGGCCGATATACTTCGGGCCTACACACCTTTCGATACATAAACATTTCTACGGAGTACAATAGCTGCCTGCACTACTCTCCACTCTGATGTTATAACATGAGGCTAAATCGAAACGCGAGCTACGGAGGCGTGTCGAAACTAATGCACGCACCCCCTGAAACAAGCTATATGGCGAAGGTGATGTGCGAGGCACACAACCAGCGAGGGGAGAATTCGAAAACTTTCTTTGTGTCCGTAAAGTATAGGCATTATACCCACCTACTTATCTTGGATATGGTAACTAGTTGATAGTTCCTTTGCGTGGTATGAGGCACTCGATAAATGACGCATTTGATCAAAACACACTTTTCCATTAACATGAAACAATTTATCAAACAACACTAATCGAGGATTCAAGAACAGAGAGAAAACTATACCAACACTTTATATATATAAGGTATATAATATATTCGAGAAGTTATATCATCAATAAAATTCTCGCGTTTCAATAAGTAATAAAAATTTTTGTTTCCACGAGTTGTCAGCTTAGCCATAACCCTCACCTTCTTATACTTCTAAAGCTAAGAAGCGTGGGGTGAGAATGAGGTAAATTAACCCTACAGCTATATAAGCCGCGTACTTCACCAGGTTTCTTGCGCAATTGAGGCTACAACAGTGGTGTCGTTGTCCTAGTATAGTAGTAAAGCTATCTGTTAGACGGTACATAGAGTTTGTGCTTTAGAAGCCTCAGAGTGCAAAGAGGGGTCTAAGGCGTTGCATCCCAAAGCCTGGCGCAGCTGTAGCATTCTCAGGAGTTTGAGGGCAGTTTGTAGAGGGCGATCAACTAGAGTATGGCAAAGAGGTTGCCGGCATAAGAGAAACGAGGAAAGGAGAAGAGCAAAAGAGGGAAGGGCTGATGTGGAAAGAGCAGCACAAGGGGACACAAAATTGAAATGACGAAAGCGGATCATCCTACAAGGGAAAGGGTATGGGGATAAGGGCAAAGCTGCGTATCTACCTTGCCGCCTGGTGGATTACCATGCGGCCTATATGCGAGTAAAATTATTTAACACGTTATCTTTTTACGGTAGAATTGGTCTCCGGGCTCCGCACATGCCCGTGTATCGTGAAAATGTAGAGACATAAAAATGCATCCAAAAAATTAACGCAATCATTATTATTCTCAAGCTATGAATGTATGTTATGTATGGATTACATACAGTAGGAAAATATCAAGCCAGAGTACTCCCATAATAATAAACTAAATCCATTAGAGCCAGTACGATATAGAGATGGTAGAGAACTGGAGCATCAAAAGTTTGCGTTGCGAGCGAAATGGAACTTACATCCCTAGGGAGACCGTAAAACTACAAACAGGAATGTTGCGACGTGCAGATAGTCAATTTTCACTCGAGTTATCGGTGTTGGGGTGGTAAATCTTCGAGTGCCTTAGAAGGTGTGTGTCTTACAACGACTTTCTGACTATTATTTTATATTTTTAAGACGTCGCAATACGTTGATAAAAAAAAAAAAAAAAAAAAACATTGATAAACGTTTAGGGATGGATTTTTTTTTCAACTCGTCTCTCTTCCAACGCGTCGATTAAAATTAATACGAGAAACTGAAACAGCTGTTCATCGCGTACGTGCGAACTGTGAGGTCCGCAGTAATGCCCATGGCGTATTTTCCGAGGGAAAAATGAAAAAAAAAAAAAAAATGCTTAATAACACGTCCCGTTAGAAAGCTGCTTTTCCCTATCCACATCAGTGGAATGTAAGAAGATAAAAAGCGAATTGTACCTCGCGAAAACATCTTTTAATTTTATAACGCGAGGGGTGAGGAGAAAAATGAATTTCTTCACATGTTTTCTGTTTTTATTTTTTGGAATTTTTCGTCCAACCTGGTTAAATACTCGCTGGCTAATTAATGACCAACGCAATACATCCATCCATCCCTCCATACTCTCTCGATAGATCTGAAAATTCACACCGTAAATTTAGTGTATCACTCCAGACTGCAGAGATCTGGACAAAGATAATGAACCATCAAACACCATCTGAAAACCGGCAGGGTCCTAAAGCACCATTGAACTTTTAAACCCGTCGAATACTTGTTTCTTAATTCAAAGGGATCCTCGAGACCCTATTGAGACGTACACACATGTCAAGCTCAAGACCCACTAAATTCTTAAACAATTCTGAAGGCACCCGCTCGTTTATTTCCGCTCTTCGTCGTAACGCAGGTGAAAGAAGAGGGTTAAGCCTAGTCACCTGTAGATCACAAATGTAAATGATCAAGAAATCAGGCTGCTTTATCTCGGACTACGAGCTTGAATATAAAACAGGACCCCCAACACTCCATCCTGGTTTATATGTAGGTACACGGCAGTCCTGAGCGTAACCGCAGTCTGTGTCGACGGTAACCGTTCCCTCGCGATCCGATCAGGGTGGTTCCTGCAACGGTCTCTCGTCGTGTTTCTTGATCCTCTGGCTATTTCACAGTCGATGTTCACCTTTCGTGTACAAAGTTCAGATAAGATCACCAATTATTCCTAGAGATGGGTTTTTGGTCTTAGCAAAGGCCTGTCAATTACGAGTGTCGGAGGGCCTCAACCGGTCCATGAGCATGAGAAATGATCTTCAATCTCTCTATCTCTAGGTGGAAACGGCGGATGAGTTCTCGAGTCAAAATAAAGGGTTGAAGTAACCAGTGCATACATATTGATGGATCTATTTACGGGGCGTGGTTGAGTTCAGTTACCAGATGATCTTCACATTTAATATATTCGTTGCTTAACTTGAGAAACTAACATCACCTTGACGCCTTAAAAAATCTGTATAGGTATACGTCAATCGCTAATCAGCTTGAGAACCAGGACTCCGTGAACGAGTGTTACGATAGACCGTCGTCCGACTTCTCGCTCAGGTCGTATAATTACGTACACACACAAGGGAAAACCAGTCATATACCATACTGTCCTCTGTTACCCTCGCTGGTACATAGCCAACCCCTTGGTGCCGCCATAGCACCACACCGCACGACGCAGCCACAACCGCCAAACATTTACATTTCTTGTTACCAACTCCCTTCCTACCTCCCACTAAAATGTCCCTTCCGAAAATACGCTTCGCCGATTTATTGAAACGTGCCAACCGATTAGCATATCTCTCCTCGCGTTTGCTTTCACATTTAAATATACTTTGTACACTCCGAGTTGGTACAGGTATGTATGTTATACCTATGTATGTATGTATGTATGTATTTAGAATGTTTCTTCGACTCAGGGTTGGCTTTTGACGATGTCCACAAGCCTAGTTATATATGTATATAATACACGGAGAAGAGGAAAGAGAATTCCAAAGCGAATTGTAGATGTAGGGATATATAGGTACTTGCGGATATCGAGGGACTCCGATCAGAGTGAGGTTAAAGTTTAATCGTGTTTGAGCTTCGATGGGACTAGATTTGATAACGCATCGTTAAACATGGGTACGAGGACGGGTAACGCACGAGGAAGAACCTCCGTAAGCCTCTAGACACCCCTAAATTCTATGTAACAGCCTCTGTATGCACGTATACGGTTGGTATATACTTTGTTAGTAGCACCAGGATGACGCCGCCGCATTCGGTGCTGATTGCTGATTATTCACAGACGCTAGAATATACACAGACAACCTGGCGCAGCGACCGGGCAGGATGTGCGCACCCACGAGTGAATCCATGATATATACGACCATCATCATACGTACAGCACACAACAAGGCGTATATACGCAAATGCGTATGCACAGACCCGACCCTCGCTGCCGAAACTGTTAATATTTCATCAATTCACAGCAACGCTGATTGAGCCACAAAGACTTGTTGGGACGATTTAAAAGGTTTGCTTTTTGTCTGGCTGTATTGATTACAAACGTACTATTTTTATTTGGTTTTTTTTTTTTATCATCTCTTTTCCTTTGACGATTCTATGGGCATTCGTATATGATCACATTAACGTAGGATAAGAATTAACTGAAAAATTTTTCGACTTTCCTTCAAGCGGTGTGTTAAGGGATCAGAAAATTGCCGTCACTAATCCTCTAGGTGCTTCTCCGTACTAATTTAACTTTAGAGTGCTGAATTAATATATACTGTAGGATCGTATAAGTCGTTAAACTGCATTCTTAGAATGTTCTCTGCACGAGCCCATGTCGGTCTGTTTGAAAATCTGAAATATAGATTCTTTTTTTTTCCTTCTTTTTTTTTACGTGATTCAAGAAAGTGTGCAGCCGTTTAACTCCGACTAAACGCATTGACAAGTTTTCGAAAGTTTTTTCGTTGTCGGAATCGTCGACATCGAAAACTAATTACTATTCCTTACCATATCGCGATTTGCATTTGCTGGTCGTTAGGTTTAAAGGTCCGTAAAGAAAATTGTTAAAGTTGTCTCGTTACCGGTTCGTAAAGAACAAACCAACATCAATGGCCACGCCATGTATACACGGTCTTCCAAACCTGGCAACAAATATTATTTATCACAACGACAAACGTTACAAGCGCCGGTTACTCGCTTGTTGACACGCCGGAAGGTGGTGAAAGGTACTTTAGGACGAGCCAGTTACTGGTCTATAATTCCATTAACTCAAGATCCAAGCCGCAACCGCTTTGCAGTATCGATTCCATACCTCATGGAGAAGGCTTTAAGAAAATAGGTCAATTCTGAACGATTTTTAATACATTTCTCTATCCCCACTACGTAGACTATTAAATAGAAAAAGTGGTTGCTAACATATCCCAATTCAACTGATTAACACTGATAAAAATGTATCGCTAAACAGCTTTTTTCGAAGCTTTTTTTCAAATCCATTTAACGAATTTATATTTTTGTTCTGTTTCAGGTGAGTGTCGAACCCGCCTACCTAGTTGTCCGGACAAAACGCAATGGGCAACGCGTTTGTGTAGCGGTGAGATAAATAAATCTAGTTTTAGATCTGATATAAGAGAGTCACTTGACCAGACGCATAGCCATGTCGGAGCAAAAGACGAACAGAACAGTCTCGAATCACACGAATCGATTTCTAAATCCCTTAAGACGGGCATCTTCGTCTATAGGTATAAGTTAAGCGCTAGGGAAACAACCCCTCATCGTTTGATACCCGAATATCCCATAAACATCTTTCCCAGAATTAATGCGGGCTTGATATCAGCTTTTATCAAGTTTCTACTCAAAGTATGAAATTATTAGCCAGGAACGTACTCAGGTGTTCTAATGTAAATAACGTATCGTTGAATGCTCTTGTGTGTGGGTGGATGCGTTTACCTGGGTAAGTATTACGTGCGTACACATATACAATGAGTGTGGCGGATGGGAAATACCGACGAATGCATTATTCAGCATAGTCTTCCTGCCCCACGCAGCGTATCCACCTTTCCCCTTTACCTCATCCGACTATCCGCCTATAGTACCATCTTCCCTGTGGTTGTCGGCTCACATAGTCTCCCGCGAGATTTACCCACTATACCGATTCCTGTTAGACAATCAGGTCTATTTGTTAAGGAGGTCCTCAGTTTGTACTGGCTCGTTTGTCACTGCGCAATGCAGGTTTCTCTTTCAATGCTGATTTTTCAACCCCTAGTTACAAACCAACCCAGTAGACCATACCACCGAGTGATGAAACGTCGTTAGTTAACTGGATTTAAAGAAATAACTTTGACAAGCAACGAACCTCAGTGATAAGCCATGACGGGGGACTGGAATCAGCGATCGAATCGATTATCGAAAACTCTCGTAATACACGGTCCAGTCTGCATAAGGTGGGCAGATATATTCGCCAATGGATTCGGGACTGATGGAATACTCTAGTAATCCTCAAATAATGACTCGCTTTGACAGGGTAAAAAGAATACGCATATATAACTGTACAAATAAAGAGAGAGAGAAAGGAGAGATAAAGTGCGAGGTAGCTTTTTTTTATGATTATAATGTTTAAAGGTATTTGTTGGGTTTGTATAGATGATGTATTGTACGCTATGAACCATGATACTCTGTTCATTGACTGTCGAAAACCAACTGCGTGTATTTTTTTCGGGGTTGAACCAAGCAACTCGAATGGCTTAAGGCTATTCGATTCGAGACGCGTTGGCGACTAGGTTACTTGGTATTCTGTGGGAGCGTTTGCGATGCCCTAGCACACGCCAACTATCCGCCGCCAGTCCCTCGACTAACTGAGTTTATTTTGCCCATCACCAAGCAAATATTTGCGATAACTTAAAACCAAACCTAGCCCCCGCAATTTTCAAAGTTCTCAGTGTACAGAAATAAAAAAAAAAAAAAAAAAAACAAAAAAAAAACTTTATAAAATGAAATAAAAAAATTAAAGGAAAATAAAAAATCACCGCACCGCAAATTGCGACTGCAGCAACTTACTCCTTTGCCATGGGATGGGAAAGTCTCCACCCCAACATTTCTACGATGTATCGCTTCGGTCTATCGGGAACTGTAAGTCAAACTTCTACTTTCACGTATCATCTTCGTAATGCTCGGCAAACATTCTTTATCGGGCACATTCCATTTTGAATAACAAAAAAAAAAAAAAAATATATAGGTATAAGAGTGAAATAACAGTAAAATATCTCTGCTGCAATCGATCTAACTGCAACTTCTTATCTATTTTTTCTTTTTTTATGAAATGGTGTTTCGATGAATATCTTTCATTGCGTACAGTCTCTATATCTGTAATATTCCTAGATTATCTATATTTCCGCGCTCATAGGTATAGGAAATTTCAAATTGTAGTAGGTATATCGTTATTCGTAGGGATTTGGGCACGGTGCAGTTGCGTTGGTAAGAGAACATGAGCCCGGTGAACGAGTACTAGTTATTGCATCCGCTCCCGCTGTGTGTGCTTACCTAGTTAGTAGTTTTTAATTAGCATGTATTTACGTAATTTCAAACCCACTTAGCAAGTAACTGGGTGGCGAAGCCGGGAGAAAGAGGCTCGCTCTAGACCAGGCTGCGATAAACATTCAAGTTTGCTCAACTTCCCGAGTCTCTTCGAGGATCGTGGCAACCCCCAACCTACCACCTACTACTACCTTCACCCATCTATATACCTATACCCTATCTTTCCACCAACCAGTAGATGCCTTCCCACAGCTTTGCCTCGCCGCTACGATCAGGGTATCTGAACTTTCCAAGTACTTTCGGCTTAAAGGGCTGCTTCCCCATTCCAGGATAGGTATGGGGTGTAAGTATGAGTGCGGCAAGGCCCCCTTGCGATCGAAACTACGAAATTCCACCACTATCGGCGACTACCGTGCCCCACAACGTTCGTATTAAACTTTCTTATAGTTTCTTCCGAATTCGCGTGAAGTAGAGAATAATCTGTACCTTGCGGCGAGCTTTTACCGGTTGTTATTTCCACTGTTTTCTGTAGGAGTGTAAGTTTACTTGTAAATTAATCGGAATAATTACGCAACTACCAAGTTTACAAAATTATATTCACACTTGCGTAGAAACTTTGAAACGTATCTCTCGCTATGGCATGGACATGCATAACTACTCGTGACTTGAGAAGAGAAGAGACCACACGACACAACACGGCTTCTATTTCATGCAAGAGACGGCGCTATTTGATGACCGTATGTTGGGTATGGTAAGTAAACCCGGCCTCGCTAAGTGGCTATACCAACCCACTGTAGTTACTCTGCCTTAGGAGGGCACGCAGCTTTCCCAGAGTCATTAAATGTCGAGTTAGTACAACACGCTGACTCCTAAGACTAACTTCTATGCGTACGATGAAGAGAATGAGACAAAAACAGAGAGAAAGAGAGAGATAGAGAGCGAGCGAAACAGTGGAACTAATTCTAAATCTGTTATCATGAAACTAAACTAATGGTGTAAGTGGCAATGGTCACATGGAAAAATACACTTTTGAATTAACTAAAAACTTGAACAAGAATTTGGTGAAGAATGTTGAAAGAATAAGATGTGGGGTTAGAAATAATTTCAGTCACGTTAAGACTAGACGGAAAAAACAGCTGGGTACTTTCTTTACGAGAGTATGTAGTTTGAATCATAAATTCATCTCTCCTTTGGTAGTTATATCAGCTCGAGCTACTCCCAACTCGTGGAATTCCGTGCTCTTCTTTCTCTTTGTCTTCCGTCTCTTCCTTCTTGTCCTTCTCATCCTCTTCCTCTTTCTGGTTCTGCCTGGTTCTCATTCTTCTGTCGACTGCATTTGTTCCTTGGTAGATATTCCGTTTTATCGAACGGACTGGATGCTCGTTCCCTTTTTCCTTTCTGGTTGCCTACAACCAACGAACGGAAGAGGCCTTGCGCGTCCCTTTGCACGTCTACGCACACGCTCCTCTGCCTCTTTCCTTCATTTCTTCGTCCGAGACATCGTTTTATTCCGCGTCTCGAATTTCAGACGTTATTATTCACCCTTCCGCGCACCCTCTACCTCCAGACCCAGGTCTTGGCCTTTCCACAACCATTGGTAGAACCCTCTAAGAGAAGTTCTATCCACAACCTATCCATACCAACTCCAGGCTTAGTTCATCTCGTTTCTTTTTCTCCACTATAAAGCCTCGAAATTTTCTTCAGCTCCTTCAAACCGACAATGAAGACGCTTTGCCACTTATAGAAGACGATCGACTTCTATATACCAGAATATGTATATACTTTTATCCTCGAGTCTCAAAGTAAGGCTTCGAAACTCGGAGGTATATCTCTTTGCCTGTAACCGTTCACAAAACTTATACAAATTTATTCAATACCTATATTGTCACCGATATGAAAAGACAAACTAGTAGTCATACAATACCTTATACACGTATAGGGTAACAAGCCACAACGTTTACAGATGCAATGTCCGGTAATTCCTTTTGTTCCATTTCGAATTGATTCGGGCGTATTTCGGGCTCAACCTTTCCTTTGTTGTCGAAGCAAGGAGGACTTGAGAAAAGGAGCTTATTGGCCTCCGGGACTTTAATATCTACGAGCATCAGCAGCGCCTCGCCCTTTTTCCGTTTCTAGATACTCGGAAGTTCGTAATCACGAGTTACGTATCGTATACTCTAATACGAGGACGACACACTAGTCACGAATATCTCGTGAACGTGGACGGAATGACGGATCCAATCGGACCCTTCATCTCACCTGTCACATTTGTAACACCGCGTCGCACCTGGGAGGCTGATTACGTCCGACTCTAATATTCAACCGTTTGTTTATCTGATCCGCTTCTGTAACGACCTACACTTGCCATGAGATGCTACCGGTCCTCAAGCGATACGCTGGATAGACGAAGACGTCCTATAACCAACACCCAACACCCTGGGCATCCCATCGACCCGAGGTGACAGAGAGATCGCCTCTGGGGTTCTGGCGTCTTGACTGCTACCAGATCGTAGTTAGCTACAACGAATGGACGCCGAATGAATCACGTGTACCAATTAAGGATTAGTCTAGGGATACGGTGTGACGCCCGGAGGGGCTTCTCCTTGTCAATCTCCTAAGAGAAAAAGAAGAAGGGGCGAGACACTATCGGCACATATCAGTAGCCAAGTGATTTTTAATGATTCTGATACCATCCTTTGAGAAAGGATTTTCGAGCATCGAAACCTAGATTCCTCTTCAGCTAGAACATTTAAGAGTCTGGCAATGAACTCTAAAAACTTGTCAGTACTGAATTGGTTAATTTTTTTCTAGAAAAGCTCAATTTTCAAATCTAAGAACTCTTACAGGATTCAACGACCTGATGTACACTTGCCTTAATTATTTTCGACCCCGGTTATACGTCAGCGTTGTTTTACCACTCCTTTTCACACGTTGCTAAAAAAACTTTTGAGTTCAAATTTAAAGCTCGCAATTTACAGTCGACTCAATCGATTCAAAAATCGAGGAAATAAAACCTGGTGATAAATAATGATAAGAATTAGTATCAGCCCGTCGATCGTGTGATCATTCAAAATTCGAATTTTTGATGGGAACCTTGTCCCATAGAGTTGCATCTCTTCGGGGTGAGCCGGCAGGCGAACGGAGGCTTTAGGGGTGTAGAACGACGATTTAGGGGTTGAAAAGGGGGGGACTGCGGCGGCGACGGTGGTGACGACGACGCTGACGGTGGCCGCGGTAGCGGTAGCAGCGACGGCGCAATGGCGGCCATATTAAGTGGCGCATGCGCCACAGTGGTGTTCAGCTGTGAGTCGGGTCGAATGCGAAGGCAATCCTCAGTGCACCGCCTGCTGCCTCAGGGCAACGTCCGTCGTGTTTCCAGCTCGTTAAAGAAACCACCACCCTTAAAGGAAGCTTTCCTGTCGTTGACGTGCCAGTGTAGAATAAAAAAAAAAAAAATCTTTCGGGACATTTCATTCCCCGTTTTTTTTTTTTTTTTCTTTAATTCAAAAGTATAATCGCTATTACCTCGCTGATTTTCACAATTGGAGAAAAAATAAATATCAGAAAATTTATTATTTCGTCGAAACGATTTCGACCTCTATAAGCTCGAGGAACAACTGGACCAAACTTCTTCGCGATACGCAGGACCAGTGTTCTAGTGTAACTTCTGTCTGTGCGACGACGAAAAGTGCCCTGGGATAATAATCATTGTATCGTTACAGTAAAATATTCTTGTTACTGTCTTTTTTTTTTTAGTTTTCTTTTAGTTTTCTTTTTTTTTTTCATCTTTACACTCAGTGGCTCCGTAGTGGGCAATCATGGTGCTGCTCTAAGTGTCGTTAAGTGCTTTTTGTGCAATGAAAGCGCCTAGAGGCATCCCGATCTTAGCAGTGGACCAATGTACCAACAAGGTACGTAACTTCATTCCTTCGGTGAATGAGAAAATACAAGAAAAAAAACAGAAACAGAAAAAAAAAGAATTTTTATACAGTTTCTACTACGTTGCGCTACGCCCCACCCCGTACAACCCTTACTTTTTCATCCCTCACTTAACTCTTTCTACCTGCAGCCTTCTCCTATCATTCTAAAGCCGCTCCTCTGTTATTAAGGACCACCCGCGCGCACCCTCCCACCTCGCCAAGCCCCTGGTAATCCGTAAATTAATACCTTCTTGTCTTACGCGAGTTCCAAAGGCGGTAATTATTTATTTCTTCTAATGGGTACTTTAGTAAATAATAGTGAAATGGTTTATGAAAAGAAGGTTTTCAGTACGATTTGAGTCGGTACAGAGATATTCAGAATATTTCAAATTTTCAATCGATCGATAAACGTCAAAGAGGGATGCTGCGGATTTGTTTTATTCGAATATTTCGCTAGTTTTAAACGAACGAAGGTATCGGTATGCAAATTGAATACCGACGTATCATCACCATCTCTTTTTAATCTGAATTCAGTAAGAATTCCAAATGCGAATATTGGCATTCAATGAAAGATACACGATGCACGTTGCACGTTGCACGATGCACTCTAGCGTATACACGTATGGTAGACGGGGTGGGGGACGTCCGGTGACTCCGAAAATACACCCAGTGCGCTAATAAAGCTAGTGACGTGCTGTTTAAGCAGTTACTGCAGGTCCACTGGGGTAGGTACAAAAGAACACCAGAAATAGAGATCCGTAAGAAAATAAACTAAGGCCACAGTAGGTACATACATACTATATGTATACATACATATACGTGAAGTTAAAGAATTTTAATGAAAACAAATGCAACTTGTGTTTTTCTCTCTATTAACACAATGAACACAAGTCCTATCCACATATACCATACACTAATGCACCAAAGACTCCAAAAATAGTAACGCGAAAATAATGACACATGAAACTGTGGCCCTCGTCTTCGAGTCAGACATTAAACGTATTCCTATGGGAGGGAGGAACTTCGAGGGTGAAAATGGAAACGATGAGGAATAAAAAAAAAAATAGAAAAAAGTATAAGACGATTCTCAACACGGTTGAAATATTTAGTCCTGAAGACACGGTGACGGATGTTTGTTAGTTCGTTCATAAATCTATTGTTAAGAAAAATTTCTGAATCAATTCGGAGCATGATACGAGATATTGGATCACTTTTAATCAAATTTTTACGTAAAGAATAACTAATGATAGGTATACACCTCCGTCTATATTTGTACGACAAATATTGAAATAACGGTAGCTAGATTATTAGAATCAATCATACGAGCGGAATGTTATTACAATTCATGGACAGGGTGTCGAACGGGGAATCAAACTTGGTAAAATCATCAATTACAGTAGGCAGTTGAAACGTTGAACTATCGTAACGAATAACTAGATTGACTTTGGTTAGTCGTCCACCTATTAAAAATACTTAACTCGATGCTTTGTGAGCAGTTCATCGACCCGGTCAGACACGAATCGCGACTCTATGTAAATAATCTCACCCCACCCGCCCTCGACTGTCGTAATAATGTAAGTCTAGCTTCGACCGCTTCCTACCTAACCAAAGGCTGCAGATCGAACCTCGTGATATATACAGGGCGTTCGTATTCATAGCCATTTAACTTAAAGACAAGCCTTATTACTTTTTAATTGGAATAAAATGAATAAATTTTCGGAAATATTTTACAAAGGATTTTTTATTTTCTTATTATCCCTAATCCAGACAATTTTAGATATAAGAAATTATTTGTAAAAGAACATCGAGATTAATATCCATTCGAAATTTCTTTGTCAGCAAAAAACATTGAAATATGGGATAAATGTGTTCTTCTGTGCTTATCCCTGTGCACAGAGTGCCATTGTGTTGTCTTAAAGCACTTCTGGCCAAAGTCCAAGTCTTGACTACGAGCTAATAACTGCAGCGCGAAAGGATATCTACACATTTTTTTTTCTTCTTTCTTTCACTTTCTATTCTCTCTCTCTCTCTCTCTCTCTCTCTCTCTTTCTCTTTCTTTCTCTCTCTCTCTCTGTTTGACAATATGGTGGGTACCAAAGCTTTTCATAAGCCAAAGTATAATACTTGGCCGTAAATTGCTCAGCTGCTAGTGAAGTCTGTGATAAAAATGGTATAGCGAAAAAAATTTTAATTTAACCTGAAAGTGAGTATTTGCAGGGTTAATTACCTTTTACAGTATACAAAATAAAAGTACGTCAAATATTTATAAATCAACAGTCTTTCAACTCGTTCACAAAATTGGTTGTCGACACTGTATATGTATATGTGTATATATATATATATATATATATATATATATATATATATATATATATATATATATATATATATATATATATATATATATATATATATATATATATATATATATATATATATATATATATATATATATATATATATATATATATATATATATATATCCCTACGTGCTCATAGGTGTAAATACATCGTAAAGCTGCGCAATATTAGGTAGAAAATAAATAACCAAGTTGCCTTTGAGAATCGATGAAGCGGTTCCCGTTTACTCTTCAAGGGAAAACTGGCTCTCGAGTAAAGGAAAAATTAGGGCGATGGATAACCGATTTTTACCATCGGTTCGATTGATTTTCTCCAAGCCCAGAGGTAGCCGCCCAATATTATATTGGGCGTTTCGTGGAGCATATACGTATATTATTTTGCTACGTTAAACAATTCTTGGTAAACTAATGATGAAACTCGTTAGAAAAAAGGTCGTTGATTAATTTTCCTTTGATAAATTCTCCTGACCCAATTTTGACCCTAGTTGTTCCTTTTTTCTTGTTATTTTTATTATTTTATTTTTTGCCTTATTTTCCGATCTTGTATATCTTCACGTGTCTACACCTACCATGCCGTAACGTGATTTTCTCTATTGATTTTTCACTAACAAAAGGTGAGGGATGAACTGTCTCACGTTACCCTAAGACCATATTTTTTGCCTCTATGTTCGATAACAAAATATCGAATTAGACTTATGGACGTGACTCACATGAACTTTATAACAAAACTGAATGCTTAAACAAACGATGAAGTAACAATATATACGTAGTACATAACCAGACGCAAGTATTTCAAAACGTAATCAAAATAATAGCAAAGCTCACGCCTAGCTTCAATAAAGTAAAAACAGGGAATACTGTGGAAACGACAGACGACAACGAGGGCAGCGCGCACTGCGGATCTCAGGTTTCCAGAGAGTAGGAAAAGCTCTTTGTTTCTACACTTTAATTTGTTAAAAGCTTGGAATAGCTGCAGAGAAATCACGACGACACGACATGACACTTCACGAATATATCCAGCGTGAGGTAAATTTGTAGAAGACTCCGTTTAACCTCGGTAACAAAACCAATGTATATTCCAGCTTGTATAAGCATCTCTAAAAAGTCTACATAGATATATTGTAGTACTTTCAATTCTACCCACAAGAAAAAAAAAAATCATGGATCATTCGATTAAAAACAAGATGATCAGTAATCCTGATTACGATATTTAATAACGAACCTTTTACCTACGATCCGTGACTCTTAACTCTTTACTCCGCATCGTTTGACTTCGATTTAAGCCTTAAGTATAAAGTCTGGTGTGTCGGAAGTTGGGTATAAAAGCTCAACCAAGACTCCATTCTACCAAGCCCCGGAATCTCTAAACTAAATATGATGTACAGCTTATGAAACAAAAGTGCTGCATACAATCTCTATCCAACGTTACTCCTCAGTACTTTTCTCATGTAACGATAAAAAAAAATATCCTTAAAGATCAATCAGAAACTCACAAGCCTATTCAAAGCAGTCTTAACCGCACCCTAACCCGGTCTGTGCGTGATAGAGCTGATAGGCATTATCGAGGCCATGGAGGTCGGATGTCACGGCGCACATAGGCCAACCGAACAGCAGCAAAGGCCAGAGCCTGACATCCCAGGGCGCGCCACGCTGTGCCACGCAATGTGCTGTGCAGTGTTTGCTACCGGCCTTATAGACCCTATGCTGCTACGAATGAGAGAGAGAGAGAGAGAGAGAGAGAGAGAGAGTCCCTTCTTCTTCCGTCCTTCTTACTCTCTGGCCCTTCTATCTCTGCACAATGTATAGGAGTGACCATGACACGGTAGACAATTTAAACTGTACCAGACCAGCCAAAGCCTACTAAAGCTTGTGACGTATGTGTATCACAATATGTATACGTATAATTGTGTAGTGTTTTCCTTCTCTCACTTTTCCAGTTTCTTTCTGTTTCTATTTCGGTTTCTTTGTCTTTTTTCTATATATATATATATATATATATACGCTACGCGCTCCTTGGCTCTCAGGCTTAATCCTAAGCCCGTAGAACGTTATCGAGTAATCGTACAGGATTTAACGAATCGACGATTAATTACCCCAGGCTCATTCAACTGCCCAGATTTTATCACTTCTCAAGATGGAAGAGGGCACGATTCTAGTTAACCCGTGCGATGTTTTTATTAGTTATGTAACTATCTGATAAAAAATTCTTGATTTCAAGTATTTTTTTCTCACACATTTAATTCAGGAAATGATCAATCTTTATGAATGACCCAATTACACAGATCAAAACCTTGACTTTTTATATCAATTGCTCTGAATTTTACACAGTTTGTTTATTTTTCTTTTAAAGTAGACGACGTAATCACTCGTGTATATATATACCTATATATATATGTATATATAGCGATTCCATAGCGTGTGACGAGATCGTATGTCATTAACCTGCAGCGAGCTGATTATAAAGTTTGGTAAATCACTTCCTCGAGCGATTAAATCGCGTTTTAGAATCTATAATCCAGTGATATCGCCAACCGGAACGAGGAATAGGACGATGGAAATTTACGACATACTTCAACGTAATCTTGAGTCCACGGTCTATGGTAATGCCCATCCTAGTTGCGCGTGAAATTTCTCCCAGGACAACGGTAAAACGAACTCCAGCGGGATACGAGAACCAAGTTGAGGAAATCCTGGATAATGGCGTCGACGCGTTGCACAAGGGGCCATCCCCAATACCCTGCAGATATTGTTTCAGGACATGAAATTGCCTATGGGTGAAAAGCTCTCCCACTCGCTACGTGCAATAAGACGATACTTCCCCACGCATTCTGAAGGACATAAATATCGGTGGATAAATCCTGTGTAGATATTCGTGGATTGGAGAGGCGAGGGACAGTGGGTAGCATCAATATCAAGATTTATAACAATAATTTTGTACGGGGGATATACGGCGGTTTCGTCTGTCTCCTGATTTCTAAATTTTTACAAAGGCTGGAGAAATTGAGGTAAATATTTTTGTATAAATAAAATACGTGGGCAAAGAATAGCGACAAAATATAAACCGGAATTGAGGCTAAAGTATATTGTGTAAATAAGGTTGGTTGAAAAAATTTACCGGGAGTTTCGGAATGAAGAGTTCAAAGGGACGCGTACCTAACTACCAACCCACCTACAACCTCGAGGGAAACACATTTGGGATAGTTTTCGAGGTCACAATCAAAACCCTGATGTGTTGAAGTGAGATTAACGGAAATCTTTGAACCGGAAATGTTAGTTAAAGATGACGGAAATAGAGAGGAGAATATAATACCGTAAGTAAAGTACGTGGGTGATAAGTTGGAGAGTTTTGGCACGGACAAGCGCTGAGATACCACAAAATTGCTAATCTGACTTCTATAAAGATCGAGTTAATTATCCTACGGAATACCCTGTTTCTGCGAAAACCGTAATGGAAATTTCCTTGCCATTTGCATATTCATCTCGAACCCTTGATACCCGACGTGGGAGTGACGAAACGAGCTAAATCTTTGGGACAATCTAGTTCCTCGATTTTTCTTTATCGAGTTCTCACTTGATGAACTATTAACGTCAACATTTATCAAATATTTTAAAGAAATCTTGTGAAATATTTAGACAGATGTAACTCGGTTCAGTCTGTACGAAGAAACGATCAGAGTCGTACCGACTGCCGGGCGTTAATTACGAACTTATGACTGATTCATGGGTGACGAATCAATAGCAGGAAGTTGAAATCGCTGAAACCTATTGTCCCATGAAAAGTGACGAGATGTTGAATAATGCATCCAGGTCGACGACTGCCGAAGCTCGAGAGTAAAGAGCGCGGACACATATTCTGGGGTAGTCATGAAATCGACACGGAGCTAAACCGCGAACTAAATCCCCGCGATTCTCACCACGTGATGCTACGTGATCGAGATTTGGAAGGTCATTTTTCACACCCTTATTTTTATTTATTTATTTTATTTTTTTCTACTTAATTCTCGTCTGGGTTATTGTGAAGTAAAAGTAGTGACGTAGAATGATTGTTACTCTTCGCGTGGCGAGCAAAGCTTGCGTGGGTGGAGGTCAGAGGTTACCAGGATAACCCATGCCGTCAGCCAACCCTTACGGCCGTACCAGAATTTGATATGGGATACAAATAGTGTACATTCGCGTGCGCTGTTAATATACACGCGAAATAATATCGTGGCTAAATTAAAGCTACATAACACAAATGCAGGTTGTAATAAAATAAAAAAAATAACATATAAAAATGGAGTTTATCAATTTAAACAACTACGAAACACGGATCGGTACTAAATTAACATTAAATAAACAAAATTATATTAGAAATTCGTAAATATATAATAATTCACGTTGTTCGGTTATTAATTTTCAATTAGCGTGTGTATACTGGTGGCGATTTTTTCATCTATATATTATTATAAAATTTTTATCATCACGATAATTAATGAGAATTAGCAAACCCGCGTAAACCTGGTATATAAAATAAATTATAGCCATGTGCATAAGGTAGGTAGATGCTTTTAGTTACTTTTAGTTCGCTCAACATACATGTACATACATACATATATATCGTGTGTGCAGTTTCCGGACATATGAATTAATTTTTCCGTTCAACGAACAAAAAAAGCTTAACCGCTGCTGCGTTCGTTGTTTCAAAATCGAGAAATTTTTTTTCTCAGTGACATTGCAAGTTATCCCATTTCTATCATTTTATAAAAAATGAAAATAAAATAAAATGATGAGGAGAGGAGAGGAGAGGATGTAGATACCGATCCTGGCTTCACCACGATTCACGCCAATCCGCTAAAAGTAAGCATTAAAAAGTTTTCACCGCTAATCAATCCCTCGAACTCTAACAATTCGGAGTTTCAGAATTCTTTTTTTTTTTTTATGTTTTACCTACCCCGAAGCTTTTAGCGATGGGGATAAATTGAGATAGAATATATTTTCGATGAATTTTCTTCTTATAAATGATTTGAGGATTTGAATAAAATAAGGTTAAAAAAGAGGAGAAATTTGTTTTCGAAAAATTTGATCCGACTAAGTAGTGGTTCAATGTTTTCGCTACTTACGAGTATTAAGTGGCTCAATCTCTTGTTTGCGATTCGCGGGGCGCGGAGGGAATTGATTTGGTCCGTTGGCCAGGGACGAGATTGGAGGGTCGGAGAATCGTTGGATTTCACAGGGTGCCCCTAAGGTTCGTTAGTGACTTTATAATAATGAGGGGCGGGCGGCGATTGCGTTGGGAATACTGTGGGATTGGAAAAATGAAATCGTCCCTAATCAGTGATCCTTCGAGCGTTGAACAAAGCCGCGAAAGTGGTTCGTTCACGATTCTTAACGGCATAAGATTTTGCCGTAAAAATCCTCTCTATATAAATGTCTGCATACACATATACACACAAAAAATCATCTATTTCCATTTACAAAATCCGCAATATATTAATAAAACAAAAAATAAAAAAAACCACAGGATCTCCTGATTTTCACCGCCGAATGAACAAACTTGAAAATAACCACTTTCGAACTTTCAATAATAAACCGATCTTCGTCGACATTATTAATGCCATTAATTATTCTCTTATCGGTAAAAAGTTTCCACCAAGTTTTTCCCACTGTAAAACGATCAATTTTTTTTAAATATAGTGTAACACGCCGTTATTACGAATTAGGTTGACGCTGACATTGACAAGATGCGGGATTTGTTTCATGACGGTTTATCAAGGTTCATTAAAAAATCACGCAACGATAAAATCGTGGATTTACGTAGCAAATGCAGTATGCAGAGAGAATAGTTAATTTGAAATCGTGAGTCCACTTTCTCGTTTACATAACTCGGGTCAATGTTTTGGTTTGCGGCTCAACTGGTTTAATGGATATTCCTGCATGAGGCAAGGGTGAGCACCGTCAGCAGGTGGGTGGTGGGGGTATAAGGGTGTGTTTTGAAGCGTGACTCGGACGAAGTGCGCGTCCAGGTTTGCCGGGGGTGAGCTTAGCTACGGTCACGGAACATCGACGTGGCCACGAGTCCTAAACCTAAGCCCAAACCTAGAGCTTTGCCCTCCCGCGGAAAGAGCGACCCGCGCTGTAAACCTAATCCTGGATGGGATTTGCTAATCCAGGGTTGCGGAGACGGTCATTATTTGGTGTCGCGCTGTCCCCAGGGTCTGGAGGATAGAACCTTCTCCTAGGACGCCACGTGGTGCTTTTATCCACCAATGTATCACCGCCCCTGCAACACCCTTTCCAAGATATTTTCGTCCTTCTCCCTCTCTAGTTCTCTCCCTCCGCCGAAAATTAGGAAATTGTAGTTTTAAGCATAATCTTTGAAGCTCGGATTTCGTCGCTCTGTTTAAAGGATATGGCTTTGAATAGGAGAAAGTAAGTTAAGTACATACAAATGAATAAAGTTGAATATTTTTTGAAAGATATGGAGGGGATGGAGCTTGGAACACATTGTAGTACGTACAGCCATGGTGTGTGAGTCCATCCCCTAAAAGCGCGTGGAGCTGGTAGGAACGTTGTAAATTAGACTTGGCCTGGTTTAGGTCTGGCTGGCACCCCCCTAAACCTTCGTAAACCACCCTGAACCACCCTGAATCCGCCTGAACCATTCCGAGTACCTCAACCCCCCATGGGGGGTAGAAACTAAACTCTGCTCTTATACCATTTTCGCAAAGCGTTTCGCGTTCCGGATAAAGAACGCGCCTAATCCAAGAGATTACAAATATTTCCAGGCGTATAAGTTACGAGGGCGATATTCAACCCGACATAACTGAAAAGAAGAAGGAAAAAAAAAAAAAGAAAAAAACATGTAAAAATAAAAAAATAATAATCGAAAAAAGAATAAGACAGCAAGGAAATAATGTCGCCTTTCTTTAGAAAATGAAAAATTTTACATACCTACATTTATTATTATTTCTCTTTTTTCAATTTTATTCACATTATTATAACAAACAAAAAAAGAAACAAAAAAAAAAAAAAATGGGAAATTTTGAGTAATAAAAAAATAAAGAAAAAACTTTGTGGGTTAGTATTTGTGTAGGTACGTAGACGTATCTGAGGAGGAATCTTTCTTAACCGCGAACACTCCACGTATGGATTTTGTCGTCAAGACTCAAGAGTCAGAAGGGAAATCCCAGAACTCCTAAGGGCTGTACAGCCGTCGTAACTTTCCCTACATCGTTGGAACCAGGGCACGCGCAGCACCCATCGTAGGCATGGCCTCCCCACGGTGCGATACATAAATAACGATATCGGTGTTTCGACGAAGACCTCCTCCTACTACCCCTCAGTTATCGTACCGACGATGATATAGCTACTACGAACGCCTACACTGATATGTATGTATGTATGTATGTATGTATGTACATACATACGCCGATGTGCCGCGGGATTCCTGATCGATAACCGCGAGAACTCGAAAGGCCTGAAGGACCCGGATCAGGACTTAAGGATGTATGGTGGGCCCCGAGGGTCCGGTAGAACGTTAGGACGTAGGGCTACTTCCGTAAAAAAATCTGCAACCCTGCAGGGGTTGAGGATTGCTGGGTTCTGGCAGTCCTCATCTTTCAGCGTCGAATATAGTGGCATATAATATTTCGGAGGTCATGGGTGCGACGTGCGCGGCTGATGGGGTTCATCTCGTTCGAGCGACTGCAACTTCATAAATAATGCAAGTCGAGAAGGCTGCCCTAGGTTCCATAACCAGGGCCTACCCTTGTTCAGTTTTTTTTTTTTATTTCTTTTTTTCTTTTTTTATCGTTGAAAAGAAATATCCTGAACAACATACGGGTATACGTTCGATATTAACTAACGATCGTAAACCACGTTGAACTTCTGATTCGAGATGCAAACTACGTACGTACATACATTACCTAAGTACTACCATTTCTCTTCGATTTCTTTCTATTCATTTCAGAGATGGAATAAATCGCTATTACGTAATAATAATTTTTGGAAAAACTGTAACTTAGAAATTATAGCTGACCACATTGTAAAAAAGAAAAAAAAAAAACTTTAGGTATTAATGTGTCCTCACGAAGTTGAGTTAGAGTTAGGAGAGACTTGATATACGTGCTATGGATTGACTTACTTAACCACGATAGAAGCGAACAAGATAAATAGAAAAGGAACAAGAAAACAAGAAAAAACAAAATCTCTTTTTTTTTTTAATGTGGTGCAAGAGATAAATTCTACACCGTTGAGCTTTGAAATCCTTTTTAATACACGGGCGATGCTTGGTAAAACTTTACTATATGGTTACACGTACTGTATGTATAGGTATGTGTATGTATGTAGGTATCTATATGAGCCTGAATGTACGCTCCACATACCAACATACATATACACCTATACCTATATACATATTCCTATTCTACTGTTGCGTTGAATTTAATTACTGGAAGTAGTAAAATATGAATGCCATTCGCTGGCTGTGCAGGTAGAGCTAGACGCTCGATGTTACGGGGGTGGTGAGAGCCAGAGCGAAGGAGGAAAATGGGGTGCAACTTCTACAGAGCCAGTAATAATACGGGTCGATCGATAGAAGGCGGATGGCAGATGTAGCGTGTGTAGCCACGGATGAGTCTAGTTTTAAATTCTAATTTCTATAAGGAGGTTTGGATTAGAGTGAACAATCGGAAAAAAGGTCTGCCTTGATTTTAGCGAATATATTTAAACAATTTGGGTGAGAAAGTGACTCGAGATATTTGCCAATCTTGAAATAACGTGAAAATAAATCGTCGTAATTTATGACAAGGAATTAGGATTGCATTGAGATACTCACTCTCAAAATTTTACAAAGCAGAGAAAATCAAACAAGTATTTTTACAATTTTTAATCGAGTGATAAAATAACATATTTCGGATATCTAATGCTTTTTAAATTCCATTTTGAAGTACCAGGTCTCGTAGAGGCAGAAAAGAAACTTGAACTCCGATCGAAATTTCTATAAGTATAGAAGTCTTCAGCTTGCGTCCTTGAAGTCGTCGTTAACCCTTTGACCTAGTAGCGAAAACCGCTGTACCATGAGACGAGGAAAATGTCGGTAAGGGTCAGCGGTTGCCATGGATACGAAGCGGAAATCAAATTCTAGGACTTCGGGGATAACGGAGAGTCTCTCATCGCTATTGGGAAACACAGAGCCAGACCACAGTCTCGGGATTTAGTTTCTTCACCGTGTTCCTCTTCGGTCTCCAGGTTTCCAGTCTGTCAAATTCAGTCTCCCAGCCTTCAAACGCACCGCGAACCACGTGGCGACAAGCCGTTGCCAAAGACAGGCCAACTCCCTCTCGTCCTTCAACGTGGACCAAAGATAACAAATCCTAAAACGTGACTGCTGGGGCTGAGGCCCATAATCGTCATCTTGAAAATACACGAGCTCGCCGTTGCAGGAGATGTTTTTTCAACTGCCCAGATTTCCGTTACCCGTAAATAAAAATATTTAAAAATTAAGTCCCTAATTTTTCGGATTTTTTTTTAGCTCTTCTCTGGCCGGAAACATGAAAATCTGTTTTTATTGATCGTACATCTTACAAGGTGTACTCAAGTGTTGAAGATCAGTTACAAATTCGGTTATTGAACTGATGAAAGTGATCCTAGACACGCTACGACTTATTAAAGGTAGATTTTTCTAGTTTAAAATCTCGAAGGCGTGATTTCTAGTTAAATTGTCGAGCGCGTGAAATCTCTGGGAAAAGAATAAGCTTCTAAATCCGTCGTTTTAATTCCAAAAGACGACTGCCAGGGGCGTTTTCTCCCTTAAGCGAGCCCTCTCGAAAAAGTGACGCCACAGACGAGAAACATACTTTCAGTGTCGCGGCCTTCCAGTATCAGGGTCAGTTTTTTGCTTGCCAGAGGCCTCGTCTGTTTTAATGGGATTTAAGTGTTCCCTCCGAAGGTTCTTATCTTTCGGCTTTTTTTTCCCGGCCCTTTTACACTCGCTAACTCTCTCTTTCTCTCTTTTTCTCTCTCTCTTATTTTCTCTCTTTCTTTATTCCTCTCAAGGTATGCCCACCCACGAGTCTTGCGTCGTTCCTTAAATTACCACAAAGCGGATCGTTATTTATATTCCTACGAGAATACGTTCCATGTTCAGACGCAAAATTATCACAGAATTTCGAATTCCCTGCCTAACCAAAAACCGTCCAAAGGCGCGACGAATACCGCTTAACGCAACGCTGGTTCTAAAGTTCAGTCGAATTCGAGACACATCTCAAAGACTTTCGTCTCCGTGCCTATAGACACGAAAGATGATTACCGTACTGTACAATTGTCATGAATTTGAGAGCGTTTTGCGTTTACCTCATCGTCTGAAATTCCGGTGTTTATATCAGGCTTTACCTCATCGCCTTTCCACGAAATAAATCAATCTCCTCTGATCATCGAGATGGAAACGTAGGTAGGTATTTACAAAATCCATGATTCTAATGGACTAATATTACCTCGGTTATGCCTGTCACTCTCGTTGTCAAAGAAATTCCCTAAACCGGCAATGGTAGACCTTTATATTTATACCGGATTATATTCTCGCTGAATAAGCAACAGTCTGTCATAAGAAATAATACGAATAATACCCACCTCGGACCTTGTATACCGGCTCAAAAACGCCCAGCATTAATGTCAGAAAACCGATGATGACGCTTTTGCAACCCTCTATATCCTGAACCCGGACAGCTGGCGAGCAGGTCAAGGTTGATGGACAATGAAGCCCTGTGAAATAGAAGATATTCTAAAATAGATCCCCCCTTTCTTAAGGGTTAATTTTTTTTTTTTGACTTAAACAAATTTTAGCTTTTGTCAAATAATACCGTACCGTTTTAAGTGGCTAAAGTGGAATTTATAATAAGGCTTTCATTTCAAGGAGGTAATTTTCATTTTATTACATTTTTATTTCATCCACCAGTGCATATGCAATGGCTTAGTAATTCCGCGCATCTGCGTGAAAGGGTCGATCGCGTAGTTAAACGGGGGCGAAATTAGGGTTGGTAATTTGAATACCGGTTGACCAACTATACAGGCTGTATATGATGGAAGACAGGTGATGGGCGAGCCCTTCTAAGGTAAATAACAGGAGTAACAAATATAGTAAACGATAGAAAGCTCCGCCAGGCACGGGTATGTGTATATACCAAGGTTAAGGATATAGGGATTGAATTATTATACCTACACAGTCGAATGATGAAATTAACGATTCTTTCTATCTTATCAATCGTCGAATCTTATGGTATGATAAAAAGAAAATTCTTTAACTGTTTTGTTTTATGTTTCCGTCTTTATCTGCATTAAGTACTGCCATAAAGTTTTTTTTTTTTTTTTTTCTTTTTTGTCTATTCTTAAACTGGCTGTTACTACTGACTGAAAACTACGACTAGGTATGGTATAATTCTTGAGATGAAAGCTCGTGAATGTGATACACGATAGGACCGGGTCATTTTACATTATAAAACTGTATATATGCATGGCTATTCGAAACATGAGACGATTATAAATTAACATAAATCAACAATTTGGTGATATTAACGTTTTTTAAATTACTGAATATCTAACGTCAAGATTGTTTGCTTGTCAATTTTTTTGTTATCTACCCGATTGACGAACAGCTAAAGAAAAATGTAATTTGAAATCCATTAATACTGCATCGAAATAACTTTGATAATCCTTTTGTGATGTGGAAACTAGATAAAAAATTTAAAACAAAAAAACTTATTGCGAAAAGGGACCCAAATACGTTTATGACCCGTGATTAAATAAAAACTGTTAGAATAGCGGCTTGGATTCCTTCCTCCGATAAGCTGTTAAATAAGCTTTCTTGCCTGGCTGCTGTATCATATATTAATATTTAATTTACAAACCCGTAGGTAATTCGTTTTCTTCTGTGACGTGGGAAAATAGGAAAACGTACAAAAACTTTGGAGGCCTTCAGTTTGCGGAAAATGGCGTTTCTTGCATGAAAAACGTTCCCTGTTTATCGCGGCACGTTTACGTTATCTGAACACCGGTACGTTGGCCAACCGTCTGGTAATTACGGATCCTCGTACGTCATGTATTTCGCAAGCTCCAACCAGAAAAGCTGAAATATGCGAAATCAGATAGAGCTTCTTCATTTCCTAGTCCATATTTTCGATGTTGCTGGAAGTGGGGGGGGGGGGGGGGGAGGGAGAGGGGTTGATTATAAATTTAGTCACGACCCAACGACCCGGCCCGACGCACACATCCTCGGTCCATTTATAATGTATTATGTATGTATGTATGTATGCCTACGTAGGTATATATAGGTAAACGTGCATACATTGCTAACCTGTGCTTTTCATTAAGTCAACAGTTCGGTCCTACATATGTAAATATAAACGTGAACTAATGTATCCAACTAACTATATACCTATCTACTGTTCAATACTTCATTGAGAGCTGTCTTCTCTGGAGAAATATCACCGCTGTACAGCATCACATGTATAAACATTTTGAAACAGAACCCCAGATAGGTAGTCCCGCATGTTATGTAGTCTGAAAAAAAATCAGTCACAGAACGTCAAAGGGGAAACCGTGGCTAATCTGATCGGAATAAGTCATCTGCTTCTGGGTCTAAAAACACCGCTTCAAACCGCCATTGAAGATTCGTCGTTCCTGCCACTGCTGCTGATGCTGATGTTTCTGCTGCTTGGTGGTGGTGCATGTGGCCGTATATACGTTTTACTTTGGTAATGAATTCCCTTGAGAGGATTGATCCTAAACGATAAGAAACGCACGTGCCTACTTTGGGGAAAAAACGTTCCCTTGAAAAATGGACGTTCTTATCATCTTCATTCACGTCACGATCTATTGTTAAGACTCATCAAAATCGTTCTGCAAACAATATACGCATACATATAATCAGGTTTAAAATATAAACGTAATATGAAGCATAAAAATTTTTTTTTGGAAGCACCAACATCCATCTGTCAAGAGTCTGTTTCAATGATGAGAAACTCCATTTAATTTCAGTGTAATTAAAAGTTTTAATATTTTTCCAGTGAATTCACGAGCTTGAAAATTTCGATATGTTTTATACGTAGACACATGTATAAATGTATACTATAGTCGGTGAGTAGGTATATTTGAGACATTATAAAGTGTATCTGGCGGCAAAGATAGGGATGCACACGTGGCGAGTATCGTGTAAGCTATCTGTCTCGCTGTCGTTGTTTTTAAAGCTACTCAGTGATGTCGAGTAGCCGGGAGGCAGGCGTACGCCTTGTGAACTTGGTTGACTGATGCGAGAAAGGCGCAAAGATCTTGTATAAAAATGCTGCCTAAAGTTTTCTAGGTAACGAGCTTGAGTTTGGAAAGAAAAAAAAAAAATATATATATATATATATATATATTATCAAACGAAGTCTAAAGTCGGCTATTACAGAAGAGAATCCTAAACCTAGACATAGTAAAGTCACTAAGGTGGTTCGGACGGGTCTAATTACTAAAAAATGCGTTAATTAACCACGCGTGTAATTTCTTCCAGTCCTTTTTAAACCCCAAGAATTTCTTTCGACACCATACTGTCCCTCGCCATAAGATGAACTCTTAATTTTTATGGCCAAAGCTGTTGCTCTCTGGCCACACAATTATGTTCGTTGATTTTTTCTCTTTCTTTACCTACCAACTACAACCTCCTCGAATTTTTGTTGGTAATTTTATTTTCTTCGTCACAGAAATTATCATCACCTGATTTGTACCAGATATAACTTGATATAAATATATTATACATTTCTCTCTTCCGTAAAGATCAACGAGTTCAAACAGGATTATTTCCACGTGTTAATTCGCTGATCCAGTAATGAGGTCAGAGGTGACGAAACCACGTTCTATACTTGGTGCGAAACGTATGTATAGGATACTTGGTACAATAAATTTTTTACAATCCATAATACGACTGGGCGGATAAGAAGAAGAAGAAGAAGAAGCAGAAGAACTAGTACGATATTATTCTAAGGTCTATTTTAAGACCGCATCATCTTTTCACGGGAATATAATTCTTTACACTCGTTGCCAGACGACGTGGATCGACCCTCACAAGCAAGCCTGTAATTGAGCCCAATTATTCCATTAAGCTGATATTTAGGCGTTGCTAAGTTGCGCGCTAACTTTAAAATTGAACGATGTTTCTAAACTCCCAAACCTTGTTAGGCACGGCCTGATAAGACGCGTCACTACCGGCGGAGTGATTTCGTAATCACGGATTTACTTTTTTGTTTTTTTTGTTTTTATTTTTTTTTTTTTAATAATGTAAAGTCTCAAGCCTGAATATCCCCTTAATATTTGAAGAATATACAGACATTTAGTCTTAACGAGTTAGATATCGTATTGACTAAAAATAATCCAAATAAAATTTGATAGATTTTTGATGATCAGGTGAAGTCTTTTATAATGAAATTGCTAGATCTAGATCTTCCCTTTCTTCCAATGTTCCATTAGTTCAAAGTTTTGTATTATGATACGTCTGAAGTTAGTATATACATGTAGAAGTGAAATTATCAAAGCAAAGAAGCGTTTCTAGTGCGGGTATAATATACGATAGGTATATGTATAGTATAGGTGTGTAGTTATATGAAGAGGATAGAAATATATGCTAGGTGCACGTTTGATATTACAGAAGCCATGTATGTAGGTATATAGGATGGTTATTGATCTAGCGAAGTAGTACCTATCCTTGCATATTTCACGAAGATGATAGAAGCCGGAATATTTTCTATATCATATTTATGTATCCCGATCTGGTACAGGTGATAATGACGGTTGAACGTAGGGTATATAAATTGCTGCCTATTAATTCAGACGCAATTTAACGCTGCCTAGTTTCTCCTAAAGACCTAAGCGTCCGCCACGCCCTTGTCTTTTTAACAACTGGTTTAACCCGCGGTATCTACCCTCAAGTTTTCTCATTAATATTTTACGGTCACTTCCTTCGACACAATTTCACCGGGAAACCGACTGATCCCTAGCCTTAAATCTTTGATTCAACGTTATTCGCCGCGGCCGATTTTAATCTTTTAAACTTAAGGGAACTAAATTTCATTTATTTACTCTACCGAACAACGGTACAAGGGATGTCTCTTCGATTTATCGAACATCTATACAATTAACAAAATTAACAAAATTAACAAAAAGAAAAAAAAAAAAAAAAAAAACTTCTCAACGTAGATAACAAAAAGAAAAACAACTTATCCTCAAACATGTATATATATATACATATGTATATGTATATTTTTCTCGCGTGTTTTTGACCTTTCCAATTTTCTCGTGCGACTTGATCTTCGAACCAGATCTGAGCCTGGGTGATAAGTGGGCACTGAAAAAATGTTGCGTGTCGTGTAGCCTGAGACTTAGCGATTAATAGTACCACAGGTTACTTTTTGACCTCGTATATACATATACATATCGTATGGTATAACAGTGTGTGTAATACCTCGAACTCCATAGTATCGGTAACATTTTATATATGAGATTGTAAATGTATTTATTAGAGCTTATTTACACGTCTAAGATTACAGAGGTGAAGCTTTTTTTAATAGCCAGGAGACGACGATGTTGAACAAATCTGTTCGGAGCATCGGAGTTACTAGTCTTCTACGTGCCTGAAACTTTTATACATATATAATGAGTGTAATGGGTCGTCAGCTTCCGTCAAAGAAGTTTTTCTATTTTTCACCGTAAATAAAGAGGTGAAAAATACTAGAGAATACTTTTCGAAGGAAGCAATGAAAGTATAAATACCTAGTTACGAGTTTTCTCGGAACAAGAGGGTGAGTCTTATGAGCACGTACATACATACGTATGTGTACAGCTTCTATTCCTTAGGTTTCGTGTTTCTGCGGCTGGTACTGCTCTCCTTTCTTACTGCTGGATTTCGTTAACACTAAAGACCGAACACTAGATCTTTGTGCAGTCATACGAGAGGAGCCTTCGTTAAAACAAAAAAAAAAAAAAAAATTAGACATCAAAACTCGCATACGTATGCATAAAGAATATTTTTCAGAATAGAACAAGAATCCCAGTTTTCTATACCCAAAGATTTTTGACATGACAGTATTATGCTTCGCGGGAATTTATCTATCATCATTCAATACCATATCATTATACGTTTGATACTTTTTATAGAAGAATTTGATGATGGATCTCGAAAAATCTCTATCTTCCAATTTCAGGTATATTAATTTTTATGCACATGCGATCATCGCGTATCCCTATTCGTGGCTGCGGACGGGACAAGGGTGAAAATTTTTAGTATGTTTCTGTAAAAGTCCAGCTAGAGATATTGGAAAGTTTATCTTGCATGGATGGCAGGGTTGTAAACTATGCATCTGGATTTCCATTCAATAAAGGGATGCAATGATTCAGATAGGCAGACCTTCGAAAAGGTGCAATAAATAGGGAAGAAACGTGACCCGCATGTTTCTAGATGCTCAGGTTGGTTATATATTCTCAGAGGACTGGTGGATCCTACAGGACTAGAGGCAAGGATGGGGTATCAGAAGTATCAGGAGAGAGAAAATATGATCGGAATAAATTCCCTTGTTTGTTCAAAGGCGAGAGAAATTGGTAGGGACTATCCCGAACGGTCATATTCGATCGGTTAAGTTAGGTTAGGCCAACCGACCAAGAAGTCGATATGTAAAATCGAAGCCACATAAATTTGCAGGTGAATATAAATAAAAAAATTTATCCGAACCAATCCAAGGTATCAGATAGTTGACAAAACTTTTACCCTGGTCAAAAAATAAAAAAAATAAAAAACTGTCATTAATACAGAACGAGAGAGAGAGAGAGAGAGAGAGAGAGAGAGGGAGAGACAGAAAAAGAACAAAAACTATCTCTGTAATTTCATATCTGCATCCACATCTGCAATGTGATTTTTATTTTTTATCAATCCATCTGATCTCATCAGATTAGCGAAATTCAATCAAACCACGCGATTCATCAAACCGTACGATCTGAAAGAAATTGAGGGAGAAAATTAAATAAATCGAGAACCAACCCTCGCATCCCGCCATCATGCATATCGTGTGTCTGTTAGACCCTCTCTAAAATGGTTGGTAAAAAATTTTTGAGTAGTTCGTCGTGACATGCTTCTCGATAGAGATGAAAATAACTGAAAATATTTGCCGCTCTAAGGTCAACTGCAATGCGGAAAATGGTCAACTATAGATACAACTGGTTTATACAGAGTTGTGTGGTATAACCGTTACACACATATCTGCAAGTCTCTGCGATAGTGAGTATTCCCACGGCGACCATAACGCTCGGTAACGTATATATCGTCGGTGAATGGTAGAGCCGAAATATTGCGATAAGCTCTACAGACTTCGAGATCTCTGCTGATAATCAGAGTGAATGGGATACCCGGCGCTTCAATCAAGCCAAACCCACGCAGTCTATATCCTGTCCTGATATTAATTTTGGACTAGCCTTGCATTGACAGATGTCAACATACCATAAATATATGGTAGGAAAAACTAAATCCGCATTTCAATTAGCGATGAAAAATCGATGATTGATTAACAGATAAGTTTCTTATGTTCAAGATGAAGGCTCGAACGAATCCGCACCCTTCTAAATTCGAATGGTATATATATATTCCAGTTGACCGCCTTTAATTTCATTCGGTCAAATATATATGATCCATCTGATAAATGACAACAATTACTCAGTGAGAAACGAGGCTCGGGGTTCGCATATGTTTAGAAAATGGGGTTGGTTCTAAACCCCTTATTGTGTGGGACATGGGAACTGTTTTTTTTGGCACGATGCCTATCCCACGTTTGAAATTAAACCTACTCCCTCAGCATGGGTAGTTTGGCGATCCCTGTCAACCTTTGCCGAATGCAGTTTTTCACCGTTTTTTTTGATTTCCCCGAACAGTGAAGGGTCTCAAGCTCTGATCGTCACGGACGGAAGTCGTTACCTCATACCTGCAATACGCGAGCTCCAATTAACCCTAATTTATTCGTTGTCTACGGACGAACACGGGCTAGTCACGCTACGGTTTCCTTTAGATTTAAGATTAGGAACACAAACTGCGCACACCCTTGGCAACCTCTGGAAAACTGTGAATATAAAAACAAAAAAGAAAAGATGAAATTTATCGTTAGGAATGGCTATGGATTAGTTTACTTTACTTTACTTTATTTTATCTCTTACTTTTTTTTTTTTTTTTTACTTTACTGTAGGGAATTGCCAGCGAAATGAAATTTCGACGCGGGTTAACCGCGCCCTAATCATTAGAGCATCGGAAACTGATTACGCCAAGGGGTGACCTGCAGGGAGATTTTAGGGCAGAACGAAAAGAGGTGGAGGGGAGTTAATCCGTGGGTGGAATGAAAGAGTCACCCTTATTGTTGGACGAGGCTATTCATTTGACGCATTATCCGTTAGGATCACGGCCCGTTCAGATCCGTCTATAATTTACTGCCGATCACGACGTAGCCTACCTTCCTACTCGCGACGTTGGATCCATTTTGATCGATAAAAGAAGCAGGTATTATTATTAGCCGTAGGTAACTACCCGCCTACGTCAAATAAATGTATAGGTATATATATATATATATATATATATATATATATATATATATATATATATATATATATATATATATATATATATATATATATATATATATATATATATATATATATATATATATATATATATATATATATATATATATATATATATATATATATATATATATATATATATATATATATATATATATATATATATATATATATATATATATATATATATATATAGAGAGAGAGAGAGAGAGAGAGAGAGAGAGAGAGAGGGAGAGAGAGAGAAATAAATGTATAGAAAAATATATAATAGGTCTATACTTCTAAGTACAGGAGAAAAGATTTTTCGGGTAAATCGTGTGTATAACGGGGTGGTAGTTACCTCGCCAAATCCTTTCCATTATCAATAGGAACCGGTGTATACGTAGATCTATGTATCTTTTTTGTCGATCAATGAGCTTTGAACGCGTCGATTCAATTCCCTGGCTCGGATAAAATTTATTCTATTATTGTAGCGCAAGCTTTTCCAACATACCTATATATCCACTTTCCTCACCCTCTTGTGAATTTATAGCCGAACCAATCGCGGATTTGCACATTTCAGAGCAAACATTCCAGAAATGTATATCAATAATATAGGGAAAGCTTTTGATAATTAAGTTAACACGAACTAATAAGCTAATAAGCTCATTTGCATTACACCTATAACACTCGAAAATTATCAGCTTGTTAAACGTGATTTATTTGTCATGTTGAAAATAGCGGCTAGATTAGTAATTGAAAATTATTACATAACTGTTGTGATTAGTTATCGGTAATTTTAAGCCTAGAAAAAGAAATTTATATATACGTATATGTATATCCAACCACTGTCGTCTATATCGGAAAGGTTTTTGACCCAGATATTTTCCTGGGTGAGGTATTTAGATGAAGACTAACGGAAATAAAACAAAGAGCAGACATGAGGAGGGTGCAAAGTGCAACTTGGAAGGTTTGGGTGAGTCTGCCACCCAAGTAAAGTGGAAATGAGGGAGAAACAAGGAACGAGGAATGAGGGAAGGAGGAAAGAGGGATTGGAACTCTTCGTCCAATCTCTGTCCAATCTCAGGCATCTAGGCGCGACCCTACAGACAGCCGGGTGAACGTAGTTAACCTTGTTACTAACAGATCGATACGATACTATCCTCTACTGAACTCTGTACTCTATACTATATAAGCCGCAAAATATATGTATACTACATCAACGGATAGTCGATGTATTAGAACAAGATGAAGGGATAAGTGCACGAAGTGACTCGAGGAATTCATCGCTCGAGATTAGAATATCGATCATTAATTACAAAAGGGGAAATAATTTTCGAAAAAAAAAAAAAACATTGTATGGATGTACGCTGCACTCTTGTGCGTGTATTTCTTTCGATAAGGCGCAGGCAGGAGAGCGTCGCGACGCATTCCTAGCCGACTTTATTAATGATGATTTTTTAATTACCGGTAATTCGTGTTACTGGATTACAAAAAAAATGCGTCCTGTTTTAGCAGGACAGGATATTACTTCGTATACTTACCTGAAAGGAGAAGAGGGTAAAATAAATATGATGCTGTATAACGTCCTTCAGTTGTTTTATTTTTGTTCAAACGTTCTTTTAAAACTAACCCCTTGTAATGGAATTTGAAATTTCTTGAAAATGTTTCAACGTTATTTCGAAAGTTGTCACACCAAAAAGTAGCCCCACAAAACCTGATTAGGTAAACCAAATTTCCCAGCATTCTCAACGAGGAATGAGGTCCCCAAGGAATTTTGGTTTGTTCCTTCTTGCCTGGAGTCGTTAAGCTTGATTAATGAGTCGAAAGATATCGAACCTCCCCGGTCCTTGGCACTTGACAAACTGGACGTGAATTAAACACATTTGTATTGGTTTATCCACTCAAATATAAACTCATGTATAAATACACACATGCATAGATTAAGGAATCTCTGTTTCTATAAGTATATCAATAAGTGGCGATGAGTTACGATCGCTCTTAAATTTCAAGAGCACCGAGACTCGTTATAGAAGATCTTTCCTTATCGATACAAGAGCAAAATATAATAAAACCCTCGATTTTCTCACTCACTATTTTCGTATCTCTATCTCTTTCTATTACTCTCTCATGCGATAATTAACGAGAGAGTCTGGCTGCCCGTATAAATAGATTTGAATGAATAGTCAGGACACAAATTGATCGGCGCCAGGAATATCGACTGTCAGCCTCGCCGGATGAAACACAGATTGGTCGTTCACCTGTCACAGATAAACCTAACACGAACAGAAACTCGTGTATAGCTATTACTATAACATGTCCCAGTGGAACTGTTGGTCTGCGCGTTATGATCGTTTCGAATTATAAATTTATAAATTGTTTCGAAGCATGGCAGAAACTCTCGAATCGTAATACAATATAAATGTAGGTATACATACATGCACAGTAAATGTTTCATCAATTATTTTTACAACTGACAATGATTCGGTAAAGTTTTATTTGGTTTTTGGAAAAAAATTATGGATTATCATTTTTACTCTCTCTCTCTCTCTCTCTCTCTCTCTCTTCACTGTATATAATTAACTCGATTATTTTTTCATACAGTTTACGGTATATTGTAGAAATACATACGTGATTTTTTCGATAAATTATTAGGTATTCGAATTTGCGAGTTACGTCGAAATAAAGTTACGTCAGGTACCTACTACGTGCGGATTTGTCATCCGCTTGGATATAGCTTCAGAGGGTTGTTATAATCACGTTTTCAAACAACCGTATCATAAATATTATTTTGTTTTTTTTTTTTGTTTCTGTTGTTTTTTTTTATTTATTTTTCTTGTTTCGTTTCCCATACATTCGTTCGTAAACGAAAGACCTATGACTCTGTTCATTATGATTTATTTTATTTCATTTTTATCTATCTATTTACTTATTTATTTATTTCATTTTTGGGATACCATATTTTCTTAGGAATTCATGTTTGTTGTAACTTATAGAGTCTAGACTTTATGATATAAAACATCGACGACACTAGTATATACTGTAGAAATATATAAGTACAATATAGTATATATATCTAGGTCTAGCATTCGTATAAAGGTTGAATTGTTTTATTTCCTCTTATATTACAACCGCAGAATGTTTTTTACGAGAAATGTTTGCGCTTTACGTTGATATTATTTATTTTTAACTTATCGTACGATGTTTTCATTCCTACACAGTATAAAGATACTTTTAAAACTCTCTTTTATGGTTTAATTAGATACATGACCAGTCCTGACTTTGCTCACGGCGTTCCAAGAGTAGGTATCTCTGTAATTTGTACCTCACGTTGCTTTACGAAAGAATATAAATACACAATTTCTTCTCCTTGGTTTTTTTTTTATTTTATTTTTTTAATTTTTTATGAACGAATCGCACCCTTGGGCTCAACGTTTTTAAGTTTTTCAATTACTCGGTTTAACTTTATAAATAATATTTATATTTGTCAGATTCTAATGATATAATTTTACCGATACCGTTGCAGCGCCATTACCATCTGTTGTATTAAACTCGAAATATAACAATAGCCATTTTAAACTTTAATGACATCGCTTCAAAGTGTTATAATTTAAGCTCGTTTCACACGATTACCATACATTTGTATAATTACTACAATTTCTGGTGCCTATGCCGGTTTTGTTTACGTAATTATAATAAATCTCCATAAACCATTTCGCAATTGAAAATGTACGTGTATCGTTATGTTGAAGTCACGCGCAGCCTAGCTATAAACTTTCCCCAGTCATTATACATATATATTAATTCGTGTTATAAAAATTAAAAAGCTCAATTATCAAGATCATAAGGTTTTACATATTGTAATTTATCCAATTCTCATTAATAATTACACCTATACGCACTCAGCGTACTGACTCATATACTTTTCTGTTTTCAGGTGAGTTTCTCTTCGTTTCTATAATACGCCTCTTCGCCCTATACAACGAAAAAGAGTTATTCAACTTTGTGAGTATTTATAATTATGTACCAAAAATAAAGTTCTGCAGACTTAGAGTTAGAGGTAAGATAATAAACCGTTGCTTCCGCTGTTAAAAGGAATACTTCGTTAGTTTTCGCCGCGATATATACTCAGACTGAAAGTTTACTGCGTTTTCAAAGATATAAATATCCGATGATAAAAAGAAAAAGAAAAGAAAAAAAGATTCCAATTTTCGTAGCTCAAAAGCTACAAGTAATATATCGATATCCCTTTCATTGATAAAACTTGAAACTATTCGTAAATAAATAACCGAATATAAGTTTGAAACGTAAAAAATTTCAATCATGGATATTGCGGACTCCTGCAAAAGTCCTGGCCGCTCGGGATGATGCAAAGAGACTTTGAGGGCAGTGACTTACTCAGTCAGTCAGGCACTCGAGACTACCCCACCTTCTGGGGGTCTCGTTGCAGCGCAACCCCGTGTCCCACGGGAATTTTCCTTCCTCACTTTTTTTTTATTTTATTTATTTATTTTTTTTTTTTATTCCTCGACCTGGGCATTGCAGTACGGCAGTACTTGCCAGTGGTTGCAGGAGGAGTGGTTGATATTTTATATTAACCGCATCTCGCAAGCCACCGAGCCAGCCACACGTTGTTATCGTTATAATAATAAGACGGAGGAAAGTGTGAGGGAAAAAAAGGTATAAACTAACTGGAAAAAGCAAAGAATAAGGATAAGAATAAGAACAAAAAGAATACGAATGAAGAAACAAAAAATAAAATAAAATAACTGGGAAGAACAGATCTCGCGAGGGGTAAGAAAACGACCAGAGTAAGCGGACGGAGCAGTTTCAGAAATGAGTTTTCGCAAATAGTGTTAAGCGGAATAAATGTCCCGTTTTCTCTCTTTCTCTGCTGTATTTTTCGTCGCACGATCTACCCTCTTTCTTTTTGTCTTTTTTGTTTTTCTTTTTGTTATTTATTTATTTTTTTTAATTTTTTTTTTTTTTTTTTACACCCCTGGAAAAGACATCACGAGCGCCCATGCCGCATAGCATAACATCGCATCGTATAGTCGAACCACCCAACAAACACCCTCGCCCACACCGCACCCTCAGTACACCCTGTCTGCCCACCGAAGCAACCGCGAGGCGCTATCTAAATTACATTTCAAAGAAAAGCGTTATTTATTTGTAGCTTGGGGGCATAAATTTTGTAATCAAGGCCAGTTCGTTCCCTTTGCTTACTTTCTCGCTTTGACTTTGCTTATTTTACTCCATTTTTATATTTATTTTTTACGTTATCTCTTGCTGGTTTCACTTCTCCGCGGAAAGTATGTTAACATTTTGTTTTTTCTTCACAATCTCATTATTATCAACCTGATACGAAATTTGAATTAAACTAGGGTGTAATAATTTTGCATAAATTTTAATAAATATATATGTATACGGACAGTTCATTTATTGTTAAGAAATATATAGTCAACGTCGGAGTCTGGAAACGGTGAAAAAAAAGGGTGCATTAAAAAGTAAAATCAAATTGCACAGATATCAGCTAAACGAGTTTAATTTGATTTTTTTTATTTTTGTATTATTCTTTTTATTTATTTTGTCTTC